>JAGPOW010001746.1:98358-122968 GCA_030014935.1 Caiman crocodilus | reverse complement strand
CAGCCACAAGGCCAAAACGGCCACCATTGCTTTTGCAGTACTGACCTTCAGTCCAAGTCTAGGGCCAAGGGTGGCTTTGCCAAGAAGAGCAGGCCACAGCGGTGACATAGCTGCTGTTGCCCTGGCAATGCCCACCCCAGCCAAGCAAGGGTCTGGGAGGTTTTGCTGGGTCGAGCAAGCTTTGCAGGCACTGTGGCTGCTATTGGTCTAGCACTTTCTACCCTAGCCCAGTGTCGGGAAGCTTCACTAGGTTCAGTAGGCCACAGGGACAATATAGCCACCGTCACCCTTCCCTGCTGGGTTTCAAGAGGTTTTGCCAAGAAAAGTAGGCAGCAGGGGCAAAGTGACCAAGACTGTGCCTGCGGAGGCTTTGTAGCCAGTGTCACCCTGGTGCTGCCTGGCTGGGGCCCTGTAGAGGCGTTGCCAGGCCAAGCAGACCATACAGACACCATGGCTCCCAGTACCCCAGACTTTTTCAGGTGGAACAAGCATCTGAAAGAACCCAGATGTCTGAGTTCCTTTCTCCCAAGACCATGTACAGGGATGCACCCCGCCCCCATGAGAGAGATGCTAAAATGAGTTGGAGGGAGGGGGGGGACTAGCTGAAAGTGGGACCCCTGCAAGGGGAGGAGGTGTGCCACAGAACTGGGGGCTGGCTTTAGGAGGGGGCTGAACAAATGGAAGAGCCTGTAAGATGCTGGAAAAAGGGGTCCCCATTAGCAAAACCCTGACATCCATCCAGTAGGGATATCCCTCCCTCCAAGAAGCCAGGACCCCCTGCTTGCAGCTGCCCCCAGCCTATGGACAATGGTGGGAGGGCTAAGATTACCCCCTCCCCCAGCGCAGGGTGGGGGGGAGAATCTCCCCTGCGGGGCTCATTTGTATCTTCTGTGATTGTGGGTGTTTGCGGTTTGCCATCTATCTCTTGGGGAAGGGGAGTGACCCAGCTGCCTAAGGCCTCCCTACCTCCTTCCCTGCCCCCAACCTCCCCCTTCCCTCAGTGGCCAGGGGCCCCAGGTGCCTAGAACCTTCCCCTCCCCCAGAGCACAAAGAACCTAGGCATTCAGGTTCCCCCAATACTCATCCCTATCAGATGCCCCCCTCCCCCTCAGCCAATGACTAGGGAACCTAGGGCCCACCCTGCTCCCTCCCAAGTTCCCTGTAGCCCATGCCAGCAAGGGACTCAGGTATCCTTGCCTCACCCACCTTCCATGCTCTCCATCTTTCCAACACTGAGATTGAACCTAGGTACCCTAGCTCTCAGCCCTTGCCCCTCTTCCTCTCCCCCCACCCTGGAGGGAACCCAGGTGTCTTGGCTACCCCTGCATAGCTCTTCAATGCCCAACGGACCCAGGCGCCCGGGGTCCCCGCCTCCCCCCGTAGCTCCCCTCCAATGCCCCGGAAACCCAGGCGTCTTCGCTCCCCGCCCCGCCCCCAACCGGAAGGGAACCCAGGCGTCCAGGTCCCCCAGGCCCCTCCTCATTGCTTGTGTCTTCACCCCACGCCCGCCCTCAGCAGGGACTTCCTTGGTTGTACAGCGCGGTGCGGGCGGTCCTCCCGGACGCCTGGGTCCCGGGGGAAGCCGTGAGAATAAAGCGCCGGGTGGTTTTTACTCGTTTCAAGTCGTCGCCTCCGGGTTGTTGCTTTCTGGAGGGGGGGGGTGTCACCCCCAGAGCCCCTCATCCTCTACCGCTTCCACACCAGAGCCAGCGGCATTGGAGGGGGGGGGAACCACCTCAGGGTGGGGCTTGGGGGGTTAAGCCCACCCGCCCAGCCTGGGAGCCAGGCGACTGGGTTTGACTCCGGCCCATCCGGAGACAGGTAGTGGGGAGCTCCACCGCGGAGCCCGCATTGGAGAGGGAACAGGAAACGCCCCAGAGTCAGGGCCCCTGCCCCAGAAGAGCCCGGACGCCTGCGTTCTTTAATCAATCCAATCAAGATGAAAAAAACAGGAATTATAGTAATGGTAACTGTGGGGAGGAGGCGGCTGTTCCGACAGTGCCCCCCACTCCCACCCCACCGTTTTGGGTTAGCTTGGCTCCGAGCCGCCCCTACTCCCTTCGCACAGAACCCAGACGCCCACCCTCTGAACCCCCCCCTGATCTGAGGACACAACTTCAAAAGAAGCTACTGGTACTACACCAAAGACCTCGCCTCCTTTGCCTTTGCTCTCATTGGTCTTCGTGACTGTCACTCCATGCCCTTCAGGGCTGTGATTGGTGCTGAGGGTGAATGGGCGGGAGAAACCATCACGGTGGGGGGGCCACCTGCTCAGGATTGGCTCGGCAGACGATGCTGCCCCCGTCTACTGATTGGCTTCTTGGAGCTTAAGCAAACGCCAATCGAGGTGTTCTAGACTGTGATTGGCCTGGATTTGGTCCTGCTTCTTAAACCATGTGATTGGCTGCCTCCACCATGGGGCGGGACTAAGGAGTCTATCATTTGATTGGCTAGAAGTAGGAATTAACTCTGCAGCCACGCTCGTGACTGGCTAATGCTCAGGCTTTAGGCGAAACCAAACCCTTCATGTTGCCCAATAAGAAACTGAGGCCATGGGCGGGCGGGGCTAGCCGGCGCCGCTTGATTGGCAGCCAGGCGGAGACGAGACATCATCTTCCCTCCTGCTTCCCCATTGGCGGAGCAGGAAGCCAGAGGCTTCTGGCCTCTGATTGGCCTAAGGGCCTGTCTAGCGGGGCCAAGTTGGTCTCCGATTTGCCTGGCTTGGCTTGAGGGGAGGGCAAGTGTGGGTTCCTGTGCCTTGCCCCTTTCGCCCGGAGGCCCCGCATGGAGCTGCACCTGGAGTGGCCGAGCGAGAGCCATGAACATCCGCAACGCGCGGGTGCGGGGGGAGAGCTTGGGTGCCTGGGGGGGCGGTGAGGTGCCCGGACGTCTGGATCTCCTGGGAGTTGGGGGGCGGGTGAGGTCCCGGATGACTGGGTCTGCTGCCCTCTCACCTGCCCTCTCTACCCCCCGCAGCCCGAGGACTTGATGAACATGCAGCACTGCAACCTGCTGTGTTTGCCCGAGAACTACCAGATGAAGTACTACTTCTACCACGGCCTGTCTTGGCCACAGGTGCGCCCGGACTTCTCGGTTCCTTGGGAGGGTGGGGTCTGGCGGGGTGACGGTAGGGACTAGAAGCCCGGACTCCTGGGTTCTCGGGGAGGGAAGGGGGCTTGAAACCAGGATGCCTAGGTTCCTTCCCAGTTCAGGGAGGCTTGCCAAGGCAGTGGATAGGAGCCCAGGCTGGTTTGACAAGGCCCTCCCTGTCGCTCCAGCCACCACCCAGGATATGCCCAAGGGTATTTCATACCTCATTAAAAGTATTAAATAAATGCCTCACCCCTTCCTCCCAGCTGGAACCCCTGCCCCTCCCCCACTTTCCTGGTCCTATAAGTGGGGGTGCTCCAGGTCTGGAGTGAGGGGCACACAGAGGATTGAGGGGATCCCCTTGCTTCCTAATTTGTATCTGCTCCTCCAGCTGTCCTATATCGCTGAAGATGAGAATGGGAAGATCGTAGGCTATGTACTGGCCAAGATGTAAGTGGGGTCACGGGCTGCAGGTTGGAAGTGAGGGGCACTGCTGTGCCGTATGCGGCAGGCTGCGGGTCAGAAGTAATGCTGAGGAACACCATGAGGTTACAGGAGGGCTGCAGGTTGGGAGTGAGGGACATCAATATAGGGGTGGATTGCTGAGTGGGTCTATAGCTGGAGGAGGGGCTGTGGATTAGGAGTGAAGGGCACCATGAGGCTATCAGCAGGGCTGCAGGTCAGAAATGAGGGACATTGTGGGGCTGTAGAGGAGGCTATGGGTTGGGAGTAAGGGGCACTGCAGACCCCCACCATGGGACTGATCTCCTTCATTTGCTCACCAGGGAGGAAGATCCCGATGATGTCCCCCATGGACATATCACTTCTCTGGTGAGTCCTACTTCCCTTCCCCACCCCGGGCACTTGGTTTGGTGGGGGCGCACATGGGAGTCTGGGGATTTTCTCGCATCCCCAAGGAGACGATGGAGGTTTGGGGAGGGAATCTGGAGTGGGTGAGGGAGGAGGGCAGATGTAAGTAGGGCTGGGAGCCCAGACTCCTAGGTTCTCTGGAGTCTGTTGGCTGGGAAGGAGCAGGAGAGTGCTGGGAGCCTGGATGATATGGTTCTTTGGGAGAGGGTGGGGCGTGAGAAGGGGTCTGGAACCCTGATGCCTGAGATCCCTAGTTTGCAGGTCTGGGGAGGCTGGAAGCCCAGACACCTGGGTTCTCTGGGAGTGGGTGGGGGTTTTGAATTGAGAACAGGGGACTGAGAACCAGGATGCCTAGTTTCTCTGGGAGGGGAATGAGGACTGTGGGGGTTAGGAGCCTGGATGCCCAGGTTCCCTAGTTCAGAGATCTGGGAAGGGCTGGATGCCCTGATGCCTGGGTTCTCTGGGACAGGGGTGGGGACTGGGGGGCACCTGACCATCCTCTCCACCTCCAGGCAGTGAAACGCTCTCATCGGCGCCTAGGGCTGGCACAGAAGCTCATGGACCAGGCCTCTCGTGCCATGATTGAAAATTTCAATGCCAAGTATGTGTCCCTGCATGTCCGCAAGAGGTGAGTGACCCCTAGCCCCTGCCTGGGGTCCCTTGGGTCTAGTCCTGTATCCCCCCTACCCTGGTCCTGCCTTCCCCCAGCCATGTCCATAGGGCTGCAGGTGACCAAAGGGGCAGGTGACTCCTGACTTTCAACCCTATAATGACTCTCATCCCCCACACAGTATAGTGGCGAGTAACTCCTGACTATTGAGCTCATGGTGATCTTGATCTTACATACTTGCATACATGAGCTTTGACCTTTTACCTCCTGACAGTGACATTGATTGTCCATGCATTTGCCACAAGGCTGCGAGCCCTGACCTCTGACCCCACCGTTACACTGACCACTACACCACATAGTGATGAGTGGTCCCTGACCTTTGACCCCATGGTGACCTTGAGCCCTGCCCCCACACTGGCAAGGGGTTTTGACTTTTGATCCCATGGTGATCCTGCCTCCTTATACCATTATGCCAAGGGGTTGTGATCTTGACCGCCTCACGGTGTCATGAAGGTGGCTGATCCCTGTTCCCCCTCTGTGGGTCACCACTCATTCTATGACTTCTGACCCCTGAACTCTGAAGCCACACCAACTATCTGAGTGGAGCAGGGGATAACCTCATGATCCTCCCTGGTGACTTACGCTCTTCTAAATCTCTTCCTGCCTCACCAGAAGTGGGAGTTGCCCCCTCAGATATGCCCCCTGGAGAGAGGGCAAATACTGTGCCTTAGGGAGCCCTGGGGGCAACACCTCCCCCTCCACACCTAATACCCGCCTTGTCTTGTAGCAACCGGGCAGCTCTGCACCTCTACTCCAACACCCTCAACTTCCAGTGAGTCCATGGGGGGTGATGGGATAATGGTGGCCCCTGGGGCAGGAGTCTGGGGGGAATGATGTGATAGCAAAGGACTGGGGGTGATAGGCTTGTGGAGGATCCAGGGAGAGAGTCAGGGGGGTTAGTAGGGGTGAAGCCTGGGGGTGATGGGATAGTGGAGGACTGCCAGCAGGGACTGGCTACGGGCATTGGAGGGAGCTATGGGACTGTCTGTGGCAGTCAGGTCCTGGGCTCCCCCTTTAATATTTCCACCCCGTTAATAAGAGGCCACCTGTAGGATCAGCGAGGTGGAGCCCAAGTACTATGCGGATGGGGAGGATGCCTATGCCATGAAGAGGGACCTCACACAGATGGCTGATGAGGTGGGGAGCTTCCCCCACAGCCCTACACTACCCCTCACTCCTGGCCTGCAGCCTCATCACCCTCGTATTGCTCCTGTTACAGCTACGTCGCCAGCTGGAGCAGAAAGAGCGCTCTCCTCCAGCCCCCCCAAGCCCTGGAGACCCCAAGCCCCCAGCAGGTGGTGGAGGCCCTGAATGGGGGCCTGTGGGGCCAGGGGCCCCTGAGGATAGTGGCGCTGACAGCAAGGACCTGAGCGAAGTGAGCGAGGCTACAGAGAGCACTGACATCAAGGACAGCTCTGAGGCCTCTGACTCAGCCTCTTAGGGCTCCCTGCCATCTCCCACCCCCCTTTGGACTTGAGGGGTGGGGGGAAGAATAAAGTTGCCCCCATTCCCCTGCACTGTGTGTGGCTCTTGATTTCTGGCCGTCTCTACCTGGGGGCTGCTGCATGTGTGGGGGCAGTTAGAGGCAGTGGCTGACAGGTGGTGAGGTTACAGGATGCTGGAGGAGTCTGAGGAAGTGAGGGGTGGGGGGGCCTCTGAGCTCACTGGAGGGATTTGGGGTGAGGGTGGTCCTGGTGAGCAGGGGTGAGGTAGTGGGGGTAGTTGGGGGGGGGTCTGAGCTGGTGGGTTCTGTGGGCACAGTGAGGTAGTTGGGAGTAGTACTGAGGTGGATATATGGTTGGGTGACTATGAGGTGGGTGGGTGTTGGGGGGCCTGGGGAGTTGTGAGATGGTTGGGGGTTTGGCATGGGAGTGAGGGGCACCCTGGGGATAGGGGCAATTCCAGCCTTGGCAGTTGGGTATTGAGCAGGTGGGACAGTTCTAGGATCCCTTCCCTTCGGGCTGTATTGCGGGTCTTAGTCCGCGAGGTAAAGAGAGTTAATTTAACCCCCAGTGGCTGCGGGGGAGGCAGGAGCCTCGCTGTCCCATTGGCTCCCGGGCATTGAGCCCGGTACTCCTCCCCTTCCAGCATCGTAGTCTTACGCCGTGGTTTCAGCGTCCATCAGCTCCGCCCTTTCTTGCGCGCCGATTGGCCAACTTCTTTCCCATCCACCGTCCCGATTGGTTCAACTCACCCCTAGCTCAGCGCGAAGAAAAGTGGGGGTGGGGGATTTGTGGAGAGTAGGGCCGCCATGGGAGAACGGAGACTTCTTTCGAGGGCCGAGGCGCTGCGGCTTGAGCCGCCCACTTGGTGTCACGCGTGTCACGCCCTGCTCTACGCGCCCTGTTCCGGGCGCCTCTTTGGTCGAGTCCCGCTGCGCTTCGCCCTCCTGGTCAGCGGGGGACGGGGGCAATGGGAGGGGCTGAGAGCAGGGGTTACGGAAGGCGGCAGGCACGTGGGCTGGCTTTTGAGGGGCTGGGCGCAGACGTGGAAGAAGGGGTGGGTGCGTCCGGGGCTGGATATGGGGAAGAGAGGGGGAAAATTTAGGATGGCTGGGGGAAATTGGTTGGGTACGGGGGCTGGTGACATTTGGGAGGTAATTAGGGGCTAGTCATGAGGTTTTGGGAGGCAGATCTTGAGAGTGAGGGAGGGGGACACTTTTGGGGGACCTGGATTCGGGGCGGGGACAGGTTTTGAGCGTGGCTACTAGAGGGGGCAGGGTCTGGGTACGGGATGCTGACGGGTGCGGCTGCTGGAGGAGCGGGGCCTGCTTGCCCTGCTTGGGGCAAATATACTCGGGGTGTGTGGCCCGGAGTTAAATAGGGATGTGGAGGGCATGGTTTGGGGTGCTATAGTAACTTGGCGATTGGGCTGCTGGAGTGGGTGTGGCCTCCTGGTCCAGTCTCTGATTCAACCCCCAGATGCAGCTGCGCTTCGACGGCCGCCTTGGTTTCCCTGGAGGCTTTGTAGACCTCCGTGACGGATCACTGGAGGCGGGGCTGCTGCGGGAGCTGCGGGAGGAGCTAGGCCCGGGGGCAACTGAGCTGGAGGTGGGGCCAGAGGAGCACGCGGGGGCACGGCCCGGCGCCTCCGACGAGCCCCGGCCTGGCCGGCGCCTCGTGGCCCATCTGTACGTCAAGCAGCTCGAGCCTGAGCAGCTGCGGAACATTGAGGAGGGGGCAGCGCGAGCCCCGGAGCACGGCCTGGAGGTGGGCGGGCCTATGGAGGCCGGGGGCGGGGCTGTAGAAGGAGTAAGGTGCAGGGGGTGGGGTCAGAAGATGGGGGGGGGATAGAACCCAAAAGGGGGGTGTAGTTAGGAGGTGTGGCGGTGGTGTTAAAAGGGGCAGTGGTGGACAGGGGGCAATAGGGTGCGAATGGCCAGAAGTAAAAGGGGCTGGGGCTATTGGGGGTGTGGCCTGAGAATAGGGTGCTGGTACAAGGTGGTATTAGGAGTGGGATTAGGAGAGGGCGAGGTCAGGGGAGCTAAAGGGGTGGGGCATGAGGGAAAGCCTGTGGGAGCTAGAGGCAGGTTGGGGGTGCTGTAAGATGTGGGTGGGTCTATGAGAGGGGGAGCCGAGGCCTCCGGACCAGGGCTTACACTTGGTTGCTTCCACTCTCGCAGGTGCTGGGGCTGGTGCGGGTGCCGCTGCACACGCTGTGGGATGGGTCAGGACTCCCCGAGTTCCTGCAGCAGCGCTTCGTGGGCTCTGCCCGGGACCAGCTCCTTGATGCTCTGCATCACCTGAACCTGGTGCCTGGCCATGAGCTGAAGCGGGCGCTAAGCCTGGCAAGACAGAGCCTTAACTCCCAGCACCTCCAGGAGGGGGACCCAGGCGGCAGGGAACCTGAGTGTTGAGGGGGAGGGAAACTAGGCATCGGGGTCATGGTGGGGAGGGTAACTAGGTGTCCAAAGAACCCAGAAGTCCTGGGAGGGATTGGGAACCCAGGGGTCCCAACTCCGGGCATGGACCCACACCGACATCACGGAGTGGATTTAAGGGCTGCCAGATCTGGAGGAGGGTGCCCCTTTCAAGGCACATGGGTGTGTTGCAATAGATTGTGGTCATCAAGGAGTTAAATAAAGGTCTGCAAAGCTGGACTTAGAGTGAGTTATTATGGGAGAGCACCCCGCACCAATCCGCAGCCGTGTGCCGATGGCGGCATGGTGCCCCTTGCTCCCAACCTATGTTGGCAGGGCTGGGGCTCAGCACTGCAGGGGGGCGGAGCACCTGGCCTGCCTGGCACAGAGGGGGAGGGCCTGCCTGGGAAAGGGGCGCAGCCTCGCACAAAGCCACGCCCCTTCCAGCCTTGCACGGGGCCAGGAGCGGAGGTAGCAGGCTGGGGACCCTCCTAGCCCCAGATCGAGCCCCGTGATGAGCACCCATGGGAAGCTGCGCAAGGCTGAATATGATGCGCAAGTCAAAGGTGGGCATGCAGTCCCAGGCAACTGGGTTCTTTGAGGCCGGGGGGAGCCTGAACTCCTGGGTTCCCAGAGTTGGGGAGGAGGCGGGTGCCTGCATTATTTGGGACCAAGGAGTCCAGATGCCTGGGTTCTCTCCGGCTCCACAGTGGAGGCTAGGGGTAAAACTAGAAGGTTTAGGAGCCCGGACTCCTGGATACCCTAGGAGCGGAGTGGGGGCTGCAGGTCAGGGTGGCTCCCAGATGCCTGGGTTCTCTCTTCCCCTTTCGGGCAAGGGGGAGGGGTGCAGACGTGGCTCTGGGGTTGGTCCAGATTCTAGAGTTGAGCCAGGATGCCTGGGTTCTCCCTCCGCGCCCCCACTACCAGTGGGTGAGGACCCAGGTGCCCTTGAGGTGCAGAGCTCAGCCCATTATGGGGGAGGAAGAGCAGGGACTCACCCCCACCAGTTCCTCTCCAGGCTCTACTTCCTCCCCAGCACTTGGTGCCCCTCCCCCTGGGGAATCCCCACAGCCTTTGGAGCAGGCGGAGGACCTAGGTGACCCGCCCCCCACAGACATTAACCGGATTTAAGAAACCCCTTTGTTTCCTCTCTGGGTCGGGGTCCTCTGGGTGAGGAGTGTGGGGGCAGCGTTAAAGCAGGGGGGGCTGGGAGGCTGGATGCCTGGTTTTTTTTTTTCTGCCCCCGCCCCAAAAGAGGAAGTGTGGGGGAAGGGCAGGAAGTGTGTGTGTTGGGGGGGGTGGCATTTCCTCACTGCTAACCTGGGAGCATAGCCAAGGTCCAGGCCCCTCCCCACTAAGCCCTGAGCTCTTGTGCCCTTTTGCCCCCTCCTTCTCTTGGGTTTCACTATATTTCTCCCCCAGATGCTTGAGTTCCCTCCCAGTTTAGGGATTGTGACCTGCATGCCTGGTCCCATCCAAGGGCAGGCCTAAATGTCTAGGTCCTCTCCAGGGCAAGAGGGTTGGGTCCTTTTGCAGTTAAAGAGTCACAGGCTTGGACACCTGGGTCTTTTCACAGTGGCAGGGTGTGGGTGGGGTCACAGACTCAGTTGCCTGGGTTCTTTCCTGGGGTTATGGACGCAGATGCCTAGGTTCTTTCTCAATTTAGGGTTGTAGACTTGGATGCCTGGATTCTTTTCCAGCTGAAGGATCACAGGCTGGGACACTTAGGTTCTTCCTCATCTGGAGATCCCAGAGCCAGATGCCTGGGTCCTTTCCCAGTTGAAAGGTTCTGCACCCAGACACCTGGGTTCTCTCCAGGGTGGGGGTGGGGGGTCACAAGCCAGACACCTGGGTTCTCTTCAGGTCTAGGACTCCGGGGCCCAGACCTAAACCCCTGTGTTCTTTCTTAGGGGCATGGCCCTGGGTATCTGGGTCCCTTTTGAGTTGAGGGGTCCCAGACTCGGATACCTTCCGAGATCTTCTTGGGGGTGCTGGGTCATTTCCCAGTTGGAGGGTCATGGGTCTAGATACCTGGGTTTTTTCTCAGTTGGAAGTCCCAGACTTCAATGCTAGGGGTCTTTCTTAGGGGTCAAGGACATGGATGTCTGGGTCCTTTCTTGGCAGTAATGTGCTTGGACACTGGGTTTCTTTCTGAGTTAGGAGGATTGCAGGCCCAGATGCCTGGGTCCTTTTCCCAACTGAGGGTGGTTCTGGACCCAGGCACCTTTCCCATCTGGGGGTCCCAGGCACCTGGGTTCTTTCACAATGTGGAGGGTCATGGACACATATGCCTGCATTCTTTCTCAATTGGGGTTATGGGCCCTGATGCCTGGGTCCTTTCCCAGGTGAGGGGGGCAGACCCAGATGACTGGCTTCCCCCTAATCCCCCTCCCTTCTTCTCCCTCTCCCAGAGCTACGCTCCCAGCTGTGTGAGCAACTGCGAGGGCTGGAGACTCAGGCAGAGGCGAAGCAGCAGCTACTGCAGGACCTGGGTGACTTCCTGCGGCGCAAGGGGGAGCTGGAGTTGGAATATGGACGCGGGCTGGAGCGAGCAGCTGAGCGCCTGGGAGCCCGGCTGCGGGAGCACCCTGCAATGCGGTGAGGGGGGCTGCAAATTAGATGTGAGGGGCATCTCACTAAGTCACCTCACTAAGGGGTGGGGCTGTGGGTCAGGGGTGAGGGGCACCATAATGAAGTGGAAAGGCTGAAGGTTGGGAGTGAGGGGCACTGCTGTCTCCATAGGCGAGGGGACCAGGACCTGCCATCTGGGCTCCAATGCTGCCAGGCTGTCCTGCTCCAGGCACGCCAGGCTGGGCGGGAGCATGGGGCCCTAGGTGAGGCCTGCGTGGGACCCCTCAACCTGGCCCTGGCACAGCTCAGCGATGATGTGGGGCGCCTAACCAAGAAGGTGAGTGCTGGGGGGGGTCTGTGGGTCGGGAGTGAGGGACACCATTATGGAGGAGGGGCTGGGGGTTGAGCCCAGAAGGCAGCAGGGCTGAAAGGGGTTAACCGCGTGAAGGTCCGGGTACCCTCTGTGGCCCTGCCCCCTCCTGGTTACGCCCCGCCCCATGCAGGCCAAGGAGCTGCAGCAGCACAGCCAAGAAGACCTACTGGCAGCCGTGGCCGAGGTGCAGCCGGTGAGTGGCAGCAGGGCTTTGGCTTTGGGTCGGGATTAGCGTTGCCCCGCCCCCTCATTTTGCAGGGTTACCAGGAGTTCTTCGTGGAACTGGAAGGGGGTGTGGCTTGCAGTTACCCGCCCTCTCCCACTTGCATAGTGCAGACATACCAGCTATTCTTCACTCCCGCCCTAAGGGCGGGGCCTAGAACTGGGGGCGCGGCTCAGTTACCCCGCCCCCTCACCAGCAGCTGCCCATGTTAAATCGCTAGTGGGCGGGGCTTGGCGTTACAGCACCCTTAGCTACTAGGAGTGTCCAAGGGACGGGGCTTCGGGTGGGGAGTAGCCTTACAGTTCCCTAGGCCCAGGTTAACCGGCTGGAGGTGGGGTTCACACCGGTGGGCGTAGCTTCCCTGTCCCTGTCCCTGTCCCTGTCCCAGGCCCTGCGCACCTACCAGGGCTACCAGGCAGAGGCCCTGAGCACTGAGGCGAAGCTGCGGGAGGCCGAGCGGCAGGAGGAGAAGCGCGGGGGTCGTCCCAACCCCTCCAGCGCCCCCCTGGGACCTCCAGCGGGGGTCGGCGCCAAGGCTCCGCGTAGGGGCTCAATGACCAAGGGGGAGCGACTGGTGGAGAAGGTGAGGGGGTGGGGCTTGGGGGGCCAGTGGGGCTTGCAAGGGGTGAGGCCTGATAATGAGGAGGCTGGCTTGAGGGGGGGCTGGGTTTGGGGAGGAGGCGAGGCTTGGGCAGGGGATTGGGCTGTGGGGATGGCAGGGTGGAGTTTGAATGGAGCCTGGGGCAGGGTGGCTGAGGGGTGGGGTTTGAGGCCAGCTGTTGTGGCCTGGCGGGGGGCAGGGTGTGGGTAGTGTCGACTATCCGCTGTTTGCACAGCGCCTGGTGCGGGCGCAGGAGGCACAGCTAAAGGCGGCCAAGGCGCGCAATGACTACCTGCTCCTGCTGGGGGCTGCCAATGCCCGTCTGCGTGAGCACTTCCTGCATGACCTCGACCATCTGCTTGACGTATGTGAGACCCAAGTGACTTGGGGGGCCCCACAGCCCCCTCTTCCAGTCCTGGAAAACTAGGAGAGGGACCCAGGTGTCTAGGAATGCCCCCTACAGCCCTCTCCCACCCCCAGGGAACCAGAAAAAGGACTTGGGCATCCAGGAGCCACTTTCCCCACCCCAGCCTTGCTGAAACACCCCTAGCTGCAGAAGGCAGGAAACCCTATTCCTAGGAAACGAGGATAGAGTCCCAGCCTCCCCCCCATCCCAACCCCAAGGAAACAGAGAGGGATCCAGGTGTCTAGGAACCCACCCCACGCTCTCTCCTGGGACACCCAAAACTTACCCACGCCCCAGGAAGTCAGGAGTGGGACTCAGGTGTCTGGTACTCTCCTTGGGTCCATTTCTGTTTCCCAGGGTTGGAACTGGGGCAGACAAGTGTCCAGTAGCCCAGCTTTTTTCCCCTAGGCCCAGGAAACTGAGACACATCCAGGCATCTAGGAAATCCCCTGCACTGAGGGTCAGATTGAGGTTCACCATGGGACTGTATGGGGGTGCTGCAGGTGAGGAGTGAGGGACCCAATAAGGAGAGCTATGGATCCAGAGTGAGGGGCATCATGGGGTTAAAGGCGGGACTTCAAGTATTAGAGGCATCAGTGAGGGAGCAGGGGGCTGCAGGTCAAGTGTGAGGGGCACTGTGGGTTGGGAGAGCTGCAGTTTGGGAATGAGGTGTGCTGGAGTGGTGGCTGTGGGTTTGGAGTAAGGGGCACCAGTAGGGGGGGGGATGCAGGTGGGAATGAGACACCAGTCCACTCTCACCTCTGCCTCCCTTGACTCCCAGTGCTGTGACCTGGGCTTCCACACTGGCCTGGCCCGGACTCTCCAGCGCTACATGGGGGCTGAGCGTCGGGCCCGGGGTGGGCCACTGGGGAGGCTGGAGGGGCTGGATGGGGCCGTGCGAGGCCTTGACCCCTCCGGAGACAAAGCCAAGGTCATGGAGGCTAATCCCAGTGCCTACTGCCTACCCCCTTCCTTCGAGTACCAGCCCCACGAGGGTGACGAGGTGCGTAGGTCAGGGAATGGGGGAGGGGTTGTATTAGGTGTGCAGATATGAACGTGTGAGTGGTCATGTGTATGCTGAGGGGAGGGTTAGATGTGAGTGCACAAGGGGTGGAATGGGCTTGCCCAGGCTTGTTCAAAGGGGCCATGAGTGATCTGGGGGGAAGGAGGGGTGCAATAAGACACCCTCCTTCCCCCCCAAATAATGACATGGGGGTCGTGCACAAGAGGGATGTGTGCAAAAGACCATGGGTGTGCAGGTTGTGGGAGGGGCCCAGGTACATGCAGGCATATGCAAGGGACTTGCATACATCTGCATACAAGGGGCTGGGCCTGTGAAAGGGATGCATGCTAGTATGTCTATGCACATGTTATCTGTGCTTCCATGTGCCAGGGGTTGCATATGGGAAGGTCATGCGTGCAAAATGGCATGTGCATGTACAAGTGCGCAGGAGGGTGGGGGCACAGAGTAGTCCAGGATTGCGGGGGAGGGCATCCATGACTCTACCCCCCTCCACCCAATGACTCCACTCCCCCAGGTAGCCGAGGTGGTGGCCGAGGGATCCCTGCGTGCAGAACTGTCCCAGCGTCTCCAGAAGCTGCAGACGCGCCTTAGCGCTCTTGAGCTGGAGAATGAGGAGGTGGGGGGGGCAGCTGTGGGGGCAAGTGGGGCCTGGGAGCCCAGTTAAGATAGGCTGGGATTGGCTGGGGGCAGGTGGAAGGGGCTGAGGAGGAATGTGAGGAAGCTGGGGGTAGTTAGGGGTGGTTGGGGAGGGGTGAAGAAGTCCAGAGGGGCAGGTGGGGGGCCTGAGGACAGTTATGGGTCCAGAAAGGAGGTGGGGGACTGAGTGGTAGGTGGGGCCCAGATGGCTGTGGCTGGGGATCCTGTTAAATCAGGTAGCCATTTTGAATGGCTCAGGGAGTACCCCAAAGGATTCTGGGAGCCACTTCTGATGATTCTTTGCTCCCAGTTGAGCAAGACGCTCCAGGCAACACTAGGCAGCCTTGCAGAGCTGATGGAGATCGAGGAGCATGATGGGTCGGAGCTGGGAATCCAGGAGTCCCAGGATCCCACCCCCACCCGGACCCCCCCAGGGAAACGCCGGGCCCAGCTGCAAGAGACAGAGAGCTTCTATCTGGCGGTGCGGTGCCCCTCACTCCCAACATTCAGCCCCTACAGTGGTGCCCTCACTCCCAATCTGCAGACTCCTTGTTGCTCTGTGGTGCTGCTTACTCCCTCCCCACTCTCCCCACAGAAGCTGAGTGACTTTCTCCGGGACCGAAGCATCCAGGCTAAGTTGGAGTCCAAGAGGGATCAGCTGCAGGCAGCACTCAAGCGGGGTGAGTTATGGTGGGGCTGTGGGTCAGGAGTGAGGGGCACTGCCACACTGTAGTGGGGAAAGAACCCAGACATCAGCGCCTTATGTCTCTTCTCTCTCTTGTCAGCAGCCTCAGCAGAGAAGCTGTGCAGGTGAGTGTGGTAGGGTAGGGGGCATAGAGGCAGAGAGGGGGAAAGGGAGAACTGCCCCACCAGAACCCTTTCCTCGCCCCCCACCCCCCTGGATCTCACATGTCTTCCTTCCCCTCAGGACCCCCCAGCGCCTGCGGTGTCCTCGGCCCCTGTCGCAGTGTCCTGGGCAGGGCTTCCCCAGTGACCTGGAGACATTTGTACAGGTACCTCCCCACAGCTCCATGGTGCCCCACATTCCTGACCCACAGCCCTTCCTTCATGATGCCCCTTATTCCCAAACTCTAGTTCCCTCCTTCCTAGACCTCACTCTTGACACACTCTCAGTGCCGGGCCGGCATCAAGCTCCTGGTGGTGGGAGGGAATCCAGCCTCTTCACTGTGAGGGAGGGAGCTTGGGGAAGGGACAGGGCCTGATCCTCCCTCCCTCCCTCCCCAGAGCACAGGGGAGCCCATCCCCCTGGTAGTGAAGAGCTGCATCCGCTACATCAACTTGCATGGTAAGCACCCAGATGCCTGGGTTCCCCCCACACCCCCAGCTCCTGGATTCCCTGTAGGGTCCCAGATGCCTTGGTTCTGTGCCCCCCAGGTCTTGGACACCTGGGTTCTACAACTTTCTCCCCACCCCTGCCCCAGCTCCCGGATATCTGGGTTTCATGTCTTCCCTCCCTTCCATTCCTGGACACCTGGGTTCTGTGCCTCTCAAATTCCAGACTCCTGGATTCCACCCATCCCACTCCCAAACACCTGGGTTCCACACCCACCCCTGCTTCCCAGATGCCTGGGTGTTGTGCATGTATGTATGTGTCCCTGATCTTGGATGCCTCAGTTTCATGCCCCCCACCCATCCCCACTCCTGGATGTCTGGGTCTCATGGCCCAATCTGAGCTCCTGGACACCTGGGTTCCTCCACCCAGGGCTGCAGCATGAGGGGATCTTCCGCGTCCCAGGGTCTCAGGTTGAGGTGTCGGAGCTGCGCAATGCTTTTGAGAGAGGTGGGGGAAGGGCTTTGGGGGACGGGTGTGGCCTTGGAAGGGAGTAGTAGGGGTAGATCTTGATGGGATGTGGCCTGGGGGTTAGGGATGTGATGTAGGTTTAGAATTGTGGCTATGGGACAGGGGGTGGAGCCAGGGCTTGGACAACTTAGTGGGTGGATCTGGAAGAGGTCTTATCTTGGGGGCATAGCCTGGTTTGAGGGCATGGCTGACAAGGGGCCTTGGCTGTGGGAGACAGGGTGTGGCCAGGCCAAGGGAGTTGGGTTGGACAGGGAGTTCTAGAGGCAGATCCTAGGGGTTTCAGCCTAGGGCAGGAGGGCTGGAGGGTGGGGCCAAGTCTAGGGGCATGGTCCGTGCTAAATGCACCCCTTTCGGCCAGGTGAGGACCCACTGGCAGACCCTGTGACCCCCATCAGCCTGGACTCAGTGGCTGGGGCCCTGAAACTTTTCTTCCGGGGGCTACAACCCCCCCTGCTGCCTCCTGACCTCTACAATGACCTCATTGCCACTGACCGTGAGTGTGCAAGGCTGGGGAGTGGGGCCTGGCTGTGAGCACAGGGTGGGTGGCATGTGTGGGAATATGGAACCGTGCAGTGCCCCTCACTCCCTGACCCCCTCTCCCACAGAGCTGCCCCCTGGCCCCTACCGCCTGGCTCAGCTCTGCGCTGTCCTGTCCCAGCTCTCGGCTCCGACGCTTGTGCTGCTGCGCTACCTGTTCACCTTCCTCAACCAGTGAGTGCCCCACTATCATCAGTCTAGCCAGTGAGGACCTCCCAGTACTAGCAGTGCTGCCAGCCAGGGCTTCCCAGTACAACCAGTCAGTCTAACTAGTAAGTGGGGGTGGCTGGGCTGCAGGGAGGCAGCTCTAAGGCCATGCTGACTTTTTTCCAGTCCCCCCAAGCTGTCCTAACCAGTCATTCCTAGTCCTTACTTCAGTTGGATCCAGTGTAACCAGTAAGCATCATGGCTGGACTTTCCAACACCCCAGACTGTCCTAGTGATTCCCAGTGCTCCCGGTCTATCCCAGTCTCCTCTCAGCGACTCGTGATACCCAGCCTTTTCCAGTTAATTCATGTCACTCCTAGTCTCCTCCCAATCCCTCCCAGTATCCTGAAATGCTTGCAAACCTGTCCCTGTCATTCCCAGTCCCTTCCTAGTCTCCCCCCAGCCTGTCCCAGTCCCCCCCCAGTGATTCCCTAGCCTCCCCCCAGCCTGTCCCAGTACAGCGACGAGAACCTGATGGATGCGCACAACTTGGCTGTGTGCTTTGGGCCAGCACTGGGGGGTCTTCCACCCGGCACTGACCCCGTGGGGGCTCAGCCCCGGTTCAACGCGGCTGTGGCAGCCCTGGTACTGCAGCCTGATGCTGCCTTCCCTGCTCCCCCTGCGCTGTCCGGGCCCGTCTATGAGAAGTGCATGGCGCTACATGTCGATGACGGAGACTGGTAAGGGGTCAAAGCTTAGGGGTGGGGGCAGAGTCTTATGGGGAGAGTGCTAAGGGGGGGCTGAGGGATGGGGCCTGGATGGGGAGGGGTCCCTTGAATTAGGGGAAGGTGGTGGGGAAAGGGTTTACTGGGTATGGGCTCAGGGGTGGGGCCTGGAGGCTCTAGGGGGTGGAGCTTGTTGCAGGCAGAGGGTAATTGGGGGTTGGTGGGAGGAAGATGTTGAAGGGGAAGGGGTTAACTGGATTGGCAGGGGTGGGGCTGGGTGTGGGCAGAAGGGGGGCTAACTGGTAGGCACAGCTTTGGGAGAGGGCGCAGCCTGGCCTTTCATGCCCCTCCCCTACAGTGATTCCCTGCAGCTGGAGGGTGTGGCTGAGGAAGGTGACAGCCCCCCAGGAACCTCCCCCTCTGCCCTACCCATATCATGTGATGACCCCCCAGTGGCCCCTGGTGAGTTCACAGGGGGGTAGAGTCTTGGTGGGTGTGAGAATCTCTGTGAGCTGAGGGGGAGGGGGACTGAACCATGAGAGGGGTAAGTGTATGGGGAGGGCAGACACATGTGAATTCTCATGCTTGCATGAGGAAGGGAAATGCAGACTCCTGCTAGTCTGTGCATATGAACCAAGCCAGCTGCCTCCCAGGGGCCCCAGCCTGCAGTGCCCCACAAAAACTGATTTAACCCCCACCAGGCCCACGGCGATGGTGGGGACGTCCGGAGGTGAATGGGGCCCGAAGCCTTATTCCACACACATTTCCTGTCCTGCCTGAATGGTGAGCTGGGGACCTGGGTGGGAGGCAGGACTTGGCTGGGGAGGGGTGAAGCTAAGCAGGGATGAGAGGGGCTTGGCAGTAGGGGACAGAGTGGGGCTATAGGGGAGAAGGTACCTTGGAAGGAGGTTAAGCAGTGGGGGGGTAGGGCTTGGGGCAAAGGGGGAGGAGCCTGGAGGGGCAGGGCTATAGAGGAGAAGCACCTGGGAGGCACAGGGTTAAGTGATAGAGAGTGGGTGGGGGTGGAGTTTAGGGAGAGGGGAAGAAGCTGAAGTGGGTTGTACTAGGCTTCTAGAAGGGAGAGGGCACCTGGTAGGGAAGGGATTAAGTGGTGTGGGGCTTGAGAAGGGGGAGGAGTCTGGGTTGGCACTTGGGAAAGGGGTGGAGCATGGGAGGTATGGGGTTTGGCTGGGACATTGTGTGGAAAGAGGTTAATGGGAGCAAGTGTTGGTGGGGCACGGGCAGAGGCAGTGGAGTCTAGCTGAGAGTGGGGGAGCAGCTGACTTGGTGTGCATATCCCTTCCCCCTCCACCTCCCAGTGCCTCTCCTGTGGATGGTGAGTTCAAGAACCCCCCTACTGAAACCACCCTGGAACCAAGCAGCAGGTAAGAGGATACACTTGGCCATTAATATCACGCCTCTGATCCAGCAACATAAGGTGCTCCATCATACCTAGCTATTAAGTCACCCATTCCACAGCCAGTTGCAACCCAAGGTCTGTGGTATACTCAGTCCCCAGTGCCCTCCCCAGAGCTAGCTGTACTCTGGGGCCCTTGTTTGATGCCATTGACACCTCTAGGTGGCTGCGTCTTATGGCCTGTGTTATACCTAGCTACCCACATGTTCCACCCTAGAGCCTGCCACATCCTGGGGTCTCTGTTTATATGCAGGCACTAACAACAACCCCCACCCCCCATCCTCAGAGCTGGTTGCATCTGAGGAGGTTTTGTTATACTCAGCCCTAGTGCCCCACTTCTGAGTTGGCTGCATCTGCAAATTCCTGCAATACCCAGCTGCCCACATGCCCCACCCCAGAACCAGTTGCATCCCAATGCTCCTGTTTATACTCAGTGCCAATGCCCCACCCCAAAGCTGGCTTCATCTTGGGGTCCCTGTTTTACTCAGCTGCCCACATGGCCCATCCACAAGTCAGACACACTTCATCCCTGTCTCTTCTTCACTCCACCCCCATGCCTCGGTCAGGCTACAGGTAGACTCGTCCGGGACCCAAGGGCGGGGGACAAGCCCTGGGCGTAGACGCATCACACACTTCACGGAGCTGGGACACATGCCCCTTTTTGTGGGGGGCCGCGGGGGCCTGCATGCTGACAGGTGAGATTTCCACAGAGCCAGCTTCATTGGAGGAACCTGTTAGACCCAGCCCTGCCCTACTCCATCTCATCATTTCCAGCCTTAATGTTTCCCACCCCAGATCCTACACATATCAGGGTCCCCATTATACCTAGCTGTGCCACACCCCACAGCCAGCCCACATCCTAGGGTCACCATTATACCCAAACCCACAGTGCCCATCCCAGAGCCAACCACATCCAAGGGCTTGCATTATGTCCAGCACCTGCTGCCCACCAAAGCCAACCACATTGTAGCTGGAGGGAAGCTGAAAACTGGGGTCTTCCATACCCCCCTCTAGTATTCATTCTAAACCTGCCCCCCATTTACAGGGTAGAGCCTAAGAGCTCTGGGGACCGGCAGGGTCTAGCCCAGACCTTCACAGAGGTGGACAAGGTAAGACTCAGAAGGGGCTGGGATGGGCCCAGCTCTGGGGTGCAGGAGGTAACAGCTCCTGGGGGAAGCTTGTGGCTGGGCACAGCTAAATATAAGAAGACACTGGGAAGGCTGGGATATGCCGAGCTCTGGGGGACAGCAGCTGAATATAAGGAGGCAACTAACTGGGTCCAGATACACTCGACTGCTGCCTCCCTCACACCTGGGCACATCTTAACCTTCCCTGAACCTTGTTATACTTGGTTGTTTCACACACCAGAGCTGGGTGTAACAGGGTAATGGAGGGTCAAGATGTGCCCAGCTCTGGGTTGGGGGGATGGCTAGAAACAGCTTAATCTAATGGTCCAGAGAAAGCTTAGATGTGCCCTACTGGGGTTGGGGACAGCCTCTGAGTATACTAGGCCCAAGGAAGCCTCAGATATGCCTAGCTCTGAGGGTCAGCAGCTATGTATACCAGGGCAATGGAAGGCCCAGATGTGGGGTGGGGAAGAGACAAGGAAGGATGATGTGCCCACCTCTGGGGTGAGGCAGCAGGTGAGTGCACATCTACGCCCTGTTACACAGCTCAGTAATACTCGCACCTACTTTTCCTACAGGCTGTGAGCAGACACATGACATCTGTATTCCAGGAGCTGCGGGGTCGCACTGCCCTCAAGCCCCTGGGGGCCCCCAACTCCCCACCTGCATTCCCCAAGGAGTGAGCCCCAGCCCAGGCCACCAGCTGCCCTTTCCCATACTTGCAGGGCTGTCTGCAGCTGTAATAGCTTAGCTAATATGCCTGGGTACAATCCCATGCATGGAGGGGTTGGTTAGAGGCAGCCCAGGGAAGCTTGGGTAGTAAAAGCTGGTTGGACACCTGGGTCCTGGCCCTGCAGAACGTAGTTAAGAGGCACTTATCCTCCTGGCTTCTTTCAGAATTCAGGGAATTGTGGGGTGGAGGGGTGAGAGGAGTTCAGATACCTGGGTTCAACTACTCCCAGCCCTGCTGTACTGAATAAACATGCTGTACCCAATGGGGTGTTGGGGGGGCGGCTCTTCCCTCCCCAGGGCTCGAAAAGGGGCTTTTGACTGCATCATTACATCCAGCTGTTGCCCCATCTCAGAGCTGGGTGCATCTTGATTCTTGTCAATGCTGCTAGGTGAGGCTGTCCTGTCCCAGAAGCAGCTGCATCCCAGTCCAGGGGAAGGCTTTTGTACCCAGATACCTCTGCCCCAGAGCTGGGTGCACTGTAGTATCTTTCACACCATATTATAGTGGG
Organism: Caiman crocodilus; assembly: GCA_030014935.1. NCBI lineage: Eukaryota > Metazoa > Chordata > Crocodylia > Alligatoridae > Caiman > Caiman crocodilus. The sequence goes on along the minus strand of JAGPOW010001746.1, from coordinate 101,629 downwards.
CTGTTTCTAACTTGACCCATGCTGGAGCTGCCTGCTGCTAAGCTCTCCTGGCTTTATTGTACCCTGCTGTGCTCAGCTACCCCTGACCTAGGTATAACCTGGTGTTCCTAATGTTCCATGGCTGTCTTACCTGTTGCATCCCAGAGCTGGCTGCAGCTGAGCACTTCCCAGGTGCTGTTATGACCAGCCATCCACCCCCAACAGAGAAGGGCACATCTGTGTCCCTTGTGGACAGTATTAGGTACACTCCAGAGGTAGGCACATCTAATCCCTCCTGGGTATTGTTATACCCAGCCACTTCTTGGCTGCCCCACCCCACAAGGTTGTTAAACCCATGTATTGTACCCTAGACATGACTGGACATTGATATTTAGTTGTTCCCCAGGGCTGGGTGCATCCCAGCCATCCCTAGATGCAGCAGCAAGACACAGCCTATTAGAAAAGCACTCCCTGGCAGGTTTATTCATCAGCATCTGGATAACTTCCCATGTACAAAATTGGGGGATGAGACTGAGGGGATGGAGCCAGCCCCTCCCCCTCATGTCCCTGCCCCCCCCCATTCTCTGGGGAGGGGAAGTGTCTGGGTTTGCGTCTGCAGCAGCCATACCACGAGCTGAACAGTAACATAAAAGGGGAGGGGCTTATATAAAATGAAGTAAGGGTTAAAGACAGGCGGGCCCTGGCTTGACCCCCTTGCTGGCAAGCCCCGCCCCCTAATGGAGGAAGAGACGGGTGGGACTAAAAAGGAAGGGTGGGCTCTGCTAACATGTCTGAGAGGGGCCAGGCCAGGGGAGGGAAGGGCTGAGAGGAGGGTTATGGAGATGGTGGGGCCTTCTTAAAGGAACAGCTTCCTAGAAGTGGGTGCTGCCAGCCTGCCTTAAAGCTAGGGGTTAGGCACTGCCTCGCAGAGACAGTAGTCTCCCCCCCCTCTCTCAGGGGGCAGGACCTGTTTTAAAGGGGCAGACCTGCCGTTAAAGGTGCAAAATCTCTCCTGGAGGGTAGAATCTGCCATAAAGCAGTGAAACCAGCCTCAGAAAGGGTGGGGCTTGCCTTGAAAGGCACCACCTCCCTGAAAGGGGGCAAGGCCTGCCTTTAAGTGGGAAACCTCCAACCCTCCCCCCTCCTTTCACCCTCATGACTCGTCTTCCATGCTGAAGCTGCTGCGACGGCTGGAGCCCTTGGAGGCACCGGGGGAAACGGCCGAGAGCAGGGGGTCACCGGCGCCCAGCGGGGACAGGGGGCCGCCTCCGTCCTCCATGAGGACGTCCTCGAAGGCGCCACCTCCGCCCAGGCCCAGGGGGAAGCCCAAGTCCTCCGCAGCCAAAGCCAGGTCCAGCAGGCAGGCGGGAGGGGGTGGGGCCTCACCGGGGGCGGGGCCTGGGTCAGAAGCATCAGCCAGGGCGGAAACAGAGACAGCAGCTGCTGGGGCCGGAAGTCCGTGCCGCTGTGCCTGCATCTCCAGCTCCTGTGAGGGGGAGGAGAACGAGAGTGGGGTCAGGGAACTCCAGGCCACACCCCTATTTAAACCACAGGACTGGACTAAGATAGGGGCCAAAGGGGTGGGGCCTAGAGATGAGGGCTAAGGGGGGGGCAGAGCCAATGGGCTCTGGAGACGAGAGGCTGGACCCACCCAGGCCAAGCGTAAAGGGCACCGCGGGGTGATGGGGGAGCTGCGGCCCGAGAGTGAGGGGTCCCGCGGGGGGGGGGGGGCTTGGTGGGCACCCGGACACCTGGGTTCTTTTCTTGGGAGGGGTGTTAACGTGGCGGGGCGGTTCCAAGGTCCCTTATTTACCTCCCAGGGTCCCCTAAGCCAGCCTCTCGTCTCCAGAGCCCATTGGCTCTGCTCCCCCTTAGCCCTGCCCCCAGCCCAATGACTCCACCTCTTCTCCTGGCCCCACCCATCCTCATCTCTAGGCCCCACCCCTTTGGCCCCTGTCTCAGTCCAGTCCTGTGGTTCTATCCATTTCCACTTGCCCCACCTCTGCCTCCAGGCCTCACCACCCTGGGCTCTGCTAGCCCTGCCCCTGGCCGCATGGCTCTGCCCAGAACTCCCGAACCTCAGGCCCCCATACCTGAACCCGCAGCTGTAGGCTGCGGTTGGCAGCCTCGAGGCGGCGCTGGCGCAGCTCCAGCTCCCGGGCCCGGTGCTGCTCGCGCTGCAGCTTGCGGATATAGTCCACCGAGGCCTTGAGGATGGTGCCCTTGTTCCAGCGCATTTCCCTGTGGGGAGAAGGCAAGTGCCTGAACTCCCTCCTGGAGGGTTGGGGGCAGGATGCCTGAGTTCCTCATTGAGGTGAGGGAAGAGGACACCAGGGTTTTCTTCTGAGGGAGGAGAGAGCAGGACTCCTGGGTTTGCCCCTGAGGGGGAGGGACACTGGATGCTTGGGTTTTTCATGTGGGAGGGGTCAGAACTCCTAGGTTCCCTCCTGGGAGGGAGAAGTGCAAAGTGCCTGGATTCCCTTGTTGTCGGGGCAAGGGAAGAGCAGGACTCTGGATTACATCCTTGTGGAGTTGGGAGCCTGGGTCCCTGCATTTCCGCCACTCCCTGCCCACACTTACGGGTCATTGGACTTGGGGATGAGGGTCCCGAGTTCCTTGATCCGGTCATTGATGTTGAACCGTCGCCGCCGCTCAACTGGGGAGGGGGGGGCATCAGGCTGGGGTCCCCTAAACTCCCAGAGCATCCTCCAACCCCCCTTTTAATACAACTAAGCCCCCCTGGGATCCCCCTTCCCCTCCAAGTTCCTCTCATCTACATCTGTACCCCCCTAAACTCCTGGCACCCCCAACCCTGCATCCCCTCACCCCACCAAGGGATCCCCTAATTTCCACCAGCTTCAGGCTCCCAGGGACCCCCCACTGCCCTCCCAGGGTCCCCTAAGCCCCCCAACCAGCTTCAGCCCCCAAACTCCCTTAACACCACCCAAGATCCCCACCAACTCCCTTAGGACCCCCAACCCCATCTAAGCCTCCCCTGCAACTGCCCAAGTTCAGGGGTCCCTCAAACACAAGACCCCCCCACGCACTCAGGTTGTGGTTGTCCTTCTTCTGCCTTTCCTTGAGCAGCGCCTTGGCCTCTGTCTCTGCGGGGGGGTATAGCCATGAGACACCCCCCCCCAGCAGGGTGTCAGGGCTAGGACAGGTCCCACACCCCTTGGGATCCCACCCCTACAGCCCCTTCCCCAAGGAGTTTCAGGACCCTTAGGTTCTATTCACAAGGGGTGTGGAGGGACCAGGACACCTGGGTTCCTACTCCTAGGACAGCCAGTAC
>JAGPOW010001746.1:73226-97962 GCA_030014935.1 Caiman crocodilus | reverse complement strand
ACCCTGAATTTTTTCAATGGAAGGCAGGGCTAGGATGCCTGCTTTCCACTACTTCGGAGACCCTTCCACACTCCGTACCCATCCCTTAGAGGACCCTAGAGGTCTCTGCTTCCCAGAGCCCCCAGCTCCCTGCCCCCAGCTTATGCCAAGCCCTCCAGAGCCTCCTAAAAGCCTCCCTACCCCCAGCTGCTTCAACCTAGTGCTGCTGAGAGGCCTCTTCCCCCAGCTCCCTGCACCCCTAGCTTTTGGCTTCCTTGCAAGGCAGGTACCTGAGAGCTCAGCCTTGATGTGGGGCAGCTCAGCAGGGCAGGAGTTGCTGACGGGGCCCCCAGGCACCTCCCCAGGGCCTGGGCTGCGGTAAACCTCCAGCAGATTGCCAGCCACTGGCAGCTGAACATGAAAGTGGTTAGCTGGGGGAGGGGAATCCAGGACCCAGGCCACACCCCCTCCAGTGTTGTTAGAGGCAGGGCTGGCCAGGCCACACCTCCTAGCCAGTAGCCAGTGAACATCCAGGGACTTGATAGAGTGGGTGGAGCCTCCTGGAACCAGGCCACCTCTCCCTACCTGATGGGGGTGGGGGCCAGGCCAGGCCACATTTCCCCCACTTCCACACTGGTATAGCCCTCCCCCTCCTTCTATGGGCCTTAAAGGGGTGGTGTTCCAGAATATAATTATCCTTTTTAAAGGAAAAGAATTCAGACTCAAGGTAAACCACTGCCCATATGGGTTTTAAAGGGACAGTGTCCCATCTAATAGTCTCTTCCCCCCACTCCCAACATACCAGCCTTAAAGGGCTGGTGCCCAAGCTAGTACTTCATTAGTGTTAAAGAGATGGTGTCATGGCTAGCTCCATCCCCTTCACTGCTCTTGAAGAGCCAATTTCCCCACTTCTGTGGCTTCCTTCTCCCCTGACCTCCACCCTGTCTTGTTCTCCTCACCGTGCTGGGCAGCTGCAAGCCCCCATCCACAGGCATGTAGTTCAGCATCTCATCGTTGTAGCTCGACTCAAGGCTGATGATCTCGTCTATGACATCATCAATCTGGAGGTGGGAACAAAAGTACGCATGCAATGAGGGAGTAGGTTGGGGTTCATTCATATGAGGGCACGTGTTTGTATGCACAAATATGTACACAAGTCCAGGACACACACGTCTGTCCCAGACACCTGGGGTTCCATGTTTGCGTATGCATGTATATATGGCCTGGACACACACGTGTGTGTGTGTGTGTGCGCGCGCGCATGCGCACACACCTAGCCATTGTGTGTGTGTGAGAGAATCTCAGGTGCTGGGGTTGTGTGTGGGTGTGCGTGCACGCACACACATGTTCCGGCTGTCCCCTTGCTGGAACCTTAGTGCTACAGCGTGTTGTGGGAGGAGATGAGGTCAGAGTACAGGGCAGGAAAAAGGGGCGATGGCGATGCAGTGGCAGGAGGGGTTGTTTAGAAAGGTACAACCAGAAAGCAGGGGGTGGGGCCAGAAACCAAAGAGACAGGGCTAGAGTGGAGGAGATGTCATAATTCAGAGGTGTGTGTCCAGAGTGAGGGGGCGGGGCTAGAGACCACAAGGGCAGAGCTGAAGAGGAGGGGGAGCATCCAAAGACTAGTGGGAGGTGAGGCATGGCAGGAAGGGACAGGGTGGGACCAGGGTGGGGCAGGGCTGGAGAGGAAAGAGAGTATTCAGAGACCAGGGGCCATGGCCACAGATGAGCCTGGGGGGGCAGGTTCCACACTCACCTCCTTCTCAGAGCTGGATCCAATGTGCAGCAAGGCCATGGGGCTGTTGGGGGCACTGCTGGGGCCAGCAGGGGGTACTGAGGCTGCCTGAGGCTGAGGCTGAGCTGTAGGTGTTGAGGGTGGGACAGCCGGGCTGGTGCCAGTTAGAGCCTGAGCTGCCAGCTTGGATCCCAGGGTGGTGGACAGGTACTGACGGACCTGCTGTCGCTGCGCCTCTTGCAGGTGGTAGCGAGTTGGATTCTCCAGGTGGGTCTGCACCTATAATGGGGGTAAAGGGAGCAAGGTTAAGGGCAGGAAGGCACCAGGCATTCCCCACCACACTTGCTTGGTGACCCAGGATCAGGCATATATCAGGGCTTCTCACTACCCCATTCCTTGCTCCATATACCTCCAGCCAGGATTGGGTTCCCCACCAACTCCCCTGCATCCAGCAAGGAGGACTGGTCTGAGATCTGGCCCCTTGCTCACCCCCTTGTCCTTCCCCCACCCCCTACCCTAGCCTCAGCCTGGATTGTGCCCAGCTCTGGACTCCCTGCTCCTCCCCCAGCCACAGCTAGTATCAAGTCTAGCACAGGGCCCCCATCCAGCCTAGCCAGCCTCAAATCAGAATCCCCAACCCAAGCCTCAACCAGAATCAGGGTACTTACCTTAAGAACCTCGACAGGCACCTGGGCAGCAGTGGTGGAGCGGGGCAGCGGGGCAGCAATAGCAGGGGAGGGGGCAGGTGCAGCCCCGGGTGGGGGCAGGAAGGCCGCAGCTGCTTGCTGCTCCCGCCTCTCTTGCTCCTGGGCCTGGGCCCGCATCAGCTGCTGCCGCAGCAACACACGTGATGACATTGTGGGAGCCGGGCTGGGGGCTGGCAGTGCCACTGGGCTTGAGGGAGGGCTGCTGCCAGAGGAATGGGGGGGAAGAGGTTAGAAACGGGGAGTAAGCCCTAAACCCTGCCCCTACAGGGCCAAACCCTGCCCATAGTTCCAAGCTGTGCCTGCTTTGAGCCCCAAGCCTCGCCCCTCAAATCTAAATGCCCTTGCAACGCCAACTCTGGCCCTGCCCCCAGGCCCAGGAGCCCTGTCCATCATACCATAGCCCTGCCCTCTGAACGGTAAGCCCCGCCTCCACAGCCCCACCCCCTCCTTCCAGCCCAAACCCCATCCCTCAGTCACGCCCAATATAATCCTATGCCCTTCCTGGTCCGGACCCAAACCTGGCCTCATTTGAGGCCTCAAAACTGTAAATCCCGCTCTCAGATTTGATAATCCCGTCCCGCACCCTCACCACCAGCCCCGCCCCACTCCCGACTGGTCCCGCCTACCCGGCCGCCAGAGGCTGGCTTTTGATCTGGTAGCAGGCGTCACTGGGCAGGGCCAGGATCTTCTCCACCTCTATGTCGGCTACGATGCCCGACTCCGGCAGCAGGGGGCTGAGACTGGGACACGCGGGCGCATGTCACGCCGGGTGGTGCCCTGCAGGCGCGGGCTGCAGGGTTTGGGGGAGTAGCGCTCTCGTGCGAGGCTGTGCGCGGGGCCGCGCCCGCCCGGGCAGGCCAGCTACCGCACACCCAGGCATGGGCGGGGCGCTCACGGAACCCAAGCGTCCGGGACGCACCCGCACACACGCGCACACACAGAACCCAGCAGTCCTGGGCGCCCGCACACGCACGCACACGCACATGTGGCCCGGACGTGCAACTCCCCGTGCAGCAGGTGACAAGGGCGCTTGCGAAGCGCCGGTAGCAGCCAGGAGGCGAGGCTGTCCCGGGCAGCGCGCGCGGACACCAGGGGGCAGCACACAGCGTCCAAGCCCCGCCCCTTGGACACCGAAGCCCCGCCCTCTTAAAGAGCCCGCGCTCCATTCCAGGAAACTATAGGCGTGAGGATTTAACCCTTCCTGAGCCGGGGAAGGTGGCCCGGACGCTTGGGTTCACTCTAGGAGAGGGAACGGGGGTCAGCAGGGCCTACGCTCCTGTGTTCTCTCTAGGATCTGGGGAGGGAGCGGGGCCTGGAGGGTTGAGGGAGCTGTTGGCGGCCCGGACGCCTAAGTTTCTTCTGGGGTCTAGAAGGTGAGTGGGGTCTGGAGGGGGGTGGAGTAGGGAGCCTGGACGCCTACGTTCCTTACCGCTCTAGGGCCTACAGGGTGCGAGTTACGGGAAGCCCGGGTTCCCTGCTGGCTCTGGGTGGGGCCTTGGGACCTCCTCGCCGCGCTAATGGTTCCGATTCTGCCCCCCTCCCCGCGAGCCTATGAGGGGGACTATGGGTCGGGAGTGAAGGGCACTGCGGAGCTATGTGTGGGGGGAAGCAAATTCGGACACTTGGGTCCCAGCGCTGGCTCCAGGCAGGACAGCAAATTAACCCAGGAATCTGGGACCTGGGCTGAGGCTGGCCCACAGTCATGAGATCCCCAGAGAATCAAGACATATGGGCCACTAGCCCCCAGCTCTGCTCCCCTCTGCTCCCAGAGAGACCAGGTGCCCGGGGGATCCCCAGGACCCTGCACTACAGGTACAGGCCAAGGCATTGGTCCCTCTGCTGAAGCATCACCCAGCCTGGACAGTCAAGTCTTCAGGCCCGGGCTAGTGAAGATTCGCTCTTGCGTGAGGATGCAGGACTGATGGGCTACTTCAATGGCCCTGCGGTGCTCCTCACTCCTGACCCATAGCCCCCCCTTATTATTGCCCCTCACTCCCGACCCACAGCCTCTGTCTAAACTATAAGGCCTCACAAGGGAGGAGGATAGGAAATGCGTGGGATGCAATGGGGCAGGGGTCTCAGGGCAAGACTGAAAATTAGGGGTGCCCGTGGGGTAGGAAAGTGGGGCTGTGGATCAGGAGTCAGGGGCACCGCTAAGGTGGGGCTAAGGGACCCCCGTCCCCGCTTACCTGAGCAGCTGCCCAGCACGGTCCGGCTCCTGCAGCAGCACGTAGACAGTTTTGGGGGACAGCTCGAGGGGGGGGCGTTGGGACCCCTCCCCCGCCCCATGGGACATCCTCCCCCGCCCCCTCCTCTGGCCCTGCCCCCCTTGCAGCAGCAGCAACCCCTGTTTTCAGGGCCAAGAGGGGCCCGGTCCGGCCTGGGGGACCCCGAAAAGCCAAAGCTACGGAACCGCCGAGGCGATAAACAGCGCGGGGTGGGGGGGGAACTCCACGGGAAGTGACGTCAGGCGGGAAGCACCCCCCCTTTATTGACATAGCGGGGTGTCCCAAGGGGGGTCCCCGACTACCACGGGACGGTGCCCCTCACTCCGACCTCCAGCCCCCCTCGCCATAGTCCTGCGGTGCCCCCGACCTGCAGCCTCCGCATCCCGCGGTGCTTCTCACTCCCGACCCGCACCCCATCGCAGCCAGCGGTCTGCCTCATACCCGACCCGCAGCCCCCCGAGTATAGTGCTGGCAGTGGCCAGCAGAGGGGGCTCATTTTCCAGTGTCTCTGTCAGGGGGCATTGGCTATGCTTGTATGCACTGAGGGGAGGGAAGGGCGGGCAGGGAGCCCAGACGCCCGGCTTCTCTGACAGAGGAATGTAGGCTAGTTCTGGGACAAGGAGGTTTGGGAACCCAGGCACCCGGGTTCCTTAACGGGGAAGTCAGCTGAGAGCTTGGAGACCTGGATTCTCTTGGACAGGACTTGGGGCGGGGGGGAGTGCTCTGTACTCGGATTCCTGGGTTCCTTGTCATGTATAGGGAGGGACAGGTACCCAGACGCCTGAGTTTCCCGAGTGCGCCCCGCCCCCGGTTGCCATGCCGACGTTGCGCAGGCGCAGACGGACCCACTTTCCTCACCCCCTCCACCAGCACCAGGAGGGTTAACCCCCACCCCCAGCTGCAGCCAGCGCCGGGGCCCCGGACGCTTGCGTTCTTCCTCGCACCTCTTCCTAGGACACCTGGGTTCTCTGCCTGGATCCTCGATCTGCAGCCTTTACTACAGCTCCGCGGTGCCCTCCACTCCCTGCCCGGAACCCGCCTTCTCCCCCCGCCATAGGCCGGTGGTGCCCCTCACCCACGACCCACATCCCTTCCATCACAACCACCGATCTTGGGCGCCTGGATTCCTACCTCCCGGCCTGGACCTGCCTCCCGCCCCACAGAGGGGGGTTTTGGGGGTGGGAGGATAGATTCGTAAACCCCTCCCCAGGGACCTCTCCCCCACCGAACCGGGCGCCCAGAGACTGCAGAGTGAGGTAAGGCGGGAGGGAGCCCAGACGCTTGGGTTCTTGTGGGGGAGGGGCTAGGAACTGAGAGCAGGGGAGGCTGGGAGCCAGACTCTTGGGTTGGAGGGGCTGGGATCCTGGACACCTGGGTTTTCAGGGGTTGGGGGCAGAGATCCCAGACGCTTGGGTTTTCACGGGGAGGGGGAACTCCCCAGATTTTCCAAGAAGGAAAATGGGCTCTTTTCCCATCAAAGATGGGGAGAGAACCCAAGCATCCAGGCTCCCAGCCCCCAACTCTCCTCTTGGGGAACCCTGTCATCAGAGTGACTCACAGTCCCCACCCAGGGCCTGGTAAGCACCTTTGTCCCAAGCTAGGATGAATCAGGGCAGGTGATGCAACCACCTCTGGGGTGGGGCATCCAGGATGTAGAACAACCCTGAGGAAGGACCCAGAGGTGCCCAGCTCTGGGGTGGAACAACCCAGTATAACAGCCTAATATAGACCAAGATGTGCCCATCTCAGGGGTGGCCATGGCTGGGGAATAGCCAAGTATAACCAGGCCTATGTTGCCCAGTATGACAAGTCTTAGATGCACCCAGCTCTGGAGTGGGGGTGGCAGAGTATAACAAGGCTTAATAAAGGCTCAGATACACCCAGTTCTGGGGTGGGGAAGTCAGGGAATGGCTGAGTACAAGACAGAGGGAAGGCCCAGGTGCACTCAGCTCAGGTCCAGCAGCCCAGAATGAGGAAATATAACAAGGGGCCCAGATGCACCCAGCTCTGAGGTGGAAACACTCAGGGCCTGACCCCACCAGTTTCAGACTGGGGCCCAGGCACGGCACTATACAGGGAGCAGGGCCAGGACAGTTCTAAGAGGGGAGGACCTCAGGTTAGCCCCTGAATGGGAGAGAGTAGTGTGGAAGCTGGAGATGGGGTCAAGTGCTGGGAGTCCAGATGCCTGGGTTCGCTGGGCATGGGGTGAGGTTGGAGGTGGCTGGGAGCCCAGACACCCAGATTCTTTGGGAGAGGGGTGAGACCAAGGGGTGCTAGGATCCCAAATACCTGCATTTAGGGAGGGGGGGGGGGGAGCTGAAAACTTGGATACCTGGGTTCTCTGGGAGGGAAGTGGGAACTAGTGATTGTAGCACAGGGAGGGCTGGGAGCTTGGATGCCTGGATTCCTTAGGAGAGAGTGGAATCCAGGAATGCAAGACCAGGGGTGGCTTGGAGCATGGACACCTGGGTGGTCCCTGATTCCTGGGTCTGTTGCACAATAGGTTTGCAGGGCGGGCACCTGAGTTCCCTGGGAGGGTCCGGAGACTAGGAGCTCGGACGTCTAGGTCCTCCAAGGGGAGGGCGCCTGGGACGCCTGGGTTCCTGGGGGATGACGGGGCCCGCACGCCTCAGCTGTCCAAGAACAGGGACTCTCGGACGCCTGGCTTCTCCCAGAGAAACTTGAGGGCGGGGAGCCCAGACTCCTGGGTTTTCTTGGGGGTTTGATATAAGGTCTCTGACGCCTGGGTCTTCTGCAGGGGTGGGGAAAGCCAGAGTCCAGAATGCGTGGGTCCTCTAGGGTGAGGAGGGGGCTGCAAGCCCGGCTGCCTAGGTTCTCCAAGAGGGGTGAGCAGGGACCCGGACACCTGGGTTCCCTGCGGGGCCGGGACTCCTGACTTTCTATCTGCTCAGCCTCTCTGTCGTCCCCCACCTCCCGCAGGCACCGGCTCTGTCCCGGCGCCATGGGTTTGGGGGCGTCGTGACCCCGGCATGGAGGTCAAAGGGCAGCTCATCACCTCGGCAGGTAAGGAATGACCCGACTTTCCCAGGCCACCCCTGCCCACCTTGTTCCTTCTATGTCCCGCCCTCCTAGGCCTCTGTGCCTTAATATAGTCCTCACCCGCCCCACCCCCATGCTCCACTCCAGCTATTCCTGCCCCGTGCTGCCCTTTTATGGTCCGACCTGGCTAACTGCCACTTCTGCATTGCTTAGTTCTTCCTTGCTAGCCCCGCCCCCTGTGCCCTTATATAGTCCTTTCTCCCCACCTGTCCGTATGTGGTCTTCCCTGGCTAACCCCACCCTTATGTGGTTCCGCCTCCTGATTGGCTACTCCCACCTCTCTAAACTAATTCCACCCTCTAGCAGGCCCCTCCCCATCTCCCAAGATGCTCCCACCCCTCAGCCTGCACCTCCCACCACTCCCAGGCTGGCCTTATATCCTGGCCACCGCGCGGCTCTGACCCCACGTCCTTTCCCTCACCCCCCAGAGCCTCCCGGGCGAGACTCTGGCACCCGGCTGCGGGAACTGCTGGAGCGGCAGCGCGGCCTGGAGGAGACGCTGGCCCTGCGGGTGCGGGAGCTGCGGCGCCTCTGCTGGCTGGAGGCCGTGAGTACACGCTCCCCTCCCCCCACCCCAGGTGGGCTCTTCAGTTTTCTACTCAGCCAGCTGCCCCCCTAGGGCTGGGTGCATCCTAGACCCAGGTGTTACCAGCCGGTTCCTCCCCAGAGCTGGGCACACCCCCACCACCTGTTCTACACTGTGGGTTCCACCTCAGAGCTGGTTATGTTGCAGGCCCACCTTATAGTTCTCTGGTTCCACCCCAGACCTGGGTGCCTTTTGGACCAGTGTTATACTCAGCCAGTGCCTGACAGTTCTATGCCAGAGCTGGGTTCATCCCAGACCTGTTATACTTGGCAGGTTTCAACACAGAGCTGGGTGCATGTTAGCCATATTATATTCATCTAGTTCCATTACAGAGCTGGGTACAGCCCATACTATAGTTGGCCAGTGCTTAGGCATGTCTTGGCTTCAGGTTCTGCTCAGCCTTGCTCATCAGTTTCACCCCAGAACTGGGTGCATCGTGTTCTACTGGCCTGGTCCTCAGTTGCTCTGCCTCTGAGAAGCACTCAACTCTGCCCCATATGATATTTGCTTGTTCCAACCAGAGCTAACTGCCTCTCATCTTGTGCTGGGTTATACTTGGCTGCCCTATAACTGTTCCACCCCAGAGCTGGCTGCATCTCATCCTGCCTGGGCAGTGTTATACCCAAATGTATCTCCTCCAGAGCTGAGTGCATCTTGTTCCCCACCTCACACAACACCCATACAAAGGCTGACTTGTCTCTTCCCCCCCGCCCCCCCAGGAGCTGACGGGGCATTTGCCCCCTGAGTACCCCTTGGAACCAGGTGAGAGGCCCCAGCCTGTGCGGAGGAGGGTGATCCCCAGTCCCTGGGGACCCCAAACTGAGGTGAGCCCAGATGCCTGGGCTTTCTAGGGGGTGAGAGTGGGGAAGCTGGGAGCCTGGAGGTCTGGGTTCTCTGGGTGAGGAGTGGAGGGGGTCGATTCGTGACAGCCTAGCATCTGTGAGCAGGGAGTGGGATTTCAGGGTAAGAGCAGAAAGGGCTGGGAGCCTGGATTCCTAGGTGCTCTGGTCAAAAGGACTGGGGCTGGAAGGTGAGAGCAAGGGGTCTGTGCACCCAGATACCTGGGTTGCCCCAACTAACCACCTCTGCTCCCATGATGCAGGCTGGGCAGCGGGCCCTTGGGCGACAGGTGCAGCTGCAGCGACAAGTGCTGGAGGCAGCGCGGCGCCTGGTGCTGGCCCCTGGACTCTCAGTGGAGCAGCGGCGTCGGCGGCAGCGGGTCCAGGCTGAGGCTGCCCAACGCCTGCGGCAGCTCGAAGCACAGCTTGGGGCCTATGGTAAGGCTTCCCCCAGACCCTCTTACTGGGGATCCCTCTAGCCCCCCAATACTCCACACCATGGTGAGACCCCCCCCAGTTAAGTTCCCATAAGACTTCACAAGCCTCCAGCCCCTTTCAAAGTCCCCCCCACAGCCTTCCCATCCCCCCAGGACACCCCTAGACCCCCTACAAGCTCCTTCCCCCACAGTGACACTCCCTATTAAGACACTCCCTGCCCCTATCACCCCCTCAGGATATGCCCAGAAAACTCTCAACATCCCCCAACTCTCCTGGTCCTCCCACCACCTTCCCTTGCCCTTATATTGACCTCCTCAGTTAAGCCTGGCCCCTTTGCCCTTATATGGTCCTCCCTAGCTAGCCCCACCTCATCTGATCCTGCCCCTCAGGGGCATTCCCAACTGTCCCCATGGTTCCCCCCTGCTCACCCCCCAATACCTGGTTTCCCTGGAAGGAGGAGAAGGGCTGAAGGATGGTAGGAGCGGGGCTGGGAGACCAGACACATGGGGTCCCTGAGAGAGGAGTCAGGCTGAGGGGCCCCCCACAAGGCACTGGCCCCCCACAAGGCACTGACCCCCCCCTCCCCTTTCCTCTCCAGATGAGGCCTTTTACCCCAACAGCAGCCCCCTGGTAGAACTGGTCAATCAGGAGAACAGTGAGTGCCCTGGACACCTGGGCCCCTGAGACGAAAGGGAGGGGGAGAATTGGTGGGGTAGGGGAGGCTGGGAGCCCATATACCTGGGTCCTCTGAAGGGAGGGGGCTTGGAGCCCAGATGCCTTGGTTCCCTGCCTCTCACCATGCTACCCCCCAGGCACTCCCCCTGGGATCCCTGCCGACCCATCGCCCCCCCGCAGCCGTGACCACCTCCGTGCCGCTTCCAACAGCCCTGACCGATGCCCAGTGGCTTGGAGGGGGCTGGGCCCTGACCCCCTGGGCACCCGCCGCAACTCCCTTGCCAGTCCTCCAAGGTCAGTGCACCCCTGGGCCACCCATCCCACTCCCCCACTTATCTTGGACCCCCCCCATAGGAGCCCCATAACCCTTTCAAGTGTGCCCTGACCCCTGCGGGACTTTCTTAGCTCCCCTGCTACCTCTCCCCCTCAGGAGGAGGGGACACCTCTGTAACCTCAAGTGGGGACCTCACCCTAGCCCCCCCAGGTGGGAACCCTTCCCCCACTTGTGGGACCTCCCCCCAACCCCTGCAGCCCATTCTTTTATGGGTGGTCCCAGGGGAAAAACCTACCCAGCCCCTCCCTGCAACCTTTTGGGACCTACCAGTACCCCCACAGGAGGAGACCTTTTCCCCACCTCTGGCACCCCCCTGATGCCCCCATACTCCTTCACCCCCTGAGACCTTGCCAGGACCTGCCCCACCCACCCTAGGAGGAGACCCCTCTCCAATCCCCCTGGAACCACCCCCACTAACTCTGTGACCCCACCAGCCCAACTCAGCCCCTCCCCTGCAGTGCATCCAGCTTCGAGGGCCGCAGTGTCCCAGCCACCCCCATCCTGAGCCGTGGCAGCTACAGCCACAACCAGCACCTCAGGTACCGCTGAGAACCCCCTGATAGCCCTCTGAGAAACCTCCTGAACTGGGAATCCATCCCAGGGACCTCTTCAGGACCTTCCTGCCCCCCTTGGACATCCTGGGGTCTCCCATCCATCCCCAGCTTGGGGTATCCTCTCCTTAGCATGATGGGAGAGACGAAGTACAGTTGGGGGGAATTGCCATTGAGGGGAAAGCGGGGATCCCCCATCCATTCCCAGCTGGGGGGGGGTGTCTCCCACCCATCTCCCAGCCCATCTCCCCTGCTTAGCACCAGGGTAGAGACCAAATGGAGATGGGAAGGGGTTGGAACTATCCATTGAGAGGGAAGGGGGAATCCCCTTGCTTAGCACCATGGGAGAGATGAAGCGGGTCTGGGCAGGGGGGATTCTCAAGCTGATTTTGGGTCTCTCCAAGTACTAACACACCTTTCTATTCTCCACCCTCCCTTTGCAGGCCTGACCACCCCCGGCTCTGGCGGGGCCCCCTAGACTCCCCCACCCCTGGTGCACGGCGCAGCAACAGCTCGGAGGCTTTGATCGAGCGGGGCGGAGGGTTGGGGGACCCTTCGCCCCCTGCCCAGCGCCCCCCCCCTTATGCCCACCTCCTGCTGGACTATTACCTGGAGCGCCAAGGTCGGGGGGGAGGTGGCAGCAGCGGCAGCCCTCCACACCAGACCCGCCGGGCCGGGAGAGCCAAGTCGTGTGGTCCTCCTCAAAGCCATCCACCTTGGGGGGGAGGCCCTCCAGCCCCTCCCCGGGGAGGGCAGAAAGCTCTGGCCTTGGAGGGCCTGCGGGAGTGGTACCTGCGTCATGCGGGGCCACCCCTGCCCCCCGACAGGAGGGGGGGACCTCCCACTCCCCGCTGGCCGGATCCCTCCCCGCTGCCCCATTCGCTGAGCTACGCTGGGCCACCACCACAGGGCAGGTATGGGGGCTGGGGGGGCTGCTAAGGGGTGTTGTCCTCCCCTAGGACCAGACATCTGGGCCCCACCCCTAAAACCAAGAACCCAGGTGTCCTGGATGGGAGGTGAGGTGTGCAGAAAAGACAGGCCTGACTAATAGATCCTGGGCTTACTGGGATAGAACCCAGCCATCTGGGTCTTCCTCCCACCCTTCCCCTTGAGACAAAGCTCCTCAAGTCAGGGAACCCATGCAGAGTCCTTTGAAACCAAGGATCCAGGTGTCCAGGGAATTGAGGAAACTCCTGACTTAGAATATGCCCCCAAGGGAACCTGTCTGCTTGGAGAGAACCCAGGTGTCCAGTTCCACCATTCCCCACCTACCCCCAGATCAAGGTGTCCAAGGGCCTCTGGAACTCCAGTAAAAACAGATCTCCAGTTCAAGCTTTGAGAAGTTTTTCGGAGGCGGTGGAGTGGGGGGGAGAACAGACAAGGAACCCAGGTATCCAGGGGCCCCCTGGAACCCAAGGCTTAGGCTTGGACCCTGAGAAGATCCTTGGGACGGGGGAGGTTGATGTGTAAGGGACCCAGGCATCCAAGCCTGACTCGCACTCTTTCTCTGTTTCTTCTCTCTCTGTCCGTCCGGATCTGGCTACGTCCGTCAGACCCTTCGCTGACTTCCTCTGCCCTGACAGCCCCCCTGGCCCAACGCCCCCCCGAGACCCAGATACACAACCCCCTGGGACACTGGTGTGACCTCCCTTGCAAGGAGGAAGGCAGACTGCTGGCTGTGGGGGCATTGAACAACTACAGGCTGAACGCTTTCAACTCCCTAAAATTATTGGGGACCCCTATAACTCCCCAATACCAGGGGGTTAAAACTTGGGGGACCCCACCAATCTTGTGCATCACAGACCTAAATCTGGGGAACCCCACAACCAAAAATTTTAGGAATCCCCAAAATCTATGGAGCTCCCCAGCCCCCCAAACTTCAGGGGACCTCCACAATATGGGAGATAAACCAAATCTGATTCTAGCCCCCCAAAAGCTGAGAAGCCCCCCAATATGTGGGAATCCTCCAGCCCCTCAAAACATTGGGGACATCCCAAAAGTCAGGAGAACCCCTGACAATCTAGAGATGCCTCTAGCCCCCTCAGAACTGGAAAGCCCCAGAATCCAGGTCCTCCATAATCTGAGGACACCCCATATCTGTGGTTCCCCTAAAAAGCTGTGAATCCCCCCAAATCTTGGAGGTTTCCCCACACATTGGGCCCTAAGCCCCAAATCTGGGGGACAACTCAACCCAAGAGTCTGGGGATACCCCGCAAGCTCACAAATCTCAGGGGACCCCTAAGAAACATGGGATATCCCCCCCCAAAACCTGGGAAACTCCCCCAGCCTCTCTAAAATAACTGGGAACTGCACAAGTCCCCAACATCTCTGGAGGATACCCAAAATCTGGGCCTTCCCCAAAACTCAGGGGACCTCTTGCTATAACTTTGGGGAATAGTTCCTCCATGTGAGGAGTCACCCCTGCTGTACTTGCATATCCCCAGTGACCCCTGGGAAAAAAAACCTCTAGGGGACCTCTCCACCCCACTAAAAACACCTCAGGAGAGTCCCATACTTTTAGAGGACATGGTGGCTATACTCCCAAATCGGGAGTATAGCCACCAACTGCTATACCTGGGGACCCCCCCAACTCTGGGGGGATTTTCAACATTTGAGGGGTCCCTAGGTATAGCTGGAGTCTTCCAGGCCCACCAAATCTCAGGGGAGCTCCACAGAATCTGGACAACCCCAGTACTTGGGGCATCCCCTAAAACTTGTGATCCCCTAAAAATGTTGGGCTCCAACCCCTCCAGAAACTTCTCCATCTGCCCCATACTGCCCAGATTCAGGTGAAATCCCCTTGACCCTAACCCACCCCCATTCCTGGCTGGTGGGGTTGGAAATTGGGGTGGGGGGGGTCCCTCAGGAGCCCAGTGGACTCTTGCTATCTCTGTCTCCTCTGACTGCACTTTTCCCACATTGGGTGGCTGGTAAGAAGGCAGGGGAATATTTGTGGGGGGGCAAGAAGAGGGGACAACTTAAAGGCCTCCCCCCAAAACTTAAATCCGGGTGTGCTGTGTACAGACAAGGCTTTGTAAGAAATACACGGGTGGCACCAACCAGGCGGCTCCTGGATTTCTTGGATGGGGGTGGGAAATTAGGCCCAGAATCAGCTTCCCCTCCCCTGTACCAATAGTGCTTACCCACCTTTTATCCTCCCCCACAAAATTGGGCCCAAAATTAGTGTCCTAGAACCCCTTTATTCCCCTCCCTTTGAGTCTCCCCAGGATCAGGTCCAGAACTAGAGCCACCCAGTGAAGCTCACTCCCTTTTATTTCCCTCCCAGGATTGGGCTCAGTATAGCCCCCTTTTGCCCTTCTCTTTATCTCCTCCCCTCCCCCCTTGAGTCATCCCAGGATCCCAGAGCATCCCCTTCCCTCCTTTACCTTCCCCCTCCCTGCCTCCCCCAGAACTGGGGCCTCCAAAGTGGTGCCCCTTTGGTTCATCCCCTGTTTCTTCTCAAGATTGGACCTGGAATCAGGGCTCCCAGAAAATTTGAATTGTCCCAGCTTGTAGTTCCTTCCAGGATCAGGACCTGATTCTGGGAGTGATGCCCAGGATTGGGCCTAGACTAGAACAGCCCCCTTTACCCCCAACACAAACACATAGTTTAGACTGGACATTAGGAAGAACTTCTTCATCGTTAGAGTGGCCAAGATCTGGAACGGGCTCCCAAGGGAGGTGGTGCTCTCCCCTACCCTGGGGGTCTTCAAGAGGAGGTTAAATAGGCATCTAGCTGGGGTCATCTGAACCTAGCACTCTTTCCTGCCTATGCAGCGGGTCAGACTCAATAATCTATTGAGGTCCTTTCCGACCCTAACATCTATGAATCTATAATATCCACAATAAATAAATATCTAAAGAACTTTAATAAAAAACCCTCCAGAACCCCCTCAAAACCATCCAAAAAGTCAGAGGGGAAAAAACCTTAAGACAGGAAACCCCCCCCCAAATCTAAAGCAAGATTAAAAACAAATTCTCCAGACCCCTAAAATAATTTAAAAATCAAACTGGGGGAAAAAGAACTCCAAACATACAACATCCACAATAAATACATTTAAAACCTAAAAAATTAAAACTGATCCTGCCCCAGTCAACCTCCCTAAAAAATATCCCAAAGCAACCCAAAACCAGAGGGAAAAAACTCCTAAACCAGGCAAAACCCACAATGAATAAGGTACACAGACACTTAAGCCCCCCTAAAAATCTTCAAAACCTTTCAGAACCACCATAAAAACCACTCAAATCAACCCCCTCCCTGCAAAAGAGGGGGAAGCTCCCTCCCCCAGAACAACGTAGACCTGCAATAAATAATGAAAAACACTAAACTGATATATCCCCCCAAAAATAAAATCAAGCCAGCCCAAAATCAGAGGGGCAAAATCCTACCCAAAACAGATAAAATCCATTCTATTGAGAGACAGAAACAAAATACAAAACTCCAAACCCCCAAAACTAGTCAAACCAACCCCAAACCAGAAGGGGACAAAATTCACTCTATATATATATATTGTGTGTCTGTGTGCGTCTCTGTGTCTGTGAAGAAGCAGATCTGGAAGGAACCACTAGAGGTTTACATCTAGTCCAAGCCCCTGCTTGAGGCAGGATCAGCCTTCTCCAAACCATCCCATACAAATCCACTGTCATAGGTATCTATGTACCCACACATATACTGTAGAGAGATATTTAAACATATAATCATATAATAACACAAAGTAAAAACCCCTTCAAAGCCAATCAGCCCAACCCAGAACCAGAGGGAAAAAAATCCAAGCCTACAAAATCCCCCTAAATAAATAAATCTTAAAAAAAACCCCAAACCTCCAACCCCCTAGAGAGCAATTAACCAGCCCCAAGACCAAAGGGACACCCCCTCTCCCCTAGAACAGCCAGACCCCACAATAAATAAGCTAAAAAAAGTAAGACAAACTGAAAATCCCTCCAAGCCCCTTAGAAACCACTCAAACCAACCTACACCTAGAAGGAAGAAAGGCCCCCAAAACAGAGTAAGTCTACTATATATTTGTAGGAAGGTAGGTGGATAGCTAAATAGATCATCTAGAGCAGGTTCTCAATCCTTTTTCGATCAGGACCCATTGGTAAAAGTTGGTTGCCAGTCCAGACCCGGTGCCCCTCGCTCCTGACTCGCCATCCCCAGTGTGTGGGGCAAGAAGTGGGCAGGGAGCCAGGCAGCCCCTCTCACGCTGAAGCTCTGCCAGCCTGCAAGGGAAAAGCCACAGTTTCCCGCATTTTTATCCTTCAAGGAGAATACATTTTTAACATTTCTTTGAGACTCTTTCATATATTATTGCAACCCAGTTTTGGGTCCTGACCCATGGGTTGAAAAACGTTGATCTAGAACAAACTGACTCCCTTCCGCACACCTAGACAGCACTCAATCACCCCCCTCCCCCCGAGGGAAACTGCTGCCCCTACCCAGATAACCACAAAGAAATCCATGAATAAAAGACCTAAAGCAAACCAAACCTGCCTCCAAACCTCTCAGTGGAATTTCCAAGCCAACCCCAAGGCAGAGCCCACCCATCTAAAGACCTAAGTTACTAAACAAAGTCCCCCCCTCCCCACAACCCAATTAAAATAACTCAAAACCAGAGGGGGGAAAACTTCCTGAAGCATGCAAGATCCTTTAAACCCCTACAAAGTTAACCAACCCCTCTAACCCCCGCCCAATCTAATAATAATGATACTAATAAATAGCAGTAATGATATATTAAACGAAAGTGACAATGTAATTAATAAGAAGTTATAATATTAAAAAAAAAAGACTCAGCACAACCCACCCCAACCTAAACAGAAGAAAGCCCCGGGGAGTGGGTAGGGAGCGGGACAACGCTTAGCTCCCCCGGTTTTAAGGGCGTGACTAAAAGCCATGGGGGGCGTGGCTGCGTGGGTAGCCCTAGGTCTTGGGAGCTCTACACTCCGGCAGGGAGCGGGACTAGGGGAGGGGCGTGGCTTAATTTCACAGGTCTGTAAGGCGGTGCTAAAAGCGGCGGCGGGGGGCTTAAGTGACCCAGACATTGGGAGCGGAGCTTAATGCTTTCAAGAGGGGTGCGGCAAACACCCCTGGCCATGGGCCTCGGTGGAGAGTCATCAGATCAGGGCCTAGGGCACCCAGGACTTATGGGCGGGCTTCGGGAGGACCAGGGCTTCACTTGGACGCGAGGCTAAAGGCACAGGAGGGGCGGGGCTGGGCGGGGCGGGGCACCACCACCAGGGCCTGTGGAGCGGGGAAAGGATGAAGTGGCAAGGTTTAGCTCCCACCCAGTGCTCCAGGATCCAATATCACACCACCCCTATAGCCCCTTTGCAACTTCCTTAGCGGGGGCCAGTGCCACACCAGGATGCAAGTGATCCGTGGAGGGAGTAAGGGAGGGGACCTAGTAGCAGCGAGGCTGGTGCTTATTTGGAGGGAGATGGCCTCCTAGCAACAGCCATTGGGAGGCAAGAACGCTGCTGGTCCAAGGTAGGGTGAAGCCCACCAAACTGGGAGGGACCAGCCAATGACTTCTGGGTCCTGATGCTGGGGGTGCCCTTAGGATGGAGATGGGGGGTGTCTCCTCTTACCCCCCCATGATGCTGACACCCCCCTTCCTCATCCCTATGTTCCCCTGAATTGTCCTCCCTTCAACCTCCATACCCAACATCCCATAATACTTCCTCCAGCCCCTTCACTAAAATGGGGAGAGTTGGGGACACAGAAAGAGGACTCAACCTTTACATTAAAATATTTGACAAGCTTTTTATTTCGTAAGTGATTTCAGTGACAGATGGGCAGATGGACACAAACTAAGAGAGTCCAGGGGGCTGTGGGAGAAGGAACTTGGTGGGGCACCAAAGCCAATTGGGGTGTAAGGGGAAGATCTATCAGGGGCCACAAGGGTCATGAGGGTGAAGAAATCTCAGGGAACACTGGAATAGCGTCTGTGTGCAGGAGAACAGATATCACCCAGGCAGGGGCTGGTGGAAGGAATGTGGGAGGCACCAAGGACCATTAGGACTGGGAGGACGAGCTATAAGGGGACATAACAGGGGAGAAATATTGGGGAACACAGAATGTGTGCATGTGGGGGGAAATAGAACAGACATTGGGAAGTACAGATGGGGGAGGGGTATCAGGGAACACTGGCCGGAGGGAAAATGTTGGAGAACACTGAGGTAGGAGGAAGGGATTTGAGGAGGCAAGAGACAAAGGGGAAAGGGATGCTGTAGGGGCAGTGAGGGAAAAAAGGCCACAGGAGGGCCTGGGAGGACAAAAGAGACAAACAGGTGCTCTACGAGGGGGCAAATTTCATGGGACACTGAGGCAGGGACTGGGGTGGGGTGGGGAGAGAGGATTTTAGGTTACGCTATGGCCAGGATTGTGGGAAGCAGGAAATATTGGGGACATGGGCTATACCATAAAGGAGTAAGTTTTTAGGGGGTAAACAGAGGCAGAGGGTGATAGAGTGGAATTGATTTTGGGGGACACCAATGCTCCAGCCTACATGGGAGGAGAAGGAGATGCTAAGGACACAGGAACCATAACAGAGCAAGGAGGAAGGACTAGGGGGTGGGGGCTGAGGCTGGAGCTGTAGGGGGCAGATCTTGAAATAGAGGCAGGGACTGTTTTAGGGGGATAGATTTCAGGTTAGTGCTTCAAGAGGGAACAGCTTTGGGATGACATCAAGGAAGCAGCTTGTGGGGAATGTTGGGGGGGGGGAAGGACACCAAGGTCAGGGCTGTGGGGGAGAAGGTTTAGGGGTGATACCAAGACAGCAGCTTGGAGGGGAAGGTTTTCTTGGACAGACACTATGGCCAGGGTTTGGGGGGAGGGTTTTGGTGTGATGCCAAGGCTGAGATCGAGGGAGAAGGCTTTTGGGGGCACACCTTGGCAGCTGGCAGGAGGGGAACCCCATCACAAGGCCAGGATGCGGTGTGGAGGCCCCCCACTGCCCCTCCCCAGGCGCTTGACCCTCAGCAGGGGCTGGGGGACCCTGGCATCTAGGAGGGCCCGGCGCAGTCGGTGAGGGGGAGGCATGGGGAGGCGGGGGACCGCTGTGGCCAAGAGCCGGCTCAGCAGGTACCTGCAGGAAGCAAGGGGGGGGGGGGTTGACAGAGAGAGATACTGGTTGGGACCAGGCATCTGGGATGGGGAGCACCAGAGCCTCCAGAAGACCCAGGTGTCCAGGCTTCCACCCTCCAGCCAAGAAAACACACATCCAAAACCCAGCCCCTCTGCTCCCGACCCCCAGAGAACCTATGTGTCTGGGCCCATAGCCCCCACCCCAACTCCCAGTCCCCTCCCCACAGAAACTGGGTATTCCAGTTCCCAGTCCCCCTACCCTCACCCTTATGGAAAACCCAGGTCCAAGGGAGGCTCACCTCAGCAGCTGGGGATCCAGTCGGGGGTCCAGGTGGTAGCGGGGGGCTGAGGGCTCCAGGAGAGGGATCAGAGCCGAGGACCCCCTCCAACGGGTCCCATGGGGCAGGACCAGGCCAGGGGGCCCACCTGAGGCTCCCCCCCCAAGCCGGGCCAAGGCCAAGGCCAGGGCCAGCAGCTCCTCCCGCCCACCGGAAGGCGCCGCCACAATGGATCGACGCCCCCGCCGTGGGGGTGCCACCAGGAGCTGGGGAGGAGAGGGGGTGAGGAAGGGGACCCAGGCGTCCAGGTCCCCAGCCCGCCTCGCCCCGGGAACCCAGGCGTCCGGGACCCCAGCCCGCCTCGCCCCGGGAACCCAGGCTTCCGGGAGTCTCAGTGTGTCCGCAGAGCACTCCCCACATGTGCCCGGGGCCAGGAGTTACAGGGTCCTCTCCCAGTCAGCATGAGACAACGCCCGAGGTGGGCCCAATCCTAGGCCCCGCCGTCCCTACCTTGCTGGCGGCCGGTCCCAGCGCCGCGAGCAACAGGAGCAGCAGCGGAGTCATGGCTGCTATACCGGCACCAAAACGGGAGGGGGTGGAGTCATGGGTAAGCCCCGACCCCGCCTTTCGTTTGCGAGCTGCCCCCCCCTCCACGTGGATAATGTCCATCCATTCTACAGGGATGCTCTCCCGTTGCAATGGTAACAGCGACTTTGCGGAACAGTTGCCTAGTAACAGTACCCCTCCCAAGCCCCGCCAACCTCCCAGCATAGGAATATACCATGTAGGAGGCCCGGAGGGGTGTGTGTGAACGGGACAACGTTCTACCACTGTAAAGCCTGGGGGCAGGAAACTGAGCCACACCACAGTGAGGACTGGGGGGGAGGGCTGTGTGTGTGTGGGGAGGTGGGTAGTCTGGTCTGTAACCATCCTAAAGTCTGAGAGGGGAGGGAGTACGCGAGGAATTGGACTGTAACACTGTGGTGGGGAACAGCTATAGGTAGAATTGGGCTGTACCATCATACGGTCTGAGGGGGGTGATTTGGACTGTACCATCGTGAGGGCTGCCGCGGGGGCGTATGGGGGAACTGGGCTGTATTATCGCAGGAACTGCGGGACGGGAGTGTAGGGGGACCTGGTAGGAATTTACCCCACTCCCTAACCGTATAACCGCAGCCCCCAACCTCCGTCCACCATCCCCCTTCTTACTTTTACGGAGTCTTTGGACTTTGCACTTAAAGATCCTTTTATTTTGCAGGTGGGGAGCGTGCCTGTGCTGGCGCGAGCCTGGCCCTGCCCTTAGGGTGCCCCGCCTAAGGCCCTGCCCCCTTCTAGCGCGATAGGGACACTTATCGCGGGATAGGGGGATGGGGGAGAGGGAGCCTGATCAGACCGGCAAATCTGCTGGGTGAGGGAGGGGATTCTCTGAGGGACAATAACTTGCTAGCAACTGTGGCAGGGGGCTGTGTTTAGGTAATAGAGAAAACTGAAACAGGGACAATCCGGTGGGCTGTGGGGGTCCTGGAGGATGTGACTCTCCCAACAGAAGGAGAAAGAGCCCAGTAGTCCAGGTTCCTGGCACCTCCCCAAACCCCACACATTTGCCAGCAGCTGCAGAGAACCAAGGTCCTCAGCCTACCCCTTGTCAGAGAGTGGAGAGAACCCAGGTCTGGAGCAAGGAGGGGCAAGGGGGCAAGGGGCTGGCAGGATCCTGGTTAATCTTGGGCTCTCCTAGCACATCCTGGAGTTTCTTGGTAGGGGGTGTTCCCCAGGGTGAGGGAGAGGAGCCTCTTCCTCCATGTCCATTACGGGGGGACTCTCCCCTCCCCCATCCTTAAGGGAGGGACAATCCCCCCAGGGACCAGTGCCACAGGGGTCCAGCCTCTCCCTGCATTTCTGTGCATTTGGGTTGGGGGTCACCGCAATCCTAGGGGGAGTTCTTCTAGGGATGCACAAGTGATGGAAAGGGGGGCAGGGACATCCCCAGAGGAATCCATGGGTGTCTGTGTCCACGTCAGTGTTGTGCATCCTTCTACCCTGTCTTGGTGTATGAAGGGGGCCCACCCCTCCCACCATCCTAGGGAACTCCCCCACATCTACTCCTGTCCATGCTTATTTCCCCCACCCTAGGAGATCCTGGAGTGCATGTGTGTCCATAAGGGGAATTGGGGAGGGGCGGGGCACCTCTTTCCCCTCTTGGTGTGTCCCAGCGGGTCATCCTTTCCCCATCTTAGAGGGTGGTCCCTGAGGTTGTAGGCATGTCCACAGGGGAGGAAATATCCTCTAAGGAATCCACCCATCTCCGAAGGGGTGTTGTCCCCCCAATCCTGGTGTGTCCAGAGGGGCTTTACCCCTCCCTCTCTGCTGGCACATCCAAATAGACTCCCAAATAGATCCACATGTGTCCGTGGGGGGGGTCAGAGCGCAGTCTCCAGGCTGTGAGGGGGTAGGCATTGTTATTGGTGTTGTGGGAGGGGCCCTGGCTGGGCCGAAGCACCACACTATCCTCAGCATCTGTGTCATCAATGAGGGGGATCCCAGTCAGGTCCACATGTGACAGCGGTGGATCTGGGAGTGGCTGGGGGCTGTGGAGGCAGCCACAGGTATCTGACAGCTCCAGTCCAGCATAGAGGGACCTGCAGGACCCAGGCGTTGGGGAAGCAAGGGAAGACAGGAGTTAGGGAGGGACAAGGACCCAGGTGTCCAGACTCCTACTGCCTCCGCTCTCAACTCCCACCCCATCCCCCTGCAAGCCCAGGTGGCCAGGCTCCCCAACCCACCCTGCATAGAACCTAGGTGCCCAGGCCTCCAGCCCTAGCCCCACTGTTCTACCCACCACAGGAGAACAGAACCCAGGAGTTCAGGCTCCCTTGCCCCCTTCTCTCTCCCCCATAAGGGGTGGGTGGGCTGGGGTATGTGGATAGCAATGAGAGCCGAGGGAGGCCTGATGGCACCGGTGGGATACAACCAGAGGTGGGGGAGGTTGCTTATTGGTGCATAGGAGAGGCAGATTGGTGAAGCTTTGGGACCCCAGCTTTGTTGAATGGGGATGCAGGTTACTGGTTGATGGCAGTAGTGGGATTCAGCTTTACTGAAGAGGGGGAAGGAGCAGATGGTTGTTAACTGGTGATGGGGCAGGATCCCAGCCTTACTGAGCAGGGGAAGGCCGCTGATAGAGTGACAGGAGAGGTTGCTGATCGGGGTCACAGTGGGATCCTGGGCTTCTAAATGGTGGGAAGCAACTGTGTGGTGGTACTGAGGGGATCCCAGCCACAACACCCTACAAGCCCCAGCTGCTGGGTGGACCTTCCCCAGCCCCATTGATCTCACCTGGGTCAGGATTTGGTGAAGGCCACAGAACCACAGCACCTGCCCATGCCGCAACTCCTGCTCTACATGGTCCATGTTGTCCCCGTCCTCAGCTGCCTCCTGGCTCAGCCCGTCTCTGCCCAGCTTTGCCCAGGCACTGCAGCTGCAGCGTGGGGACCGCTGCCAGCACCTGCCATGTGTGGTGGTGGTAGTGAGGGGGGCAGAGGTTAGGGAGGGCTGCCAGGAGGATTGGATCTGGGGGTGGTACTAGTAGATGGGGTGGATGTTGGGGGCTTGGAAATAGTAGGGGCACTAGCCCCAGCCTTAGTGAATGGGGAAAGGCTGCTGAAGGGTGGATAGTGAATTCCACCCTTATAGAATGAAGTGAATCCAATAGGGTTGTATTTGGGGCTTTAGTAAGATTTTGGGGTTCTATTTAGTGGGGAGGACTAGATTTGTGGGGGCTGGGAGGCTTGGGCTATGTATAGCTATATTTGGGGTCTGGGTAGGTTTTTGGGGAGCTGGAAGATTTGGGGACTAGGAGGAACTTGTGGGGCTAAGATAGTTTAGGAATGGTCTGGGGAGTATGTTAGGGTGTTGTAAGAGCAGAGGGGGCTAGGTTGAACACTGGGGGGCTTAGGAGGCTCCCAGGCCCCACCCCCATTCCTACAGTTTTCCCCCAGGTTCCAGGCTCCTTCCTTTGACACCCAGGCCCCACCACCAGAGCCCTGGTCAAGAGGGGTCTGGAAGGGTTGGAGGGGAGAACAGGGTCTGGGGCCACTTGCGGGGGGCGGGGATTTGGGGGTGCCCAAGAGATCTGGGAGAAGGCTTAGGCAGGTTCAGGCCAGCTGAGGGATTTAGGAGTTAGAAGAGGTCTGGGGGAGGTTGAAGGATCCAGGCCTGTTAGGGCAGCTTTTGTGGGCTCATGAGGGGCCTAGGGGACTTGGGAGATCCAGGCCTCTTGGAGGGTGTTTAGGAGCATCTGGGAAGCCCTCACCTGCCCCCAGAGGAGCTCACCAATGCTGAGGAAGAGGCACCAAAGCCACTGCTGGGCAGAGGGGGGAGCACAGCTGAATGGCTTTCCCCCCAAACTGCACGATCAGGACCTGGGGGGATGGGGGAGGGGAAGGTGAGACTTGGGGTCCCCCAGCAGGGCTCCAGATCTGCGCTGGGGGGCCCAACCCTTCCTTTAAGGGCTCAGTCTTGGCCATAGACCACTTTGGTCCTGACACAAGAGGCCCAACTCCCGCCCACAGAGGAGGCTGATTTGGGCTCTAAGGGCCCAGTCCTGCACTTGGGGGGCCCCTATCCTGGCTAGAACAGCCTGATCCTACTCATAAAGGGGGCCTGATGTAGCCCACCTGCAGGATGAAGGTGCCGAAGACAATGGTGCAGAAGATGGGGTTGGCAGTGAGGCCACAGAAGACGTTGTGCTTGCTATGTACCGTGCGGGTGTTGAGCTCAATGCCTATCTGCCTGAGCACAAAGGCATTGAAGACAATGGTGAAGTGCTCAGAGGGTGGTGTGTGGAGTGGGGCTGCCCTCCCACTGTCCATGTCAAACAGTACCTCACCTGGGGCAGGGCCAAGGAGGAGGAGGTAGGGCATCAGGCTCTGCCCTTGTGGCTCCATGCACCTGCTGACCCAGTTTTGTGAGGTCAGAGTAACCCCCTACTCCCAGGCCCTGCCCTATGGCTCCAAGGACAGGACCCCACGTTGAGTTTCACACCTTGTTTCCCAGGCATTGCCCCCCCTGTTGTGCCCCACAGCTTCTAGGCTTTACCCCAAACTGTCCCAGGCCCTGCCCCCACTGGCTTTCAATCCCCTTCCTTTGACTCGATGCCCACACGGTCAGATGGGTGGCCAACTGGTTAGAGGGCCGCACCCAGAGGGTGGTAGTGGATGGGTCCTTCTCGACCTGGAAGGACGTGGGCA
>JAGPOW010001746.1:55233-66494 GCA_030014935.1 Caiman crocodilus | reverse complement strand
CCCCCCCCCCCCCCGTAAAGTGTGCAAGAACCCCACATGTTCAAGGCCCACACATGAATGTGAGGATCCCCCCTAGTCACACGAGGTCCCTGTGAAGCAAGTGAGACACCACCCACACCCCATAAGGCATTTAAGGCCCATCCAAGCATGCAGGAGAGCCACACAAGTGCACAAGGTCCCTGGTTGAATACACAAAGACCCACCCATCCAGCCATAGGACAGACAAACGGATAACATGGGATGAACCAATGAGCGGACAACTCTGGCTAAATGGAGGAGTGGGCAGCTGATTCACTGGATGAATCATTCATTGGACGGACAGACATGATTCAATGGAAGGTTCACTGGAGAGATGGATGGACACACAGATAGGTCGTTAACTGGATGGAGAGGCAGACAACTCAATGGCTGGATCATTAGATGGACAAACAGGTCATTCATTAGAAAGATGGACCATGGTTCACCGCATGGCCAGTGGCTAGACAGCAGGCCAGGCGGCAGAAGCAGGGGCAGGGCCTGACCTTTACAGAGTAGGTGAGGGCAATGGTAATGGCGAGGGCACAGCTACCACCAGGACAGTGACACTGATGATGAAGAACTTAATGAGCTGCTGGATGTAGACAGGGCCGCACTCTGGCCACCAGCACCTGCCACCTCCCAAGAAAGTGCCCACTGCAAATGACAGCACCAGCACTGCCACCATCAGTGCCAACATTGCCAGGCCTGGGGAGGGAAAGGGTGGGGGGCAGCCATGTACACCAACCCCACAGCCAGCCAGATAGGCCCAGGACTGAGCCCAGAATCAAGTGCTCCCAAGGAGAAGAAAGATCTCAACTGCTACACTGTTCCCCCAGCCCCAGAACTGGGCCCCCCTAAGACAGGGGTGGGCAAGTATTGGGGCTGGAGGACCACTTAGGAAATGTTGGTGAGCTGTCATGTATTGAGTCAGCCCATGGTCTTTAACAGCTCACCAAAACTCCCTAAATGACTCTCCCCCAGGGTCTGGCGCCATATTGTCACTGCCCAGTGATCCTGGGGCCTCCATGGAGACTGGCTGGGAACCCTGTAGGCAGGGCACGGGGTTGAGTGGATGGAATAGGGCTGCGGGTGGGTGAGGAGCAGTGTCTGGGAATGAGACGGGTGCCTGGGGCTGGGATTGCAGGGTGATTTCAGTGTGGGGCGAAGACCCAGGGTAGAGCTGTGATCTCCCTGCACGCCCTTGCCAGCCCCATGTTTTCACTGTCCCATGATCCTGATCCCAATCCCTTCCCCAGGCCCTGAGCCCAGGATTGGGCCCATACTAGCCTTGCAAACTTGCATGGCCAGACCCTGCCCCCACCACCCTCCCAGGATCTGGCCCCTGCCCCAGAATGGGGCCCAAGATCACACCCAGTACCAGCCTTGATAACTTGCATGCCCAGCCCCAGCATCAAACCCAGGATCAGGCCCCTAGTCTGCCTCCCAACCTCCCAGGACTGGGCCCAGGATCAGGCCCATGTCAGCTTTGCCAATCTGCACAGCCAGCTTGGTGAGCTTCCCCTGCAGCGCTGACTTCTCCACATTGGCTCCCGGTCCTGTTCCCATTCCTCAGCATTGGTGCAACCCTCTGTACTCCGCAGTGGCTGCATCTCCACTGCCACCCTGGCTGGCTTCTTGTCTGCAGGGGACAGGAGGTAGGACCCAGGTGCCCAGATACCCCTCCATTTGTGTCCCAGGGCTGGGAAAGAACACAGATGTCCAGGCACCAAATGCCACACACTGGACTCCACTGGAGAGATAACTCAGGTGTCCCAGCATCGATATTATCTGCTGAACCCTACTTATGTCCCACAGCTGGGAGAGAATCCCAGCATCTGGGCTCCCAGATCCCAGCCAGGAGACCCAATCCCCATTTTTTAACTGGAAGATCCGAATGTCTTCTTAGAACAGGAGAGAGAATCCAGGCACCCAGATCCCATCTGTCAGACCCCAATGAGGAGAGAACCCAGGTGCCTGGTGCCCAGATCCAACCCAGGAAACCTCATCCCTATTTCAGAGCTGGGAGTGAACCCAGGCATCTGGGCACCCTACTTTGAACCAGGACACCCCCACTGGGGAGAGAACCCAGGCCTCCAGACATCCACCTCTGACTCAAAGCTAGAGAGAAAACCCAGGCATCTGGGTTTCCAGATCCAACCCAGGGGACCCCAATGGGAAGAGTGAACAGGACAGTGAACCCAAGCATTCAGGCACCCAGATTCATTCTGCCAGACCTGCCCCCGCACTGCCCTCCCAGGGTTGGGGAGAGAATCCAGGCATCCAGGCACCCAGATCCCACCTGTCAGACCCTACTGGGAAGAGAAAAGAATCTGGGTGCCCAGATCCCAGCTGTCAGACCCAGCTGGAAAAGAGAACCCAGGTGTCCAGGCCCCACTGGCCCCAGGGGTTTGTCTCTGGGGGGCAACATGCTACCTTTGTCCTGTGCGTTTTCCATAGCCCTGTCTGGTGGCTTCCCTGTAGCAGGACAAACAAGTGAGACCCTCAAGACCAGATGGATGGACACAGGGAGCCCCACCCCCTTCCCTACCCAAGGCTTGATTGAGTGGAGAATGTTCTCACAACAGGGAGAGAAACTAGACATCCAGGTTCCCAGCTATAACTCACCAGTCCCTATGTTCCCCCCAGAAGTAGGGGAGAACCCAGGCATCCAGGATCCTGCCACAGTGCTGACAGCCAAGAGTTGCAACACAATGCCAACACATCTCACACCGAATCCCGATGTACCAGAGTTTGACATACAAGGCCATTTTCCCTGGCACACCACAGCCAGCCTGGGCTCTGGACAGCTGCAACAGGTGGCAGGCAGGCAGCAAATAGCTGTGCTGGGCTTCACAGCCCCAGCTGATGACAGCTACAGACATGCATGGTGGGGAAGGAAAGGGCTAGTCCAGTGCAACCTTGGCCCCTCCCTTGCCGTCTGCCTGGGGGTGCAGGTGCAGTTGATGCCAGCAGTGAGGATTAGGCCTCTTGTGATTCCCTTACCTCTGGCACACCAAGCTGAGGTGTGGGTGGAGGTTGGGGTGTTTTTGGCACTCTGGCTAAAAATATTGCTGACCCCTGGTCTAGATAGCTTCCAATAGGAGGCCAGAAGCCAGGCATCTAGACCTAACAGGGTCCAGTCCAGATCCAATGCTTGCTGGGATGGGATCTAGACCCAACTACATGCCAACAACCAAGACAACCAAGACTCGGCACTGTCAAATCTATGGTAACACCCAATGGCATCTTGACTCACCACAAGGCCAAGGTCTTTATTCAGCTCATCTCAACATCAACAGTGGGACATCCAGATCCACCAGGGTCTAGTCCAGATCCAATACGCAGTGCAGATAGTGCCAGACCCAACCAGTGGCCATAATTCCAACTCAATGGTGACACATCTATGATCAACTCGCAACTGTATCTCGACTCAACCCAAGGCCAAGGTTTGGACTCAACTCAAAGGCATCACCCAGGCATCCAGACCTGATGGGGTCCAATCCAGAATCAATGCCCAGTGAGGTTGAATCTAGACCCAGCAACATTCAACATCACCCAACGGGGGAGTCCAGACCAAACAGAGTCCTGTCCAGAGCCAACACCCAGCGGGGCTGGATTCTAACCCAATGAGATGCCAATGACCAAGTGTCCAATTCAACAGTGACACAACTATAGTCAATGCCCAACAGCATCTTGACACAGTTTGCCAAAGAGGCCAATTTGCTTCCTTTGCCCAGTAGTTAGTCATTCAAACTAGTGGAGTCCTGTCTAGAGCCAATGCTCAGTGGGGTGGAGTCAAGACCAAACCATATATAATATCACCCAATGGGGGAGTCCAGATCCAACAGAGCCTCATCCACAGCCAATGACCAGTGGGGTTGGATTAAAAAAAATCAATGAGATGCCAACAGCCAAAAGTCCAACTTAACGGTGACATGTTTACAGTCAATGCACAACTGGATCTTGACTCAACCCAAGGCCAAGGTCTTCACTCAATTCAATACCAAAAGCAGACATCCAGACCTGACAGCAACCTGTCTAGTGCTAACGCCCAGTGGAGTAGGGTCTTAACCAGTGGTTCTCAACTCGCAGCCCACACGCTACATGCAGCCCAATCAGCACACTGCTGCAGCCCCTGTGATATCCTGTTAAAACATTTTTTGAATGGATACATAGGAAGTAAGTTGTGTGGGTATGGCCCACATAACATATTG
Source organism: Caiman crocodilus (assembly GCA_030014935.1). NCBI lineage: Eukaryota > Metazoa > Chordata > Crocodylia > Alligatoridae > Caiman > Caiman crocodilus. The sequence goes on along the minus strand of JAGPOW010001746.1, from coordinate 62,262 downwards.
AGAACTGCAAATGTGGCTCACAATAGCAAACAGGTTGAGAACTACAGGTCTAGATCCAACAATATCCAATATCACACCACCGGGAGAATCCAGACCCAGTGCCTGGTGGGGCTGGCTCCAGACCCAACTGGACACCAACAGCCAAGAGTCCAAGTCAATGGTGACATATCTATAGTCAACCCCCAATGGTGACTTGACTCAACATCAACAAACAGTGGCACATCCAGGCCCTTCAGGGGTCCAGTCCAGTTCCAACACCTGGTGGGGCAGGCACCAGACCCAATGAGAAGCCAGTGATCAAGAGTCTAACTCAATGGTGACACATCTATGGTCCCAACTCAGTCCAAGGCCAAGATCTTAACTCAACTCAATACCAACAGCGAGACATTGCAGACCCAATGACTGGTGGAGATGACTCCAGATCCCGCAAGATACCAGTGGCCAGTTCAACTCAACAGCACCACTTACAATGCCCAGCTGCCCATACAAATCCCCGAGCCAATGTCAACATCCAACAGCATCCAACTCAACGGTGACATGTCTACAGTCAACATCCAATGGAGTCTTGACTCAGCCCAAGACCAGTGTCTTGACTCAACTTGATGCTAACCATGGGAGCCAGGAGGAACTGGCATGGAGGACATGGTCTGAAAACAGCACATAATCAACCCCTCCCCCCAGTCTTACCTTTCTTGTCCTTCTTCTCCTCTTCCTCCCCAGTAGCACCCAAGAGTGTAAAGATGATCCTAGTCTGGGAGTTCACCCCCACAGCTGTCACCACCATCTGTCCTGAGCCCTCCATGACATGGGTGCCTGGTGAGAGAGGAGGGGCAAGGAGGCAGGGTCAGATGGCATAGTTCCACCCTGAAAGCCTATGCCTGGATGCCTGGGTCCTAGCCTCAGCAGAGAGCAGCATGGAGTCCTTGTCAACTGACTTATGGACGAGGTTTGACTCCCCTGTCAGGGAGCTCTCATCCACCTTTAGGTCACTGCCTTGGAACAGGATCCCATCAGCTGGCAGCAGCTCACCTGGGGAGGACAGGAGAGTTCAAAGTCCTGCCACCATGCCCATCACTCTGGTGTCAGGCTCCCCTGTGCCCACCACCTTGGCCTCAGGTCCCCCTAACCATTACCACCCCAGGGGTCAAAGATCAGGGGCCAGGCTCCACCATGCCCATCACCTTCATCTCAGGCCTCTCCTTTGCCCCTTATCCCCTAGTCTCAGGGATCAAGGGTCAGGCTGATCCAGGCACATCACCTTGGCCTCAGGCCCTCCTTTCTCCCCTACCCCCCGCAGCCCCAGGGGTCAGGAATCAATCTCCCCCATGCACACTCTGTTAGTCCCAAGCCCTCCCTGCCCTAGAGGTCAGCCTGGATGCCTGGGCTCCCCATGACCATATTTGACGTGGATGACATCACCGACCAGCAACTGGGTGGCAGGGAGCTGGGCCTGGCGGTCACGGCGAACCACAGCCACACAATGGTGCCCAGCCAGTCGTCCCTGGAGCCCCCAGAACTGCCACTCCTTGCTCCAGTCATTGGAGGCTGTTACCAGCACCACACAGGCCACTGAGAGCAGGATGGCAACCCCCTCAATCCAGCCCATCTCTGCCTCCTTCTCTGCCTCCAGCCCTGTCGGTGAGCCCTGCCCACAGACTGCCAAGGGGGGTGGGTCTCAAAGAGGCTGACACCCCCAGAGCCAAGATCCAAGAGAGACCAGAGAACCCCCAGGACTCAGATCCAGGAGAAGGGGGACCAATAGGCCCTGGAGAGCTGAGATCCAGGAGGTGGGAGGACAAGAGACCCACCCAGAGCTGAGATCCAGGGCTCAGAGACCCCTGGGACTGAGATCCAGGAGATGGGAGGACAAGAGACTCTCCCAGGACAGAGATGTGGGGATGCAGAGCTCTGCACCGACTCCCTCAACTGTTTTGAGGTTTTTTTGGGGGGGCAGGGGATAAGGGGGTTCAGGGGAGTTTTTGGGGGTTCATTTGGGGGTCCTGTGGGGCTCTGGGGAATTCAAGGGGGCCCTGGGGGTTGGAGATCCCAGGGGGGCTCAGCAGGATTCTGGAAGGGCTCTTGGAGGTCCTGGGGGGTTGGGGGCATCCAAAAGACGCTGGAGGCTGTAGGGGATCTCAGGGGCCTTGGGGGTCCAGAAGGATCTTCGGGTACCATGAGGGGGCTGGGGGGCCCTGGGGTCCCAAGGGGTTTTGGGGGCTCCTGTAGGGCTCGGAGGTTTTAGGGGAGTCCTGGAGGGCTCAGATGGGCCAGGGGGCCTCTGGGGTTCAGCAGTACCTGAAAGGTCAGGCCCAGGGAGTGCATAGAAGCTGAGGCTGAGGGAAACAAGGGCAGCAGCCTGGAGCACAAGCAGTGTCACATCCTGCAGCACCTCCCACACCAGGTATGCAAAGCTCTTGGGCTGTGGTGCTGGCAGCTGGTTCTGCCCAAAGGTCTCACGACGCTGCTGCAGCTCCACTGGCCCCTCTTATAGCCCTAGGGTTAAGAGGCAGGGGTCACAGTGCCACCAGGACACCAAGGTCCCCTTCTGGGAAGTGGGAGAAAGTGGCCTGGACACCCAGGTCCCGCCCCAGGCACCTGGGTTCCGTCCTAAAGAGGATGGTGGGGCAGCTCAAATACCTGTGTCCTGACCTAGAACCTGGGGCCCCCTCCTCAGCAAGGGGTGGGGAGTCAGCTCAGATATCTGGGTCCCCTCCTAAGATTGGGGGGATTAGCCCAGATGCCTGAGTTCAACCAAATTCCCCACCAGCCTAAGACATCCCATTTCAGCCAGCTCACTTGTTCTTCCCCAGCCTGGTGCATCTCTGTTCCACCTAGCTGTGCTCCCCACAGCCTCATCTGCCTCCCGCTCCACCAACCACCCATCCTTCATCCCCAGCCCACCCAGCTGCAGCTGCATTCTGTTACCCCCAGCCTCAGCTGCATCTTTGTTCTACCCAGTTGCCCTGTTCTTCCCCAGCCTGTCACATACCATTTCACTCATCTGCCCATTCTTTCCCACAACCACTTCCTGTTGTATTGGGCTGTGCTCCCCCAGCTGCAGCCACCATGCTGTGCCATACCATGCTCAGGGTGGGTATCAAGGCGCCTGCAGAGTCCAGCTGTGCCCCCGAAGGCCTCATCCAGCTGCCGCCGCCCCTCAGCCCCTTGCTGCTCCATCAGCTCCCGCAGCTCTTGCAGGTCCAGGCTTCGGGGGCAGCCTACTGCCTTGCCCATGCTGGGATAGGTGGAGGGGGTGCCTGCCAGAGACAAAGAGGGCCTGGATGCTTGGGTTCCATGTTTGCACCTTGCACTGCCTCTTGCTCCCAACCTGCAGCCCCCCATAGCCTCGCACTACCCCTCTCAAACTGTAACCCCCTGGCATCTACAATCAAATGGGCAGTGGAGAGAATCAGTTTGGATGCCTGAGATCTATCCTCTTCCCCCACCATTGCCCCTCATCTGCTCTGAGCCTGTTGGGTGGAGGGGGCGTGACCTCATGCCCCCTGGGGGTTCAGGCACCTGCTTAGCTAAAACCCTCAGGGGCAGGCTCCAATCCATTGATGGGGGTGGTATGGTCATGGCCTGGGGCAACTGAGGAGCCCACCATCCAGGGGCAATCTGTGGGGGGAAAGAGGGCAAAGGTCAAAGCAGGGGGGAGGACCACCACCATCACACCCTCCATTCCACTGGTGCCCCTCCCTCCAGACCTACAGACCCGACCTGTAGCCCCACGGTGCTCCTCATTCCCAACCCACAGCTCCCTCATTGTCTTGTGCTGCCCCTTACTCTTGATGCCAGTCTGGGCTGACTACATCTGTCACTGGAAAGGTAGAAACGATCTCCCAAGTGCCACTAATTACCATAGTTACTGGATGTCCATCACCTGGGTGGGCGGGGCCAGGAGTTCAGACCTGGTTTCTCTGAGGTGAATGGGGGGTCTGGGAGGTCAAAGGCACTGCAGCCAAACTGAATTGGGGAGGGATGAGCCCCATGCTGGCCCCACCCTCAGCCCTGCAGCAGGACGGGGAGGGGCAGAGGCGCAAGGAATGCTGCGTCATAGGAGGGGGTATACAAGAATGAAGAGGTTAACTCCAGCCTGGCCCTGGGCTGCCCAGCTCCCCTGGTCAGCCCCAGCATCCCCCACACAGCCCAGATCTCACTTCATAGGTCTCTCTGTGCAAGTCTCCCTCCATGCCCCCATCCCAACAAGGGCCCATGGCCTGTGTTCCCCCAAGAGCCACCATCTGCCTGTCTGTCCGCCCCTACAGCTCCTCTTCCTCCCACTCATCACTGCATCCTTCCATTCATTCCTCCACCCCGTCAAGCATCCCTCTATCCTCTACCTGGCTACTCCACACCAATCCCACCCTCCCACCATGATCCCTACACTAGCTGCCCATTCCTTCATCCATTCATCCATCCACCACCTCACATATCCCTCCATCCTCTGCCTGCCTACCCCACACTGACCTCTCCAACCCTCCCTCCCTGCATCCATATTCCCCACACTCATCTATCCACCCCTCCCCATCCATCCTCACCCCCAACTGCCCTTGGAAGATCCAGGGGTTTGCATTCATCCCCTGCTCACCACCACAGCCAAGACCCTCCTTCCATCCTCCACTGGGCTCCCCTGCGCCTACCACCCACCCCACTGTCTCCATCACAACTCACCCCTCCACGCAGCCAGCCCTCCATCCCACCCCCCCACCCCCATACATTTCCATTGCTTTCCTTCCTTCCATCCTCTGCCTGACCAACCCACACCCACCCTTTCACCCCTCCCTGCACCCAGATGCATCCAATAATCCTACATCCTTCCTTCCATCTTCTGCCTGGGTACCCCTCCCGACACCCAGCTTTCCTTTTCCATGACAACCCCAGTGTGTCGGACCTACCCTGTCATCCCACTAGTCATTCCTCATCCCTCTCCCCATCCCTTCATTCCTGTTTGTCCCCATCCCCCTATCCCTCCATCCATCCCTCCCCCATCCCCCCCACACTGCCACCTTCCACACTATACAGCTGCTGCAGTGTGTAGGGACAGGCAGAGTGTGCATGTCTGTGTGTACACCCCCATGTCCCAGACACCTGGGCTCCGTCTGTGTGTCACTGCTAGATCCTGCCCCCCAGCTGCCCCTCACCTCAAGGCTAGGTGGGGGTTCACCTGGACCACTGCAGCAGCAGAGAGGCGGGGAGGAATCAAGTGGGAATACCTGCATAGATTTGCATATACACCTCAGCTCATTACTCATGGGGGAAGGAAGCACAGGGGAGTGCGTCCCCCCAAGATACCCTCTCCCCTGCCCCAGCCTTTGCATGGGGTATTTTTATACCTCCCCCAACTGCCAAGGAGAAGCCACAGTGATCCCAGTACCTCTGCACTGCCCAGAAGAGACAAGCTGGGAAGAGCTAGAAAGGGGGAGCCATTGCAACCCCTCCAACCTTGCAGAAAAAAGATGCACTCCTCCTTTTGCATCATGTCTCCCCCCTTCTTGCAATGGATCACCCCCTTTAGCATCATTACACCCTCACTTCTTGGACCCCCACATCCCCTTTTTGTAATACTGTACCTCCTTTTCTGCAAAACTGAACCCTCCCCTTTCTGCAATGCCACCTTCTTTTGCCCCCTCCCCTATTTTGAAATTATACCCCCTTCTTCCAATAACACCCCCCCCTTTTTGCGATAGCAACCCCTGGTTGCAATACATCACCCCTCTATTGCAGTACAGCGTCCCCACACTTCCCCCTTGAAAACCAGCCCCGCCCTTTCCCCCCCAACTTACCGGGCCATGCTGGGGTTCGGGGTCCCCCGGAGCTGATGGTGGAAAGGGGGGGAAGGGGGGGCTGCAGCTGCGAGCAGAGCCGGGACCAAAGCCTGAAGGTGACAGCAGCGGCCAGGGGGAGGGGGGGCGGAGCCAGCAGGTGATTGGGGCAGGGAAAGAGTTAGTGGCGAGGACATACACAGACCCCCTTAGAGATCAAAGGGACCCCCCCCAGGGCAAAGGCTGCGCTCCCTAAAAAGCAAAGACATCCCCCAAAATCCAGTCCCTCCAATAGCTCCACCCCTTAGAGCCCAAATTAGCCCTGCCTACTGTTCCCTGAAATGGCAGGGCCCCCACAAAAGCCGCCCCAAGCTCTGCGCCTTGCATCCTGAAGTAGGCCCCCCCATATCCCCGAACTAGCATGGGTTTTCTCCTCCCTATAGGAAGCTCTGCCCCCCTGTCCCCCAAAAAGTGCCTCTGTACCCCCCCCCCGAGGAGGCTCCCTGCCCTCATGTGGGTGCCCTGCCCCCAGCACAACAGCTGTCTTGTACCTCCAAAATATTGGGGGACTCTTACCCCAAATCGGACCAAGAGGAAGCCCCAACCCCCAAAATATCAGCTCCTCATAATGGGGTGCTCCTGAAGCCCCAAAGTCCAAATATGCACCCCTAATAGGGATGTCCAAAATATCAAACCCCCCCTTTCCTTGCACCACCAAAATACCAGACCCCACATACTCCTGCACCCCCAAACTATAAGGTAGCACCATTCTAGACTGCTCCATCCCAGCTCTATGGGAACAGGTGTGTAGAGGGGGTTAGGGCCCCCCCAAAAGCAAGACCCCCAGAGAGATCCTGCAAAATCATCCACACCCACCTCAAGCTCAGTGCTGTTCTAACCCCCAACCCAAAATGGTTGTCCACACTATCCTCCCAGGGCAGGCTTGCTCTAGCAGCAGGGGCTTCTGGGAAGGCTTCTAGTTAAGTATAGGCCTCAGTGCCTCCCAAAGAGGGGAGGTGGGGGGGAGAACCTTGCTCCCCAAACCAGTTGGCACCTCTACATTAATCCTAGATTAGTTGGAATCCCTGCTAGAGGGAAGAGCTCTCCTCCACCAATTCTCGGGACCCCTGGTGGGGACATGGTGGGTTTCATGTCCCTCTGCCAGAATTTGGGAGTCTCCCCAAGGCTGCTGACACCATCCTCCCCCAACACCTCCCCCCACCCAGGCCGAGCCCCCCCCACCCCAAAACTACCCCCTAGGCCC
>JAGPOW010001746.1:0-49361 GCA_030014935.1 Caiman crocodilus | reverse complement strand
CTCCCAAAGTCCCCCCCCTTACCTCTTCCCCCCACATTGGCCCCTAGCTTCCCCAGAGGCTCCACAAGCCTCCCTGACCAACCTGGAGGTGGCGCAGATTGGGAAGGCCAGGGGGCACCCGCTGCAGCTTGTTGTGCTCCAGGTGCAGCTCCCGCAGCAGCGGCAGGAAGGACAGACTGCCGTTCTCCACCCCACGGACTCGGTTGTGACCCAGCCCCAGCCTAGACGGATGCAGAGAGGGGTCAGGGGTCATGGACAGGCAGACAGACAGGGGGTCAGCCAGGGACAGACAGGCAAGGATCAGGGGTCAGGGACAGACTGCCATCCTCCATGCCAGAGATGTGGTTATAGCCCAGCCCCAGCCTGGAGAGACAGACAGGTCAGGGCTCAAGGATTAGGGATAGATGGACAGACTTGGAATTAGGGATCAGGGTCAGGCAGACAGAAGTCAGAGACGGACAGACACAGGTCAAAAGTCAGGGACATACTGTCATCCTCCACCCCACAAGCCCAGTTGTTGCCCAACTCCAGCCTGGACAGAGGGACAGACAGGGGTCAGGGACAGACTGCAGTTCTCCACCCCACAGATATGTGGGACAGACAAGAAACAGACAGGGGGCCATATTTTGGGGGGCCAGGGTATCCCAATACCTGACCTGACTACAGCAGGTCTAACTCAGAGGACAGGGGTTTCCCAAGATATTTGGAGGTACAGCCCCAGAACTTTGAGGTATGTAGTTTTGGGGTGTCAGGTACCCCAATACCAGTTGCTCATACCTAGCAGATCAAGATAGGGGAGCAGTGGCATCCCCAGATATTTGGGGGTACAGGGTACTCCCAGATCTTGAGGTCCAATTTTATGGGGTGCTGGGGGTCTAGCTGTAGCTGGTCAAGCTTCAGGGGAAGGGGCTTTCCAGAGGATTTGGAGATATAGGGCCCCCCAGATTCTTGAGGTCCATCTTTTGGGGGACCTCCAATACCCTCTGATCTTGCTCTACCAGGTCAAGCTTGGTGAATGGGCTCCCCTGGGGATTTGGGAGTACACGCCCCACCCCCCAGATTCTGCAGTTGATTTTTATGGGTGCTGGGGTTCCTCAATACCTGTTATGCTCTAGCGCAAGGGCTCCACAGGGGATTTCAAGATACAGGGTCCCCAGACTTGGAGAGACCAGGTTTTGGGATGCAGGCTTACCCCAAGACCTGATGTTGCCTCATCAGGTCAGGTATGGGGGACAGGGGATCCCCAACAGACTGAGGGGTATGGAGTCCCCTGGATCTGGGGTCCTGCCTTTTTGGGGTGCTGGGCTACCCCAATACCAGCTGACCTTATCCAGCAGATCAAGTTTGAGGGACAATAGTGACCTTGGAGATGTAGGGGTACAGGATTTCCAACATTTTGATGGCCAGTTTTTAGGGGATCAGGATCCCCTGTTACCCACTCAAGTGAGTCAGGCTTAGGGGACAGGGACTCCCCAAGAGACTTGGAGTGCAGCCCCCTGGATTTGGGGTGCCAGGTTTTGGGATACCAGGGTATGCCAGTATCCACTGACCTTACTCAAGCAGGTTAGGTTCAGGAGAGAGGGATATGGAGGTACAAAGCCCCTCAGATGGCAATCCTGGTTTTGGGGTGCTGCCTAACCCAATACTCATTGTGTTTCCTCTAACAGTTCACACTGGGGGTTCAATAACCACTGGGTTTGGGGTACAGGTGTACCCCCAAAACTGGGGACAGGTTCTGGGGTGCAGGGGTACCCCAATATCCAACTTTGCTCTAGCAGGTCAAGCTTGGTTTACAGAGACTATGGGGATGCAGGCCTCCTAGATTTGGGGGTGCCAGTTTTGGGGTGTTAGGGTACCCCAATACCTGGTAAGCTTGCTGTAGCGCTTCAGGTCTTCCAACTCAATGGCCTGAATCTGGTTGTGATCCAGGTGCAGCTCTGTCAGTGTCTCAGGCAGGTCTAAGAGGACATGGTGGGTATTATGCTAGACCCCTCTAGAACCCCACAAAAAAGCAGGAGGCTTGGAGAGGCAGGCACTGGGGCAGATGTAGGGAAATTGGAGGAGATCTGGGAGGGGCCTGCATTTGGGGTGGGGCATGGGAGAGTCCAGGGTAGCCTGGGGTGGGTTGGTGGGTCCAGGGGGTTTTGAGGGTCTCAGGGTTGTTGGGGGTCCCAGGGGTTTTGTGAGTGGCCATGGAGAGGAATCCCATGGGTTTGCAGGAGGCATGCAAGTCTTGGGGACTCTGGGGGTGGTGGGCAATTCCTTAGGTTTGGGGAAGCTATAAAGAGGCTGTGGGAAGATTTGGAGGCTCAGGGGGGCCATAGAGAGATCTGTGGGGTTAGGGGAGTCCAGGAGGTTTGTGGGATAGTGGGGGGTTCTGGGGGTGTCACACGGGTTTGAGGGCACTGCAAGTGGACCAGGGAGTTTGTGGGGATCCTAGGGGGTTGGGGGCTGTGGGTATCTTGGGGATTCTGTGGGGGATCCCAGAGGTTTTGAAGGGCTGTGGAAGAGTCTGGGGGTTCAGGGGGGCCATGGAAGAGTCAAAGAGAAATAGTAAGGGATTGGGGGGATCTCCAGGGAGTTTGGGGAGGCTGTGGGATGTCCTAGGGGTTTTGGGGAGGCGGTCCTGAGGGATGGGGGAGGCCTTACCCTTGGGTACACCAGTGAGCTGGGCCTCGGAAATACGCAGGTAGTTGAGCTGAAGGCCATCGAAGGCTCCAGGCTCAAAGCCACTGTTCTCCAGGGGGTTGCCCCCCATCTCTGCAGGGGGAATGGAGGTCAGCATCACATGGGGTCATGAGGCCCCTACTAGACCCCAAGGTCCTTGTGGACCATATCTGCTCAGCCAAGAGTCATTACACCCTATATCTACCCATATCTCTCTAGTCCAGGTCCCATACTGCCTGTATCTGCCCAGATAAGGGATCGGAGCCCCATACACAACACCAGGGCCCATACATACCTGCCCAGATGCGCGTGCATGCATGTGTGTGCGTGCGTGTGTGTATATGTGTGTGTAGGACCCCAGGGCCCATAAAGCACATAACAGCCTGACCCAAGGCCTATACAGGCTGTAACACACACCCCGCCCAGCCTCCTAGCCATACCAATGCAGTTCATTTGGCGTAAGCCATGGAACACAGCCTTGGGCACGCGGCGGATCTTGTTGTCATGGATCCTCAGCTCCACCAGAGTAGGAGGCAGCGGAGCTGGGACCCGAGTCAGGAGGTTGCGGGACAGGTAGAGCTTCTGCAGGCGCCGTAGTGGAGTCCAGGCCTTGGGGTCAACCCGTGACAGACGGTTGTTCACTAGCACCAGTGCCTGGGGGACAAGTATGAGGGGCAGGTATGGGGCAAATGGGGGCAGAAACAGGGCAAGGAGGGTCAGATATGGGGCAGAGGGAGCATGTACAGGGCATGGGGGGCAGATACGGAGGGTTGGGGAAGATGCAGGGGCAGAAGTGCCAGAAACAGAGCAGGGAAGGGGGCAGGTACAGGGGCAGATAAAGTGGCAGAGGAGAACATAACAGGAAACAAGGCAGGGAGGGACAGATATAGGGGTGAAGGGCAGGTATGGGGTCAGGCAGCATGTGTGAGGCAGCTGCAGTACTGGCATTTGCCAGCAGGGGGCCATAGAGAGCACAGGCTGGAGGGGTCACCAAAGGGGTGGGTCCAGAGGGATCCCAGGGGGATTGGGGGCGGTCTCCCAGGGGAACAGAAGGGTGGGGGAAGCTTCCCAGGATGATGGGCATCTCCAAAGGAGATTTCCAGGGAGATGGGAGTCCCAGAAGAGGGTCCCAGGGAGTTTCCCATGAATAAAGGAGGGTTCCGGGGGAGTGAGGTCCCAGAAGGAAGGTTTCAGCCCTACATAGAGATGTTCTAGCCCCTTGAAGGCATCAGCCCGCAGCTCTGAGATGAAGTTGTTCTGCAAGTCCAGCAGTGTAGTGTCAGGTGGCAGGTCCTTGGGCACCTCCTTCAGCCCTGGCAGCGGTGGAGAGACACATGTGACACACCCAGCCACTGGGACCCCTATGTCCCCCCTGCCTCACAACAGGGAACCCAGACAACCCCCCAACTAGGAACCCTAGGAACCCTTCCCTCCTCCTGTAGGGAACCCAGGCATCCTGCCCCACTACCTCCTAGAAAACCCAAGTGTCCTCTCCATAGTAGGAAACCCAAGTGTCTTGCTCCCCCTGGTAATACCCCCAACAACTCACCCAGGTCAGAGCACTGTACCACACGCAGGTGGCAGTGGCAGCCAAAGGGGCAGTGGCCTGAGGGTGGGGGCAGTCCCAACTCATCCAGGCCCAGGTCAGGGGCCCCCGAGGTGGGGAAGAGTCCCGAGGCCTCGTCCTCATCCCCTGGCCCCAGTGCCGGTATGTCATCCAGCGAGAAGTCCAGGAAGCCGTGTTGCTCAAAGGGTGGCACCAGCCCCAGTGCCCCAGTGGGACACAGCAGTGCCAGCAGTAGCAGGGGCACCATTGTGACCTGTGTGGCACAGGAAGGCAGCTGAGTCCGGGTAGGAGCACAGTTGAGTGGAAAAGGGAGCCTGATGTAGCTGGCTCTGGGGTAGGTATAACAGGGATCAGAAGGCAGATGGCTCTGGGGTGGTGCACAGCCAAGTGAAACAGGGCTTAGGGATTGCAGCTAGCTCTGGGGAGGGTACAGGAAGGATGCAGCTGGTTCTGGAGTGGGTATAACACAAAGCCAATGCAGCTGAGGCTGGTGAAGGGCACAGCCAGGTAGAACGGGAGCTCCATGGCAGCCTGGGAAGGCACAGGGAGGCAGCTGGCACTGAGGGGAGACACAGCTGAGTGGAACAAGGGTAGAGATGTAGCTGGGTCTGGGGTGGGGCATAATAGGGAGCAAAAAGGGGGCCTGATTCTGGGAGCCCAGACACCTGAGTTCTGTGGGTGGGGCATGGAGGCTACTGGTGAATGCTGGGTGGGGCTAGGAGCCCAGACGCCTGGGCTCTCCCCCTTTGGACCAGCGGCGCCGGTGAGTCAGAGCCACCGGGGCCAGGGCCAAGGATGACAAGCACCGGATCGGGGCCAACCTCCCCCCGCCCCCTCATGCTGGAGCTGTGGCTACAATAAGGACCTTGTCCTGGGCTGGGGTGGGCTGCCACATGGCCAAGGGGAGGGAATCCAGGCATCCTGGCACTCACCACTACACCCAGCTCCCCTCCCCCCCATCCAGGCTCCTAGCCCCTCCTCTCTAACCACTCCCCCCACCATTCCTCTCCTAGGGAACCCAGGAGTATGGCTCCCCAGGCCTAACATCCCCCACCACCATCCAGGGAACCCAACATTCCCCCTCTATCTCCAGGGCTGGGATTTGAATCCAAGTGGCCACTGTGGGGAGAGCCTCTTGCCCCAATGCCTGGTCTCCCTAGGAGTGGGGTGGGGGCTAGTGGTTCGAGCTGGGGAGACTGGGAGCCCAGACACCTGGGTGCTCGGTTTGGAGGGGCTTAGTGGGGCTGGGTGAGGGCTCCGACGCCTAGGTTCCCTAGGAGGGGGTGGGGGCTTGTGGACCAGGTGTCTGAGTTCTTGGTGGAGAGGGAATGGGTAGTAGTTGGGGGTGGGCTGGGAGCCCGGACACCTGGGGTCCCAGTCAAGGGGAGAGGACGTTTTAGGGAGGAGGGGCGGACACCTTGTTTCTCTCCCCCCGCCGGGTCCTGGCCGCCTTTGAGTCTCTGCCGGGAGGGAAGAGACCGAGGCTTTCGGGACGCGGTGAAAGCCTAGGGGATCGAGGCGTCCGGGAAGGGTGTGATGCCTAAAGAGCTGGGAGTGTGGAAGCCCTCTCTCCCAGAAAATAACCCAGGCGACCAGGGAATTGGGGGGAGGCCCCCCGTAGGAACAGAGAACCCTCGCGTCCGAAAGCCAGAGAGAGGGAAGACCCCTATCCTCCAGCTAAACTAAGGAGGGGACCCAGGTGTTCGGAGGATCTCAGAGCATCGCCTCCTCATCCAGGAGCAACCCAGGGGGCCGAAGAGAAGGAACGCAGTCGTCTGGTTGCCCCTCGGAGACCCCCATCGCCCTCCCCCCGGCAGGTGGGGGCCCAGGCGTCCGGAGAGCAGAGAACCCAGGAGTCCGAGGGACCTTGGAACCGCCCCGCCACGTTAACACCCCTCCCAAGAAAAGAACCCAGGCGTCCGGGCGCCCACCAAGCCCCCCCCGCCCCTCCCAGAAGGGACACTCAGGCGTCCGGGACCCTTCCGAGCACGCCCCCCGCCAACCCAGGAGGGGACCCAGGCGTCCGAGGGAGGGGTGGCGAGGGGTCGCACCTGGTCACGCAGCGGCGGCGGCGGCTGAGACGGAACTGGGACGGCCCCCCCCCACTGCAAAGAACCCAGGCGTCCAGGACCCTCCCCGCCCCCGCCCCCCGAGCCCCGCCCCTCCTCCCTTCACAGAGATCCCAGCCCCGCGGGACCCCTCACTCTCGGGCCGCAGCTCCCCCATCACCCCGCGGTGCCCTTTACGCTTGGCCTGGGTGGGAGCGGGGTCTGGGAGCCCGGACGCCTGGGCTCCTTAGGGTGGGGGAATGGGGACCAATGGTTGGAGCGGCGGGTGAGCCTGGACACCTGGCCTGCTTTGGGGGCTAGTGGAAGCTACTGGTTGTGGTGGTGGTGGAGGGCGGATAGGACGCCTGGGGTCTCTAGGGACGGAGGGTAGGTGGACCCCTGGATCCCATCCTGGCCACGTGCTCTGTGCCCCGGGACGAAACGGGTGGCCTTAGCCCCATGATGCTTTGTGGCTCGGCCGCCTGGCCCCCCCTCTAACCCCGGCCCAGGCGCGGGCGGGTGTTTTCACAGCTGCAGTGAACATGCCTTCGCCATCGCGTCACCGCCCCCCCCCCCCGGGTGTCCGGGCTCCCAGACTCCTATCCTACTGGGGTCGAAAGTGAGGGGCACTGTGGAGTGGGGGTGCTGCAGGTCGGGAGTGAGGGGCACTGGGACCTCCAGAGAGCAGAGATTTCCCGGCTCTCAGCCCTGCCTCATTCTAACTCCACTGCTCTCAAAGTCCTGCTATGAAATTCCACCCCAGGTTCAGCATCATCTTTGTGCTGCTGAGAAAGGGAGTCCCTGTACCCAGCCCCAGTGCTTCACTCCAGAGCCAGCTGCATCTCAACAGCCCCACAGAACTAGCCTTCATCTCTCCCAACTTCGACTCAGCCACATCTCGGGGTGCCCATTATCCCCAGCCCCCAAGGGACCCCAGAACCAGACTATTGCAGCTCAGGTTCCCCCACTGTGGCCCCACAGCCCCTCCAACCCCATCCCCAGCCAGCTGCTCTGCCCCAATGACTGAGCTGAGCTGGGCTGGGCTAGCCTGCGCCGGGCTGGCCAGAGGCCCTGGCTGAGGCTGAGCCTGGCCCTGCCAATTCAACCACGGCCTTGGCAGCCCTGTTCAGCCCTGGCCCAGCACTGTGTGTATATATATAGTGCCTGCCACTGGGAAAGGGGGTGCAGGGAAGGAAATTTGAGGACATGCCCAGTCTAGGGCCCTGAAAAAGGGTTAGGGGCTTCATTGTGGCTGGTTCTTGGGTGGGGAAGGGGCTGGGTAGAATGGGAACCCTTGGATACAGCTGGGTCTGGGGTGGGACATATGAAAGCTGATACTATGGGGGTGCCGAGATGCAGCTGGCTCTGGGGTGTGATGCTTGAGGGCAACTGGGTATAATGAGGCCCTGGTATGTGGCTGGCTCTGGGGACGGCAAGTCCATTCCTGGCAGCTGGCACCCAGCTGTGCCACAGAGGCAGACGCTGGGAATCCAGGACAGGAAGCCAAGGTGGAGGGGAGGGGGATATTGAGTGAGACCAAGTGGAATTTTCCCAGCTGGAGAGACAGCAATCTGACATCTGGGTTCCTGTACCAGTGCCTGGCCCACCACCAGTCCCTCACTCCTCCCCTCACTGTGGGGCACCCCTGGAGGGGGGTTATGTGGTAGCTCTGGCAGGTTCAGTTCAGGGGAGGAGGGGTGCTATATCTGTCTGTGTCTGGGTGTGCTGAGATACCCTTGGCTCTGGGGTGGGCTCAAGTGGATAGATATAATGGGGACCCCAAGCTGCTCTGGGGTGGGGCTGGGACAGGATATAAAAAGGAACCTGGAATGCAGCTGGCTCTAGGGTAGGCCACAGTAAGACTGATTCTAGGGGGATGCTGAGATGCAGCTGGCTCTGGACTGGGGTATTAGGGCTAGGGATAATGGACACCCCACAATACAGCTGGGTCTGAAGTAGGGCTGGAACAGGGTATAATAGAGACCCTGGAATGTGGCTGGCTCTGGGGTGGGATACAGTAAGAACAGTCTATGGGGATACTGAGATGCAGCTGGCTCTGGGGTGGGTGTCAGGATGGGTGAAATGAGGAACCTGGGAGCTGGGTATAACAGGGACTCCAGGATATGGTTGGTTCTGGGTAGAACCCATGAAGGTTGTTTGTAGGAAAGGCCTGAGATGCAGCTGGCTGTGGGATGGGAAATAGGAGTGGATAGTTATAACAGAAACTGGGGGAATGCAGCTGGGTCTGGGATGGGTGCTGGGTATAACAGGGACCAGGGCTGCCCCGGGGGAGTGAATCGGGGCAACTACCCTGGGCCCTGTGCTTTGGGGGCCCTGTGAAACAGGGTAGAGCACCAGTGGTGTGGAGCTGGGCAGAGCAGTGCCTCCATGCCCAGCTGCTTGCTTCCCCCACCCCACCCCCTGCCACCACTGGCTGCAGTTTCTTCAGGTCCAGAGCCCATGGGATTGGAGTGGACATGGAGATGGGTCCCCAGATGGGCAGATTTGACCCAGGCCCCGCACCCTGCTCAGGTAGCTCTAGGGTCCCCAGGATGCAGCTGGCTCTGGGGTGAAATCCTTTAAGCCTGGTTCTATGGGGACACTGGGATGTGGCTGGCTCATGGGAGGGGGGGACAGGACACTGAGGTCTGGGTCTGATGGGGCCCCAAGATGCGGCTGGCTTTGGGGTGAAGCCAGCTCTCACAGCTGCTGCACACGTGCCAGCATTTGGGACAGGAAGTGGCAGGACAGCAGCTGCCCCGGGCACCTGGACCCATGCCTGGTGCCACAGGGTCAGGCCAAAGCCAGGCCCTGCCCCCACTCCCCAGCATCTGGTTCCCATTAGGGGCCTCATTGACGTCAGCCAGGCTAGGACCTTCCCGCAGGAGCTGGCAGCTTCCTGACACCAGGATGCATGGGTTATGCAGGAGAGATGGGGTGGGGCCAGGGCAACTGGCAGCTGGGATGCCTGGGTTCTCTGGGTGGGGAGTTGGGACTGGAGGGCAGGAGCAGGTGGAACTGGGAGCCTGGATGCCAGGGTTCTTTCTTATGCCAGATTGGAGGGGGCCATGGCTAGCAGCTCCCCTTCCATCTTTTCGTGCCTGGGGCCAGTGTGTGGCACATGCATGTGGGACACATTTGAAGTGTGCGCATGGATGATATCTCCAAGGCTCCAGGACCTGGACACCTGAGCTCCACCCCTGCTTGGGGAAGAGACAACTCCACAAAAAGGAGGGAGGGGGGCAAGAGTTAACCCCTCCCCTACCCCAAAATTAGGGAGGGACCTGCAGTGGTGGAGGATGGGGCCAGACTACAAGCCCCTTCCCCTGGGGGGAGGGAACCAGTTGCCTGCCCCTCCCTGACATATGGAGGGTCCCCAAGGCCCTGCCCCACTCCTGTTTCTGCTGGCCAAGCACCCCTGGTGGAGCCTGCCTCCCACATGAATTGGCTGCCCCTGCTCTCACTAGCTGCACCCCGATTGGTAGAACAACTCCCTAACCCTCACACTCCACCTTCTCCCCTCCCTCCTTGTGAGCATCAGCCCCTCCTGCTTCTGCTGATTAGGCAAGGCCTTTCCTTCTTGTAGATCCCGCTTCCTTCGCACCTCACAGTCGAGGCAGGTGCTGGCTGCCTCCCCCTTCCCTAACCGCAATGCTGCCTCCTGATTGGCTGATACTTTCTCAGTGGCAGGGGTGGAAGGCAGATGTCTTTGACTGACAGGCATCTTGGCCAATGGGAGCACAGCTCCCTCAGGGCTTGTCTCTCTCTCTCTCTCTCTCTCTCTCTCTCTCTCTCATTGGTTTAAAGGAGAGGGTGGTTGGTGAAAGGGTGGGTGACCCTTTTGCACCCCCGCCCATCCCGGAACATGCTTTGGTGACGGGTGGAAGTGGTAGCAAGTTGCTGCCAAGATTGGCATGATTGCATGGGCCACCAGCTGCCCCAGAGGTTATGTGAGGCAGCCAAAATGGCTGCCCATTGGCATGAGGCACCAAGCACCCAAGGCACTCATAGGAACAGTAGCCAAGATCACCCCCCCACACACCCTGGCATGAGGCAGAAACTGCCCCAGGGAAATCATGGGAACAGCAGGCAAGATGGCTGCACATTGGCATGAATGAGGCACCAGCCATCCCAGGGGCTTATGGGAGAGGAAGCCAAGATGATCACTGAGACCTGTGGAACACATGTGTGAGTCATGGAAGGACTGTGCTGGCAAGGGAATGCCTGCCCAGGGGCTCATGTGAGTTGAGCCATGTTGCCACTCTGTTGGATTCCCCTGCTCACTCAAGCAGTAGAAGAGGGAGTGGGGGCTGGGAACCTGGATGCCTGGGTTCTCTGGCAGGTGAATGGGGTCTTCAGGGAGTAAGAGTGGGCAGGGCGCTGGAAGCCTACACTCCTGGGTCCTTTGGGAGGGGGGTGGGGACTTGAGGGTGAGAGCAGGGGGGATGGGAGCTTGGGCACCTGGGTTCTCTCCCCAGTTTTCATTAGGCCCTGCTGGTGGGGCGGGGGCAGTGGCAGCGGCAGGGATTGTACCCTGCCCCTCCTTTCCAGCCAGGAGGCACCCAGACTTTCTGTAACTGGGCCCATGTAGGACCCAGGCATCCAGGGCCTGGCCAGGCTGCCGCGTGGCGCCTTGGACCAGGAGCCTTCTAATTTCCAGCCTAAATTTAGGCCTTGGCCCCATTCCCTGGCTTTGTTCTCCTGCCAGCCCCAGCCGCCACCCCCCATGGGTCCGTGCAGCGCCTTGCATGGTGAGAACAGCCCCCACCAGACATGGGAGGAGGGGGAATGTGCCCACACCCCTCCTAGGGCCTGGAGGGAACCCAGGCATCTGGGCTTCTGGCACTGTCTGCTTCAAACCCCATTCCCTACCCAGAGAACTCAGGCATTTGAGCTTCCAGCTGACCCCTGACCCAGGCTCCCCAAGACCCAACTCTCTGGGCTGCCAGCCCCCACTCCACTCCTAGACAACACCGGTGTCTGGGCTTCCAAATGACCCCTGCTGTAACCCTCTAACCCTGGCTGCCCCCCGACAGCCCCTACTCCCTTCCCATAATAAGGAGAGAACTCAGGCATCTGGGCTTCCAGCTGATCCCTGCTCTTAGCTTCCTAGACCCTACCTCTCTCTCTGAGAACCCAGGCATCTGGGCTCCCAGACCCCACTGCTTTCACCCTCAGGCTCCCCTGGCCTTCCCAGAGAACCCAAGCATCCAGTCTCCCTGCTCCTACTCTTGTTATGGAATAGCGCTAAGGGGTGCCACAGCCCAGGGCATACTACTGTTACCATCCCAACTCTCCCCCACCCCCCATCTCAAAATCTCAACTCCAACTGCAAGGAAGGGAGCCAGGATAGAAGCATCAGAGCTTTATTTGCTACAGAGCGGGGGGTCACAAAGTCATTATCGAATGCTATGTACAGCGTGTGGGGGGAGGGACAATGGGGCAGAACTTCTGTGGGAGGTGGAGGGTCTGCCCACAATGTGATCACCTCTGGGATGTAGAGTGCCAGGAGGGGATCCAGGTATCCAGGCTCCGAGACTCCCACTCCCCACCCAGGGCACCCAGACACCCAGGCTCTCCCTTCTAGACTACACACTCCCCACCTCCCTCCAGAGAATCCAGGCATCCAGGTTCTCAGCCCCTGCTGCTTTCACCCCCTAGCCCCCCTCCCCTCCTAGAGTTGAGGAAGGAACCCAGGTGTCCTGGCTGAGGAGATGGGAGACAAAGCCTAGTGTTCCTGGAGGTTGGGGCCTCCAAGGAGGGCATGGCTTGTGGTCCAGACACTGTCCCTGCCTATGGCAGAGGAGGGGGAGGGAGATACGGGGTTGCAGCGTCATCTGTGTGTTGTTCTGTCATAGGGGGAGGGGAGTCCTGTCTGTCTGTCAGTAGGGGAGAGATCAATGGGCGGGCATCCATCTGTTCTTGGGAGGTGGGGGAGCACTTGTCTGTCTGTCTGTCTGTGTATGGTGGGAGTGGGGTGTTTACTTTCCATCTACAATGGTGGGAGAGAGGTTTGCCAATCTGTTCATGGGAGTCTCCTCCATCTGTCCATCCTTGGGGGGAACTGAGGGAGGGTCTTTCTGTCCTTGGGGGATCTTGTCCGTCTGTCCCCAGAGGGCTGAGGGAAGGTCTTGTCCATCTGTCTGTCCAGGGGGGAAGGGGGGGAGAGGAGCACTGTTTGTCCATGGGGTCTTGTCCACCTGTCCTTGTGGGGGCTGAGGGAGGTGAGGTCTGTCCATTCATCCATCCAGGGGGAGAGCATCTCAGGCAGGGGCAACAGAGGCGCTGGAGACAGAGGAGACATCAGTGCGAGACGCAGCTGTGGAGGTCTCAGATCCATCATCCACCTTGCGTCCAAACAACTGCAGGATGCAGTTTCGGAACTGGGGGAGAACAGATTGATAAGGATAGGACAGATGTACAGGCACCAGCCTCTGCCTGTGCTTGTGTTCAGCCATCCCTCTCTCCATTCCTCCTATTCCCCCCATTTCTATCACTCTCCATCCATCCATCCATTCCTCCATCACCCCACTCCATTCTTCCCTGCATATTTGTTTGGCTCCCTCCCTCCTTCCATCACCACCTTTCCATCCTTCCCTCTGTCCCTCCATCCTTCCTTCTATCCCTCTATCCTCTGCCCAGCTGCCACACATTACCCTCACAGCCTCAGTCTCCCCATGGAGCTGACCTGGCGGTTCATGAAGACATAGATGATGGGGTTATAGATGGTGGCGCTCTTAGCGAAGTAGGCAGGGAGCGAGGCCACAAGGGGGTGGAAGGCATAGCCAGGGTGGGCAGCTGCGAAGCAGGCGAAGGACGCATAGGGCCCCCAGCAGACACAGAAGGCCACAATCATCACCAGCACCATGCGCGACACTTCGCGCTCTGCTTTCTGTGTTGTCTCTGACTCCTTCTGCTGCGCTGCCACCTGCCAGGAATCCACTGGAGTCAAGGCGCGGCCTGGTGGGGGGGTCTTTGCCTGGCCCAACTGGGGTCAGGGGGGTGGGGGACAGGGGCTGTGCCAGATTGAATTAGAGGAGTGCATCTACAGGAGTCTTGGAGGAGTTTTAGCCAATGAGTTGGCTTTACTGGGCTTGAGGGGTTGGTCTTCAGGCATTTTGGAAAGCTCTTGGCCATCTAGTTAGCTGTGGTGGGCTTTACTGGGCTGGAGAGATTGGTTTATAGTAGCCTTGGAAAATTCTTGGTCAGCCATTTGGCTGCACTGGAGTTCATTGGGCTTGAAGGGTTAGTTTGGATGGGTTTCCTTACTTGGCTTTAGTGGTCTGAAGGGGTTGGTCTATAGGGGTGTTGGAAGGCTTTTGGCCAACTGGTTGGTCATGGGGTGTGATAGTGCCTTATTGGGCTTTCTGGTCTGACGGGTGGTCTTCAGGGGTCTTGGAAGAGTCTTGGCCAACCGATTGGCTCTACTGGACTGGAGGAATTTGTTTAGAAGGGTCTTGAAAGGGTTATGGACAACTGGTTGGCTAATTGGGCTTTACTAGTCTGCAGTGGTTGCTCTAGGTGGGCCTTGGAAGGCTCTTGGTCAACTGGTTGGCCATAGAGCATGATGGATACTTCCTTGGCTTCACTGGTCTGCATTTGTGGATCCAACAGGTCCTCCCAAAGGTATTGACCACCAGGGGGCTATGTGGGGCAGGGCTCACCGCACGGATGGCCAGCCAGACTTGCAGGTAGCAGAAGATGATGATGGTGAGGGGCAGGATACAGCAGGTGGCCATAAGCACCATCATGTAGGACTGGACATTGGGGTCCGTGTTGCCACTGAAGACGTCTGGCCCACAAGATGTCTTTAGCCCGTGTGGCCAATATCTGCCCCAGGGGAGAGAAAGAGGGTATGGGGCTTCAGCCAGGTGTGGACAGAACCTCTGCCCTGAGGTCTTGTCCCCTTCACTGGCAGACCCACTGACCTGCTCCAGCCGAAGAGAGGGGGTGCAGTCCAGAAGGCTGCCCAGAGCCAGGAGAAGACAATGCCACCCAGTGCCAGGCGCCCGTCGAACTTGACGTTGCCAAAGGGCTTGCAGACCACAAACCAGCGCTCCCAGGAGATCACAGCCAGCGACCACAGCCCTGTGATGCCTGCATGGCCCCTACCGGTGAGCTGGGGGGAGCAGGGAGGGGGTACAGGGGTCCCGTGGCATGGGTTCTGGGGGGTTATGAGAGGGGCAGGGGTTCCTTGGTGGCCCATGGGTAGAGCAAGGGGTGTGATGTGGTCTCCTGAGACCTAGAGTCATGGTCATGGGACCTGTGGCTTGTGTTCTGGGGGTGTGAGGGGGCAGGGGTTCATGGTTGGGGCATGGGGGTCCCTGCTCTCCTGTGGTGTACAGAATAACATGGGAGGGTCATGTGGCTTCCTGTAGGTCCTGGAGATGCAGGAAGGGCAGGGGTCCTCTAGGTGTCACTCCCCTCCTCTCCCCATGGCCATGACCCTGCCACCCGCCTTTACTCATGGCTGTGGCTGTGACCCAAGAGCCCCCCATCACCCCTGTGGCTGTTACTGTGACTCCAGTGCCTTCCCCTGGCTGTAACTGTGGCTGTGACCCCACGGCCCACCCCGTGCCCATGTCTGTGACCTCACTGCCCCATCCCACGACCATGACCCCAGTGTCCACCCCGCCGTGACCATGGCCATGACCCTGGTAACCTCCCTGTGGCTGTGACACCCTCCCCCCCTCCCGGCGCAATGACTGGCTGTGACCTTTTATGTGGCAGTGATTCTGACACACCCTTCCCCATGACTGTGACCTTGGCCAAGACCCTGCCCTCAGCTGGGGCTCACCACAGACGGAGACGGTATAGCCCTCGATAACACAGAGCGGGTGGCCCAGCACGAAGTAGCCAGCCAGCTGGTTGATGACGCTGATGGTGCTGGCAATCACTGTTTCGCCCAGGTCAGCCACAGCCAGGTTCACCAGGATCCAGTTGAGTGGGTGCCGTAGTTTGCGGAATTTGGCCGTGGCCACCAGCACAAGCCCATTGGTAGCCACTGAGGCCACGACCACCAGCAGCATCCACAATGAGGTGAGGTTGTATACCCAGCGTGGCGCAATGTGGTAGTTGGGGCCCTCAAATGGGCCTGTGCAGCACCAAAAGGTAAGAGCAGGGCCATGAGGACCCCCACATCCCAGTTTCTGGCACTCCCAATCCCAGGCTCCAGTGGTCCCCAGATACCCTATCCCCTGAGATACCTAATCCCAGCCTCTGGAGATCTCTAATCCCAGGCTACAGGGACCTTCAGATCCCAGCTCCCAGCATCCCCAATCCCAGCCCCCAGAGATCCCCAACCCTGGGCTCCAGGGACTCCCAGATCTCAGCCCCCCCTAAAATCACCCAGTCCCAGGCTCCAGGGGTTCCCAGATCCCAGCACCCCAGTCCCAAGCTCCAGGGACCTCCAGATCCCAGCTCCTGGGGAACCCCATTCCCAGAGATCAGGAACTCCCAGGCCCCTGGGCACCCCAAAATCCAGGCCACGGGGACCCCCATTTCCCATCCCTCCCAAATCCAAGCTGTGATGATGTCCAGATTCCAATCCCTCTTCCCCAATCCCAGAATTGAGGGACCCCCAGATTCTAGCCCTGCAGAGGGACCCACATTCCCAAACACCAGGAACCTCCAGATCCCAGCTTTTGGTGAATCCCAGGTCCCAACTTCCACCCCCCCCAATCAGGCTCCAGGGACTCCCAGATTTTAGCCCCCAAATTCCAAGCTCTGACAACCCCCAGATCTCAGTCCCCTAATCCCAGGCTCCAGGGACCCCCAAATCCAGCCCTCCAACAACTCTGAAATCCGAATCCCAGCTCCCAGGGATACCCACTGCCCAGGCCCCCATACCCCCAACTTCCCTGATTCCCACTCAGCACCCCTCAAACCCCTTCCCTGAGCCCCCACCCCAACTTCGCCAAGCTCCCCAGCTCACCCCGCGTGTTGTTGCTGTTGGTGTAGACAAAGATGCTGCCATGGGTCGTTTCCTCATCCTCCTGGTACCGCCGGGCCCCCACAGCTCCTGCCCACCCTGCCATGGCACCCTTGACTGCTGGCCTTCAGAGGGAGAACCTTGAGCCCTACACAGGTCCCTACACAGGGCCTGACCCCTTCACAGAGATTCCTAACCTCTACAGAGACCCCTACACAGGGCCTGGCCCCTACACAGATCCCCAAGAAAACCCCTGGTCCCTATGCAGAGACCTCTGACCCCCAAAGAGACCCCTGACTCCTATACAGAGATCCCGGCTCCCCACACAGAGAGCCCAGCCCCACCGGGACCCCGGTCCCCTACACAGAGACCCAAGCACCCCCAACACGGAGACCCCCCCCAGGCACAGTCCTGCCCCCCCCAAGCATCTGCCCAAGCCCTGCTCCTGTCATCCTCTATATAGGGCCCCCCCAACCTCGAAGCCCAGATTAGCACCTGCCCTCCCCCCTGATCCCATAATTGAGCTCTCTGGCAGAGGGGAGGCGGGGTGTGCGTCATGGCTGGGGGTGGGGGGAGAGCTTTGAAGGACACCTGGAGTGTGTAAGAGGGGAGGGATCCCACCCTGCCCCCCCCAGCTCCTCCCCAGTTTCCCCCCAGCCCGAATTACATCATTCCAGTGATAACTGGGACCCCAAATTGAACCAGAATGTGTGGCAGGAGGGGGCAGCTCTTACACCTCCTACCCTCCTTAATTAGCCTTAATTGTCTGCATGTCTTTAATAAGGGGGGATTAATGGGGAGAATATGGTGATCACTGTTCCCCCCAAGACCTGGGATACGCCGCCCAATCCCCTCAGCAGCAGCAGCTCCCCCTACCCTCCAGTTGAAGAAAGAGACCCTGATATTCCCCCCCAGCCTGGATTGGGGCCCCCCCAAACCCCTCCCACCCTGGGATAATCCTCCGCCTCCTAATCCTGTTTTAGCCAGATTAGCCCTGGGATTATTCCACCCCCCACCGGAAAAGGCCTCACAAAGAGGGAGTGTGGGGTTAGGGGGACCCCCGTGGGACTGGTAGGCATGGTGTGGGGGCAGAGCTGGTCTCAGAGGGGTTGGTGTGGTCTGGACACCTGGGATCCCCAGGGGGTGATGCTGTGTGGGGCTGGGGGTGGTCCCCAGACATTTGAATTGTGTGGGTGTGTGGCCCAGACACCTGGGTTCCCAGTGGGGGGATGGCACACCTGAGTGTTTGTGTCTATGTGTACCAGATGCCTTGGGGAATGTGTTGAACACCTGGGTTCACTGTGTTCAGAGGGGAAGGGTCCTGGACACCTAGGTTGTGTGTGTGTGTGTGTGTGAGTGAGATTCCTGAGTACTGTGTGTGTGTATGTCTGTGTGCATGTGGGTACATGTGCACATGGATGTGTGTTTATGTGTGTCCTGGACACCTGGGTTCTGTAGGTGTGCTGGGAAGCAGTGGGGCATGAGGCTTATTCTGGGGTGTGCCCTAGGGCGGCAGGTTATGTGGGCATAAAGGGTGAGCAACTTCCATGTGCGTGTGTCCTGGATGCCTGGGTTCTGCAGGTGATTCACAGCAGTCCACCATTTATCACACAGATCACCCCCTCTCCCCTCTCACTGGCACTGGGGTCTCTCCTGTGAAGCCCCAGGCCTAGGTCTATCCCCCAACCCCCTGCAACCAACCATCTGTCTCTCTCTTTTCTTCCCAGGAGCAGCCAAACCCCCAGAACCCAACACAGGACAAGTAACTACTGGGGAGGGAGACCTACCCTCCACCAGGATCAGCCCTTCTGGGGATTGTTTCTGGTCCCTGGGGGGATTGGAGGGGCTGAGTGGTCTCTTTGGGGGGTAGGGGTTGCGTTCCACAGGCTGGGATGGGTACCTGAGCAGGGGAGGCTGGGGGATTGTGGGGTGGGAGGGGTTCTGGGTCAAATACAGGGGCGGGGCATTGGAGCACCAGTGGGTAGGCCAGTGAGACATGAGGGCAGGGCAAGGCTGGAGGGGTCAGGGGCTAGAGATGCTTCTGGGAGGGATCTAGGTGTCATGGGGGTGGGGGGTGGGGTCTCCTCCCTTGGGGGCCCTCACCCCATGTGCCCCCCTTGGCCCTGTCCCTACCCCTACCCTTGCCTACCCCAGAACCCACCCCCACAAAGGGCTCTGGGACTCCTCACATGTCAGAGGGACCCTCCTAGAACCTCAGTAACAAAGATCCTGCCCCCAGGCCACAGCTGCAGGTCCAGTGTGCTGGTTTATTTGCCCGGGGGTGGGGTACAGCAATGGAAGTCATTATAGCCACAGGGGGAGCAATTAGAGCCCAGGGGTAATTATAACCACTGGGGGTGTGGGGGGAGAGGCTGTTACAGGTGGTATGGGGAGCAGTTACAGCAGGGGGCATGCTGGTAATTGCCAGGCTCAAGATATTTACAATATACAATACTGTGTGTATGTGTTCATACATATTCATATGAATGCCTGTATGTTCATGTATGTCTCTATGTGTTTCTGTTCCCACGTTTGCATGTTCACATCTGTCTGCACATTCATGCATGTTGATGTTTCTGCCTGTGTGTTTATGCATGCCTCTGTGTTCATGTGTGTCTCTCCATGCATGTGCATGCATGTTTCTGCATGGTCAATATGTCTGTGTTCATGCATGCTCATGTGTCTGTGTTCATACACATTAATGCATGTATTTGTATGGTCACACGTGCCTGAATGCTCATACATGTTGCATGTTCATATGTGCCTGCAAATTCATGTGTGATCTTTGTTCCTGCATGCTTGTGTGTGTGTTCATATGTGCTCATGAATGTTCCGGTGTGTACACATTTGTGCGTGTGTTTGCATGTGTTGCTGGGAAAGGGACTTTTCCCAGGTAAGGACCTCCTCCCTCCAGCACAGGTGGGGAAGTGGCAGGTGTCCTGTTCCCTAGGGTATGCTGGGAAGGAGCAAGGACCTTCCTGGAGCAGTGCATTTTGGGACAGCTGGGACCATGGCCATGCATTGCATGCAGGGCTGCTTGGCTGGCATGGATGGCCATATTGGTGCAGGACATGCTGGACTATGTACCCAGAGCAGCATGGTTGCTGTGACTGTTTTGATGCAGCAGTGCATGCTAGTATAGCGAAAGCCATGGCAGTGTGGTACATGCTGGGACACTTGGCTGGCATGGGCAGCCATGATGGCACAAGGCATGCTGGGATACCTAGCCAGAGCAGCAGGGTAGCCAAGCCAGTGTGGTGTATGCTGGGATACTTGGACTGCCATGACAACTCAGGGCATTGTAGGACATCTGGCTGGCATGAGCAGCCAGGATGGTGTAGGGCATACTGGGACATATCACTGGAGCAGTGAGGCAGCTGTGGCAGGCCAGGCCGGCTGTGCCAGTGGTCGCCACAGAAGCCACAGGGTATGGTGGGCTAGGCGGGTGCCACCTGGCTGCTGGAGGTCGAGGACATCTGGGTGGACTGGGAGGCTGTGGACGTCTCATCCTCCTCCCCAAATGGGCTCTTCCCACAGAAGATCAGCTTGAGCATGCAGGCCCGGAACTGCAGGGGGCAGGGGAGGGGTCAGCTGGACCAGCTGGGGGGCCAAGACACCCTCAAGCAATTCCTCCAGCCAAGTAAAGGCCTATAAAGAACGAGCTAGCCCAACTAGTCGGCCAAGAGCCTTCCCAAGCTCCTGTATACCCACCACTGCAGACCAGTAAAGCCCAGTATGGCCCCATCACACTCCATAGCCAGTCATTTGGTCAAGACCCATCCCAGGCCCCTCTAGACCCACCCCTCCTGACCAGTAAAGCCCAGTAAAGAAAAAGCTCGGCCAACTGGTCATCCAAGATCCCTCTAATATAACCACTACAGACTAGTAAAGAACCAATTTGGCCAACTGGTTGGCCAGGACCCTCTAGAGCAACCACTCCAGCCCTTGGCTAAGAGCCTTCCAAAAGCCCTAACCAGTAAAGAGGCAGTAAAGACCCAGCTTGGCTCCCTCACAGTCCATGGCCAGCTGGGTGGTCAGTACCCACCCCAAGTCTCCATAGATCCACCCCTCCAGCCTAGTAAGAAACTTGGCCAACCAGTTGGCCCAGACCTGACCCATCCCAAGCCCCCATAAATCAACCCCTCCTGCCTGGTAAGACTCAGTAAAAAAACAACTTGGTTAACTGGTTGGCCAAGACCTGCCCCTGTCCCCATAGACCCATCCCTGCAGCCCAGCAAAGCCCAGGAAGACCCTCACCCTGCCCTCCATGCACCTGCTTATTCATAAAGACGTATATGATGGGGTTGTAGACGGTGGAGGCTTTGGAGAAGACAGCCGGCAGTGAGGCCAGAGCCAGGGAGAAGGGCTGGCCTCGGTGGGTGACGACCCAGAGGGCAAAGCTGGCATAGGGCAGCCAGCAGGCCAGGAAGCCCAGCACCATGGTGACCACCATGCGTGTGACTTCTCTTTCAGCTCGCTGTGTCGTCTCTGATTGCTCCTGCTGCCGTGCCACCTGCCCATGCCAGGGAAGGGGTGGGAGTTAGTGCTGTGGGGGGACCCTGAGACCTCAAAGCCATGCAGATCCCTCAAGTCTATGGGGAACTGCCCCTCCCCAAGCCTATAGGGACCCTACTTTGGGGATCTCCCAGCTCCATGGGGACCTCTAAAGCCCAAAGGGACCCCCCAGCCCAATGGGATTCCCGCAAACCTATATAGATCCTCCCACCCTACAGAGACCCCCTGGGAGCCTCCATTTCACTGCCCAGAATCTAAAGCATGGATGGAGCCTGCTAAGGCTGCCATACCCCAGTAAGGGGTGGCCATATTGGTGGGATCCAGATTAATTCCTGAAAGGTGGGTGGCTGTATTAGTAGAACCCATGCTAATGCAGGGGAGCAGCCATATTGGTGGGCCACACCCTCATTCCTGAGGGGGTCAGTGGCCATATTGGTGGGAACCACATCCATTCCCAGAAGGTGGGCAGCCATTCTGGTGTGACCTATACTAACTCAGGGGGGTGGTGATATTGGTGGGACCTACTGCAATGCAGCAGGAGTGGGTGTGACGCCCCCAATAAATCAGCCCCAGCCCAGCCTGCACTACCCATGTGTTGCTGACCCACCCCTGGCCCAGGTGGGAGAGGAAGTCAGTGGGGAGGCTGGGGATCCCCAGGAACTAATGGAGTAGTGTAGAGGCTATGAGGAGTCCTCGTGAACACTGTGGGGGGCAAGTTGTGATGGGGGCAGGAGTGGGAACATGGGGATCCTGGGGAGTGGGAGAGAAGAGGGTGTCAAAATGCAGTGGGGGGTCCCTAGGGATTGGTGGGGGGCAGGAGGGATGGGGTCCCCTCAGATCAGTGAGGAGGGATGTGGGGATCTGGATGTCCAGTGGGGGAGACCTGCAGCCCTACTGTGCTCCTCACTTCCAACCTGCCATCCTCCCATCATAGCCCCATGGACCCACTGACCTGCAGCCCCAAACCTAGCCCCATACTGTTCCTCACTCCCACCCCATAACCCCACCATTCCCCCACAGTGCCCCTCACTCCTGTCAGCCCTTGCTTCCACATGTCCCCCAAGGGTGGCAGTAATGCCTTCAGCCTTTCAGCCCCCATGTTGTCCTACCCTCCTCAGCCTCACAGTGCCCCTCACTCCTGACCTGCAGTTTTGACCTGCTCACATTCCTGATCCCCACTGTGCCCCTCACCCCTGACCCACAGCCCCCTCATACTTCCCAGTGGTCTTCACTCCTAACCCACCCCAACCCACACTCCTTTCATGATCCCTACTCCTGACCTGCAGCCTGCTATCAACCCAAGATCCCAGGTTGCACTGATGGATCCCTGAGCGGACTCACAGCACGCAGGGTGAGCAGCAGGCGGCCATAGGAGAAGATGATGGTGGCAAGGGGGAGGCCGAAGCAGAAGCAGAAGAGGAAGAGCACGTAGGACTCATTGTTCCACTTGTTGTTGGTTGTATACCAGTCGGGTCCACATGAGCACTGCAGCCCCTCTGGGATAAACCTGCATGGCGCCAGAGGGGGGGAGTAGGCAGGCTGGGGGGCAACAGAACTCCCCCTGCGCCAGCAGGCCCCTCGCTTCCCAGTTATAGTCCCTGCCCATCACCCCAGTGCCCTCTACTCCCAACTTGCAGCCCCCCCTCACCCCACAGCACCCCTCACTCCAGACCAGCAGACCCCGCCAATAGTGCGCCTCACTTCTGACCCACAACCCCCCCAGTGCCCTGCAGTGCCCCTCATTCCTGACCCACAGCCAGCCCTATATGGTCCATTCACTTCTGACCTGCAGCCTGCAGCCTCCCATCACCCTGTAGTGCTTCTCAGTCCTGACCCACAGCCCCCACTCCTCCTACCTGCTCCAGCCAAAGAGTGGGGGGGTGGCTGCAGCCAAGCCAATGGCCCAGGTGAGGGCACAGCCAGCCACAGCATGGGACCCACGGAAGGTGAAGTTACCCAGGGGCTTGCAGATCACCAGGAACCGTTCAAAGGCCACAACCGCCAGTGACCATAGGCTCACCATGCCTGGGAGGTAAGGGGGGGAGGGGGCATTGAGATAGGGGTTGGAGAGGACAGGGGGCTGGTCTGGGGCACTGCAGCCCCCTATCCCCTGAAACAATGGATTGGCCCAGGCCCTTCCTGTGCTCATTCCAGACCCAAAGCTCCGTGTGCTCCTCACTTACACTATGTAGTCCTATCCCAACCCCACAGTGCCCCTCCCTCCTGACCCACAGGCCCCATCACCCCATGGTGCTTCTCCCTCCTGACCCACAGCTCCATCACCCCACAGTGCCCTCACTCCTGACACACAACCCTGTCATCACAAAATGGTGCCCTCATTCCCAAACCACAGCCTGCCATCACCCTGTGGTGCCCTTCATTCCAGATCCACAACTCCCTATCCCTATGGCACCGCTCACTGACCCATAACCCTCCATTCACCCCAGGGTGCCCCTCACTTCAGACCTGCAGCCCAACCCTACAGTTCCCTTTACTGATCCCCAGCCCCCTGCAGTGCCACTTACTTCCAACCTGCAGCCCCCTCCATACCCTGGTAGTTCCCCTCACTTCTGAGCCACAGCCCCCACATACCCCCAAGGGTGGCGGTGAAGCCCTCAGCTTTGCAGGCAGCAGGGCCCAGGGAGAAGTACATGTGGGCGAAGCTGTAGGTAGCCGTGGTGGAGCCCACGCCAGCCACCAGCAGGTTGGCGCCAGCCAGGTTGACCAGGATGTAGTTGAGGGGCGAGCGCAGCTTGCGGTAGCGGGCACCACAGAGCACGGTGAGGGCGTTGAGCGGGATACCCAACACCACAAGCAGCCCCATGAAGGTTGCCATGGCCAGGAAGAGCCCTGGACCAGCCAGGTGCGTCTGTGGCACCAGGAAGGGGCTGCGGGCCGTGATGTTGGGGCCAGCCACTGCCGGTGGCAGATAGA
This sequence comes from Caiman crocodilus, assembly GCA_030014935.1. Classification (NCBI taxonomy): domain Eukaryota; kingdom Metazoa; phylum Chordata; order Crocodylia; family Alligatoridae; genus Caiman; species Caiman crocodilus. Next base: position 25,699 of record JAGPOW010001746.1, on the reverse strand, counting down.
AGTCATCAGGCAGCTCTGCCCAGCTCACTTCGCTTGGAGCCATAACCCCAGAAGGGTGAGAGAAAGAAGGAAGGGAAGGAAGGGGTGAGGGTGGGTGGATAGATACAGGAATAAATGGATGTCTGGATCAATTAGGTATGTAGATTAATAGACAGAAAGATGGACAGACAAGTAAATAGGTAGATAGACACGTAGGTAGACAAATAGGTAGGTAAATAGATGGATGGGTGGATAGACTGATAGGTAGATAAATGGATAGATGGACAGAGACTGATAGGTAGATAGATGGGTAGATGGATGGAGAAATGGACAGATAGCTGGATAGGTAGGTAAATAGATGGCTGGATGGATGAGCAGGCAAACGGATGGGCAGATAACTGGGGCATGGGCAAGGCTGGGGAAGGGAGACTGGAGAGCAGAGGGTGGCAGCTGTGGGGTCTCACGCAATCCCAGAGCCCCTAGTGGGGCTGGGACCAGGGGCCTCTTATAGGCATGAGGGGCAGGAGGGTGTCCAGGGGGGAGGGACAGCCTGACCCACCATGTTACTCCCCCAACCCCTGGGGGGTCAGGGGTTAATCTCTAGTAAGGCCCCAAAGCGGGGCTGAGCCAGGCTTATCCGGGCGGGGCATGGCCCCCTGCTCCGAGCCCCCCCAAGCTGCTTTCCTGCCTGATAATCGCCCAAGCTCTGATTAAGACCTAGGATGAGGGAAGGAGGGAGGGGGCCTCATGGACCCCTGGGACAGGCTGGTGCCCCTCTTTCTCAACCTGCAGCCCCCCTGGCCCCCGTGGTGCGCTTCACTCCCAAACCATAGTGCCCCTTCCCAGATTCTGATGCCCCTCACTCCTGACCAGCTCCCCCAAGGTCCCATGATGCCACTCACTCCCAACCCACGAGCCCCCTTCCGTATGGTGCCCCTTACTCCCAACCCCCACCTCATCACTCCTGACATTCCCCTTGTTGGGGTGAGGCCGAGGGGAATGAAGTGAGGGGCCTGCCTGTCTCCCCACACTAGATTTTGTGGGGGCTAGATTAGGCCCCATCTCATCAGTCTGTTTGTCCTTGTCCCCTGCACCCATCCACAGCAGCCCAGGGCCTTGCAGACCCCGCAGGGGGCCCCTAGGTGGCGCCTAGAGACCATAAATCTTACTATAGATTGGGGGTAAACTACATCTCCCAGAATCCTTTGCAGGATGAAAAGGGAGGAGGGGGATCAGGGGAAGACCTCCAGCTGGGAGCAGCTTTCGTGCACATGCACATACACGTGCACGCACCCCCCTCTCCTGCTCCCCCACCCTCCAAGTAATCTCATTAGCAGCTTGAGGGCACAGAGGAAGTGGGGGGGATCACCTTCACAAGGGAGGATTATGGCTATTTTGGGCACTAACAAGGATTAGCAGGGCGGGTGTATGATGGAGGGGGCTGTGGCAGGGGGCTATGGGGAGGGAGTGATGGGCACCAACAAGACTGGTAGACTTCAGGTCCAGAGTGAGGGGCACTGGTGGGACAGGGTTCTGTGGGCTGGGAGTGAGGGGCACCTGTGGATTCCTTCACCTCTGTACAGCTGGTCCCCAGCAATTAATGAATGCCTCACCAATAGGAGGGGTTCAACCCCTCTTCCAGGTTCAACTGCCCAGGATGGGGGCAGTGGCAGCCTGGGGGTGTTCTGGGAACTGTGTGTGTGTGTGGGGGGGTGCCATTCCTTGCTTCTCCAAACGGGGAGAGAACCCAGGGGTCTGGGTAGCCATCCTCCCTGACCTTCCCCCTCTGTCTTCCTGTTCTAGCTGCTCCCAGCAAGGAGAGAACCCAGGCTCCCCTGCTCCTGGGCAAAGCTTCCCTCCACCATACACAGCCTCACCTGAGCAGAGGGATGGTTTCAATGTGGCCTGCAGAAGATGGCTGCTGGCAGGCTGGGCTTGACCTATGGTCATAGTGGCCAAAGGCTGCGTAGCATGGGCATGGGATGGCATGGGAAATGCTGGAGGGCAAGGGGGCTTGGCATAAGGGTGGCCATATTGGAGGGCATTAGGTTGGTCTTGCCATGAGCATAGGCGTAGGGTGGCCTTAGCATGTAACATGCTGGAGGTCATGGGAGCATCTTGGTGTGATTGTGATGTGTTGGGGGGTGCGCCTTAGTATGAGTGTGAACAGGAGACAACCTTGGTGTGTGTGTGACATGTTGGGAGTCAGGGGAATTCTGGTCTGAGTGTGGATGTAGGGCTACCTTGGGGTGACTGTTACATGTTGGCAAACTCACAGGGGACTCCATAGTGTTAGTGTAGACATGGCACTGCCTTGGCACAAGTGTGATGTGCTGTCAGTCCTAGAGCTCCCTTAGTATGAGTGTGACATGTTGGGAGTCATGAGGCTGTTTTGGTGTGAGCACAGAAATGAGATGGGTGTGGCGTGACAGTGACATGTAGAGCTCCATGCACTGTTTTGGCATGAGTGTGGACATGAAACAACTATAGCACAGGCATGAAATGTTAGGAGTCACAGGGCCACCTTGGTGTAAGCAGTGCTGTACCTAGGCTCCTGGTGGCCCTAGAGGTGAACTTTGAATATCAGGTCCCCCTTCGCCAGAGATAATAATAATTGGACTTGTTGCAAAGGTCTTTATCATGTCTGTGGTATTGATGTCTTTAAATGGTTTGTTCTCAGTTGATAATATTGCCAATCCTGTATATGTGCATTACAACTTTTTTTGCAATTGTAATTTTGTTTTAATTTTCGGGCCTCCTTTCTATCTGAGCCCTAGGTGGCCACCTGGTTCACCCATGCATGTGTCTAGGTCTGGATGTAAGCATGGATATGAGATGACTTCAAAGTGAGCATGATGTTTTGGGGGTCCCAGTGCCACGCTGGTGTCAGTGTGATGTGTTGGGGGTCCTGGTATGAGCGGGGGGGAGGGAGGGCTGCGGCATGAGTGCGACATGAAGATCACAAGACTGCTTTGACGTGATGTATTGAGGCTCCTGAGGCTCTCTAGGCATAAGCATAGAATGAAGCCCATGGTGTGAGTGTGATGTGTTGGGGGTTCTAGGGCACCTTGGTGTAAGTTTGAGCATGGTGTGTTGCAGGTAGCCCCATGAACATGGACACAGGAGGGTGGTGGCATGACTGTGACATGTTAGGGCTCACAAGGCCAGCTTGGTTTATGTGACATGTTGGGGGTGCCAGCATGAGTGTAGATCCAGGAGGGCTGTGGCATGAGCATAACACAGGGGTCCCAGGGCCACCTTGGTGTGAGTGTAGACATATGGCAGCCTTGGTGTAAGCATGGCATGTTGGGATCCAATGGTTGCTTTGGTGTGAGCATGAACATGAGATGACCTTAGCATGAATGTGAGCATGAGCATAGTGTGTTCAGATCCTGGGGCTGCCTTGGTGTGAGCAGGGACATGAAACAGCCTTCATAGATTTCATAGACATTAGGGCTGGAAGGGACCTCGGAAGATCATCAAGTCCAACGCCCTGCCCCAGGGGCAGGATGTCAGCTGGGGTCATAGGATCCCAGCAAGATAAGCATCCAAATTTCTTTTGAAGGTGTTCAGTGTAGGTGCTTGAACTACCTCTGATAGCAGTCTATTCCATACCTTGGGGGCTTGGATAGTAAAGAAGTTCTTCCATATGTCCAGCCTGAAATGGTTAGGGAGGAGTTTGTGATCATTTGACCTTGTCATCCTTTGGGGTGCTCTGGTGAACAGACTTTCCCCCAAATCCTCGTAAGCACCCCTGATTAACTTATAGGTGGCCACCAGATCACCCCTGAGGCTGTGCTTTTCCAGGCTGAAACCTTAGCCTGTCATCGTAAGGTCTGTTTTCCTGACCTCTGATCACACGCATGGCTCTTCTCTGGACTCTCTCAAGCTTCTCCACATCCTTTTTGAATTGTGGAGCCCAAAGCTGGATGCAGTACTCCAGCTGCGGCCTCAGCAAGGTTGAGTATAATGGAAGAATGATGTTCCAGGATTTGCTTGAGAAGCATCTATGGATGCAAGGCAGCATTTTGCTCACTCTTCTAGCCACAGCATTGCACTGAAGGCTCATGTTCATCTTGTGGACAATCATGTCTCCCAGGTCCCTTTCCATCTGTAGTGCCAGTCAGTGTAGCACTGCTGAGCCTATAAGCATGCTGTACGTTTTTCCTCCCAAGGTGGAGAACCTTGCATTTTTCAGTGTTAAACATCATCAGGTTCTTGTCCACCCATTTCATGAGCCTATCAAGGTCAGCCTGGATCCCACTCCTGTCCTGAGGTGCAGGTGCTGTACCCCAGAGTTTGGTATCATCGGTGAACTTGGCCAGTCCGCTTCTGACTCCAATGTCCACATCATGAATGAAGATGTTGAACAAAATAGCCCAGCACCTGACATTAACAGACTGGCAATAATGCTTGCCAGCTCCCTGAGTACCCTGGGGTGTGGATTGTCAGGGCCAGCTGACTTGAAGGTGTCCAGCCTCTCAAGGTGTTCCTTCTCAAGGTCAGCATTGATGGAGGGCAGGGAATCTCCCCCCACCTTGGCGGGCTGTCAGTTAGGATGGTCTTCCTCCGGAAAAAGGGGTTGGGGCGGGTGGAACATGTGTGGCGGCTGATTGGGTCTTGCTGCCCATGCTGAATGGGCCAGCCTCCTGCCCATCCTTGTAGGAGGGAGCATGGGGGGAGCCCAAGGAGGGGTGGGGCAAAGCATGGTGCAGCTTGGGGCAGAGGGGTTTAAAAATCAATCACAGTTTGCAACAGTCCCAGCTGCTGCCCTGCCCAATACATCGTACTCAAGGCTGTCTTGTGTGTGAGGGAATCTCCTTCACCTGAGCCTCCCTGTCCCATAATGGGCATGAGCATCCCATGGGACTGATAAAAGACCAATGCGAAGTACCCATTTAATAGGTTGACTTTTTCCTGGGCATCGGTTGTCAGTTGTCCCATCTGGTTTAGCTGGGGTTTGATGTTGCCCTTGGTTTTCCTCTGGCTCCCCACATATCTGAAAAAGGACTTTTTTATTGTCCTTGATACTTGTAGCTAGCTGGAGTTTTGTCACAGCCTTGGCTTCCTTGGTTTGCTACCTGCAGGACCGGACCAGTGCAGAGTATTTCTCCTTGGAGGTGGATCCCGTTCTCCATCCTTTGTACGCCTTTTTTTTTAAGCCAGAGGAGGTCTGCTAGTTCCCTGGAGAGCCAAGGCTCTTTTGTTGCCTTTCCTCTGAGACAGCCTTAGTTTGTGCATTGAGGAAGAACATTCTTCTCCCTTGAAGAACAGTCACTCTTCCTGAACTCCCCTCCCCTTGGGGTCATGGTCCCTTAGGACCTCACTGACGAGCCTCCTGAGCTTGTCAAAGTCAGCTTTCCTAAAGTCAGGGACTTCTGTATTGCTGACTGACTTGCCAGTTTTATGGTGGATGGTGAAGGTGATCAGCCTTGGTGTGAATGTGAGCATGAGCATGGTGTGTTGGGCTCTGAGCTGGCGTGAGCGTGGACAAGAGGCAGCTTTGGTGAGTGTGGCATGTTAGGGTCCTAGGGCTGCCTTGGCATGGGTGTGGACACAAAATGGCATCGGTGTGAATGTGAGCATGGTGTTTTGGGATCCCAGAGCCACCTTGGTGTGAGTGTGGGCCTAAGATAGCCTTGATGTGAACATGTGTGTCATGTTGGGGTCCTAGAGCTGCTGTGACATGAGCGTGGATACAAGACAGACTTGGTGTAAGCATGAGTGTATGTGGTATGTTCCGGTCCTAGGGCCACTTTAGCAGGAGTGTGGACATGGGACAACTTTGGTGTGAGCATCAGCATAGTGAGTTGGGTTCCTAAGGCGTAAGCACGGTGTGTTGGCGTCCCAGAGCTTCCTTGACATAAGCCCGGAGACAGCTTTGGTACGAACATGAGTATGACGTATTGGGCGGGGCAGCGGTTGGGAACGTTGCAAACTGCCGTTGAATTTCAAACCCCTCCGCTCCGCGCCGCGCCATGCCGTGCCCCACCCCTCCTTGGACTCCCCCCACGCTCCCTCCTACAGTGACTGGCAGGAGGCCGGTCCATTCAGCGGCAGCAGCGAGACCCAATCAGCCGCCGCGCGCGCTCCATCCACCCCACCCACTTTTTCCGGAGGGGGCCCGCCCTAACTGACAGCGCTTCCCGCCAATTCCAACTGCCGCGCGGGGGAGCGCGGGGGGGGGACCCACCCCGCGGGAGCCAATGGATGTGCGGTGGCTGCGTGACGGGCAGTGCCCAAGGCCAATCAGAGTGCGGCAAAGGAGGGGATCGGGGAGGGGGTGGGGCCTGCCTGCTCCGGGCTTCCTCTCCGGCTCGGTTTGGCCCCCCCCACCCCGGCTTGGCCCCCCCCCTCCCCCCCTCCCCTCCCCCCGCGCGGGTTTCTTCGCTGCGAAGAAAATGGCGGCGGCGCCGAGCGGCGACGAGGAGCGGCTGTGAGTGCCCCGCGCGCGACCGGACCCCCGCCCCTCCCCCCTTCTGTGTCGGGGGGGCGGGGGGCGGCGACGACGCGCGAGGCGGTGGGGAGGGGAGGGGAGGAGAGGGGAGGGGGGCGTGAGAGGGGGGCGTGCGTGAGGCCCCCCCGTTTGCGCGACAGTGGTGCGTCACAGCGGCCCCGGGAGGGGGGGAGGGGCCGCCCGGAGGGGGGTCGAGGGGGCGGGGCCGGGGGAGGTCACAGGTCACGAACTCACCCCCCCCCCCGGGCATGGGTCACGCTAAGGCCCGGGGTGTATGTCATACCAAGGTTCTGGGCGTGGGACCCATCAAGTGTCGTCACACTCAAACCACAGGCATGGGTCATGCCAGGCCCTGGTCTCACCAGGCCCCTGGGCAGTGGTCATGCTAAGTTCCAAGTGTTGATCGCACTTCCCGGCCCCCCCCATGACAGTCATGCCGAGCCTCTGGTCACACCAAGACCCTTGGTGCAGGATACACCAAGCCTATGTCATGCAAAGTCTCCAGGTATGCGTCACATCAAGTCCCTGGTCATGCCCAGCTCCCAGTTGTGGGTCGCACCAAGCCCTTAACCATGGGTCACACCAGACCTTTGGCCATGCCAAGCCCCTAGGTGCTAGTAATACTAAGCTCCTGTGTGCTGGACACATGAAGCTCCTGGACACAATGCACTAAACCCCTGCGTGCGCCATGCAGGTCATGTCAAGCTCTGGTAACACTAACCTCCCTGCACCACCTCAGCCTAGTCACGCCAAGCCTAGGCATACCAGCCCTTTGGCATTTTCTGGGTCCAGTCATGCCAATCCCCCCTGTGCCACCCTGGCCCCATCATGCTAACTCCACTGTCCCAGCCCTGTCACGCAATCCCCACTGCACTGTCCCATCCCCCTCATTCCACTCATATGGTGTTTTGTCTGGGCTCACTCACACCTAGTGCTTTGTACTGTCCACACCCTCTTCATTGGCACACCTGCCATCCCAGTACTGCACGTGTGCTCCTACTAAGTCTTGCCGCAGCATCTACCCTGCCTTGAGCCATAACAACAAGGTTGCACACAGGCCACGCCCATGCCAGCACTCGCGTCCAATGTATCCCATGCCCACGCTGCCCAGAACCCTCCGTTTCCATGCATGCTGTCCAGTCTTATCAGGCGTTGCCCTAGCCAGCATCACCCTTTCCAGTCAGTGTCTTCCCAGCCCTTACATGGTTGCTGCCCTCCACATGTGACACCCCCAGTAACCTTAGTGGCTCCATGGCTGGGCCAAGCAGTGCAGACTTATGCCACCTGGCCTGGTCCATGCCTGCTGGACCTGCCTCATGCCAGTTCCTGGCTCTGAGCCTGCCAGGGCCATGCAACATGCTACTGTCATGCCCGCTTTTGTGACACACATGGACTCTGGTGCCCACCTGTCCAGGGGGTCTCCCAGCTCTGGCCTGTCCATGTGACTCATGTGGTCATGGGTTTTCCTGCCTGCTCCTCTGAGAGTGTGAGAACTTGTCCACTGCAGGTAGAGCTGGAGTGGGTCTGTTGCACACAGGTTAGCTGGGCAAGGCACTTTGCCTCCCACAGATATTGCCACCCTGAGCTAGGACGGATGGACATGTGAGGAGGAACTATCCTGTCCCTCCTAGTGTAGAAACTGTAGCCTGGGCAGCTCCACACTCCCAGGCAGACTGACTCCAACGGGGGAAACTGGGAGCCTGTGGTTCTGATACCAGTGTCAGGCTTGGCATGAAGGCACCACAGGGCTGGGTGGGCAGCTGGACATAGCTCTGAGCAGACCCCACTGGTGGCAGGATGGGGTCGTGCCAGTTGCCCACTCCCAATGCATAGCCAGGATGTGGTCACAGTCCGAGCTTCCCGGGCCAGGCAGCCTAGGGGCCAGAGCATGTCCTCTATGTCCTTGCCGGCAACAGTGAGGGGTGCCAAGTATGCCTACTTCAAGCCAGGCATGGTCTGGGGGCTTCTTTCTCTTGCTTGCAGGCGCCAGGAAGGCAGTGTTGCCTCTTGGTGGGACCTGGGCTGCTGGCACAGCGGGGGGCACCACATAGGGCAGAGGGCACAGCAAGGGGCACTGGTGGTGGTCAAGAAGCCTGGTGCCACTCAAGCCAGGGGTTCTGGTTCCCACAGTCCTTCAGCCCATGGCCTAGAGCATCTGTTATTTCCCGTGTTCAGACTTACAGAGCCTGGCTGTCCACATGTGTTTGACCTGCTATGACTGGTGTCTGGAGGCCTGTCCACAGGGGCAGGAGCCCAGCCCTTACCCAGCTAGGCATGGAGCACAGGGAGGGGCTAGAGCTGCAGCAGATGGAAACAGACTGAGGCCCGTTGCTTTCACACCCACCCAATTCCTGTCTCCCTGGCTCAGTGCTGTGGGGCAGCCCTGGCTCAGTGGGTTGGGCCAGTGCCTGGGTCAGGCATTTGTTACCAGGCTTCTTGGCAGAGAGAGTGACTGGGACTGGGGCCCTCACGTGGGCGCCGTGCTTTCCATAGCCCCATCATGCCAGGCACAGTACAGCCTGCAGCCCTGTCATGCCAGGCATAGCCATGTTGATAGCCCCTTCATGCCAGGCACAGCAAAGCCTGCAGCCTCGCCAAGACCAGCTCTATAGCACCGGGCACAGCACTGCCCACAGCCCCTGGATGAAACCAGCTCTGTAGTGATGGGCACAACACTGCCCACAGCCTGGGCAAGGACCAGCCCTGCCAGCGTTCAATACAGTGCCACTGACAGCCCCATCATGCCAGGCGCAGCACAGCCTGCAGTCCAGCTGAGACCAGTCCTGTCATGCCAGGCACAGCACCATATACTGCCCCAACCAGGACCAGCCCCATCACACCAGACACAGTGCAGCCTGCAGCCCGGCTGAGACTAGCCCTGTCACACTGGGCACAGCAGCACCCGCAGCTCCCTGCTGAGACCAGCCCCATCATGCCAGGAACAAGACAGTTTGCAGCCCAGCTGAGACCAGGCCTTTCACATTGGGCACAGCACAGCTTGGCCAAAACTAGCCCTGTCATATTGGGCACAGCACTGCCAGCAGCTCCTGGCTGAGACTATCCTTGTAGCACTGGGCACAGCACTGCCTGTGGCCTGGCCAAGACCAGCCCTGTCAATGCTGGACACAGCTCCATTGGCAGCCCTATCACTCCAGGCACAGCACAGCCTGCAGTCCAGCCAAGACGAGCCCTGTTAAGTTGGGCATAGCACTGCACACAGCCCCTGGCCGAGACCTGCCTTGCCATGCCAGGCACAGAACCACCTGCAGCCCATGGCCGAGATCAGCCCCATCATGCTGGGCACAGCATAGCCTGCATCCCAGCCAAGACTAGCCCTGTCACACCAGGCACAACACCTGCAGTCCCTGTGCAAGACCAGCGAGGCACAGCACAGCCTGCAACCTGGCCAAGACCAGCTCTGTCATGCCGGGTACAGTACTGCCCACAGTCCTGGGCTGAGACCAGCCCTGTAACGCTGGGCACAGCACTGCTCGCAGCCCCTGGTTGAGAACAGCCCTATCACACCAAGCAGAGCCCTGTCTGCAGTTCCATGCCAGGCACAACACTGCCAGCAGTCCCTGGCCAAGATGGGATGCAGACCACCCATAGCCTTGGCCAGGACCAGCCCTGTCATTATCTGTAGCCCAGCTGAGAAAGGGTCACGGCACTGTCCAATCCCCCAGCTGGGACAAACCACATCACATGGGGCACAGCAGCATCCACAGCCCCATCATGCTGGGCACAGCAACACCAGCAACTCCGAGCTGAAACCTGCAGCCTGGCCAGGATCAATCCCATCATGCCAGGAACAGCACCATCCACAGTCCATCAGAGAGAGGGCACAGCATTGTTTGCAGTCCAGCTAGGACCACTGTCATCACATTGGGCTCAGCACCGCCTGCAGTCCTGTCTGAGAACAACCAGATCAAATCACACAGCACTGCCCACAGCCCTGTCATACTGGGCACAGCACTGCCTGCAGCTCTGGCCCAGTCCAAAGAACTTAGGCTGGGCATAGCATTGCCTGCAGCTCAGCTGGGACAACCCTCGTCATGCCAGGCAAAGCACCGTCCACAGCCCCAGCTGGGGCCACCCATAGCACACTGGGCACAGCACTACCTGCAACTCCCAGCCAAGACTAGACACAGCACAACCTGCAGCTGTGGCTGAGTCCAATGCCATTATGCTGGGCACAGCACACCCTGCGGCCCCACCAGCTCCAGGCAAGACCAGCCCTGTTATGCTGGGCACAGCTCTACCTACAGTCCAGCCAGGACTAAGCCTATCATGCCAGGCACAGCACCATCCACAGCCCAGCTGGGACCAGTCCCAGCAGGTCACAGCACTCCCACAACCCCATCACACTGTGCACAGCAGTGCCCACAGCCTCTGCCTGAAACCAGCCTGGTCATGCCAGGGCCCATCAGTCTGAGCTCTGCCTAGCGCCTCAGTCAATGCCCAAGTTGCCTGGCCAACATTTTTCCTGGGAGCTGCCTGGCACCTCACTTGCCTTTCCTGTGCTTCGTTCCTTGCAGCTGGCATCCCAGGGTCCCAATAATGAGGTGGGACTGGGCTGGGGACTGCAACCTCAGGCTCTATGCAGTGCATCAGGCAGCAGCAACCCCAGGGTGTGATGTTGGGGGCTGAGCAGTGCGGGCCCTTGGTACAGGGCATGTGCAGGAGCTGGGTGCTAGAGATCCCTGGCACAGGGTGTGTCCAGTATTGGGGTGACAGGGATCCCAGGTCTGGGGCACATAAGGGGTCTGGGCTGGGACTCCTGGGCTTCAGGCATGTGCCAGCTCTGGCTGGGGGGTGATACACAGGGCCAGCATGCCTGGTCTGGGCAAAAGCAGATCCTGGTTGTGGGGCGTGTGTTGGGTCTGGACAACACGGACCCCAGGCGTGGGGCATGTGCTGGGTCTGGGTGACAGGCAAGGGGCAGTGGCTGCAGGACACTGCCCCATCTCTGGCTCTGTCTGCCCAGGGCAGCATTAGATAGTGCCTTCACCTGAGCTTGCTTTCCTCACAGCCCCAGAGCAGCAGGGGCTAGGAACCTGGACACCTGGGTCCTGTGTTTGCTTTGGGAGGGTGGTGGGGTCTAGCAGGTGAAAGCAGGCTGGAGCTAGGTATCTTGCCGTGGGCACTCAGTGTTGCTGTGGCTTGTGTACCCCTGTTGCATCTTGCTCCCACCCCTTCCCCTCCAGCTAGCTTACACCATCTTCCCTACTACACAGCCAGAGCTCTCTCTCCTGCTGCATGGGGGTGCCCTTGCGATCAGCTCCCCATCCCCACAGACCCTGAAAGCAGGCAGGGGCTGGCCTGGGTCTCCAAGCTGGGCTGGTGCTGTGATGCCCAGCTCAGCCCCTTCACCCATGGGTTCATGACATGGATGCATGCACAACCTGGCTGAGAGTCCCCAGCGGTCAGGCTGGGCTGGGCCCCAGGTGCCCCCATGTGCTGGCAGGGAGAATGGTAGCTCTGGTCCTGGATCTCCCTGGGTGTGGGGCTTGGGGAATTGAGGCATTGGCATGTTAACTGTTGCCTGGATCCCCTCCCTAGCTGGGACTGGGGACTGCCCATACCCCTAGGTTACAGGGGGCTGTCTCTGGTGGGTCCTCAGCATCAGCCTGAGGCCCAGTGTACCATTCCTGTGTCACAGATTAACCCTGTGGAATCTGAACACAAGCAACCCCTTGACTTCTAAGGGACTTCTCTGTTTCCCCCTCCTTGTGCCTAGCACCCCTGGAACCCTGGTGCTTCTGTTGTCCCTATTTATAGACACAAACTCTTGCATGCCACCTCCCCATCAGAGAATCCTTTGCTGAGGGCACATCTGAGGGAACCGTGAGCAGGTTAAGCCAATGCCACTTGGGCTCCTAGTGTCCTGCCATGGCCAGCTGGGGCTCCCAGAGCCAGCCTATAGGGACTCTACCCTCCCTCCCCACCGGGGCCTTGTATCCGCCCCGCCTGCCCACGGCTGGCGGGTGCATCCTTCACTGTGTTTACCAACACAGGCTCCTCTCCGCCGTGTGATTACATCTTGGAGCAGCCAGACGCTCCCCCTCCTCCCCCGCTCCGCACACGTGCCAGTCAGGCAGTCATGGGAGGCACGGCAAGGGGTGGGTAGTGGGGCTTGTCCAGCTCCCTGAAGAGACCCCAGAGCAGGGAGGGGAGGATGCTGGTTGAAGGGGCACTGGCCATGAGGGGCAGCTATTGAGCATGTGCCAAGCTGTAGGAGAGGCAGGTCTTGGGGACCCCAGGCCAGAATGTGGGTCCCCAAGGCACTCTCCTGATGCCTCTGCTTGTCCTCACAGGGAAGAGAAGGTGGAGGACCAGCACACGCAGGGGAAGCCGGGCAAAGCCAAGAAGACCAAGAAGGAGCGTCAGCAGCATGAGACTGTGGCTGCAGCTGGGGGACAGCCCTCAGCTGAGCCAGCCGAGGCAGGCAAAGCAGAGACCTCAGAGGGTGAGGGGGGTGCTGGAGCAGCTCCAGCTGCACCCGAGCCCTCAGCTTCACCCAAGCAGCGCCGCTCCATCATCCGTGACCGCGGGCCCATGTACGATGACCCCACGCTGCCTGAGGGCTGGACCCGCAAGCTGAAGCAGCGCAAGTCAGGCCGCTCAGCTGGCAAGTACGACGTCTACCTGATCAAGTGAGTCCCGCCGGCACGGGGGGAGGGATCACAGGGCTTTCCCAGCATGCTGTGCAGCCACAGAGCATAGGGAGGGTGCTTTCCCAGCATGCCATGGGGATATGCAGCTCTGGTGGCTAGCAGTGTCAGGGAGGGGTGGGGGGTGGGGAGGTTCCTAGCATGCTGTATGGCTGGGAGTGGAACTGGGGGCACAGCCCTCTGACATATGTGGACCTTCCCAGCATGCCAACATAGTGTGACTCCCTGGTGCATTGCGGGCCTTCCCAGCATGCTGTATGACCCACCAGGGCGTGGGGGAGTGCTTCTTAGTATGCCAAGGTGCGATGGGGCTTCAGAGGGAGCAGGTGTCACGTCCTCCAGTGCAGAGCAGATGCGGGCTTTGCAGAATGTTGCAGGACCATACAGCTCCAGGTGGACTGGTGGTGTGCCTCCCCCACATCGCAGCAGGCTCTGTGTCCCAGCCCCAGAGGCTTCTGGGAGGTTTTTTGGCAGCAGCTTGTGGGCCTCAGCTAAGAGCTTGCCCCCATGCGCATTATTTGCCCTTGTGGGGCGGACACCATGGGGCACCCCAGCCCCTTGGGGCAGCTCTGATTGACGCCTGCGCCCTCTCTCCCCCTGCCCGCAGTCCTCAAGGCAAAGCCTTCCGCTCCAAGGTGGAGCTCATCGCCTACTTCGAAAAGGTAGGAGACACCTCTCTGGACCCTAACGACTTTGACTTCACGGTGACAGGCCGCGGCAGCCCCTCACGCCGGGAGCACAAGCCCCCCAAGAAGCCCAAAGCCCCCAAGGGCCCTGGCACAGGGCGGGGCCGTGGGCGCCCTAAGGGCAGCGGAGCAGCTGCCAAGGCCAGGGCGGGCCCAGTTGAGGGTGTCCAGGTGAAACGCGTGGTGGAGAAGAGCCCAGGAAAGCTTCTGGTCAAGATGCCCTTCCAGCCAGGTCCAGCAGGTGCCAAAGAAGTTGCAGGTGTGGCCACTGCCTCAGCCCCTGTGCTGGCCCTCCGGCGGCCTGGGCGCAAACGCAAGGCAGAGCCAGACCTCCAAGCCACCCCCAAGAAGCGAGGCCGCAAGCCAGGTGGTGGGGCTGGTGTGGGCACCCCAGTGGCAGCTGCTGAAGTCCGCAAGAAGGCAGCCAAGGAGGCAGTGGTGTCGGCAACTGCACCAGCTGCAGCCCACGAGACCCTGCTGCCCATCAAGAAGCGCAAGACCCGGGAGGCTGTGGCCCTAGAGCCAAGACCTCTGCCACCTGCCCCTGAGCGTGGTGGCCCCAAGGGACCCAAGGCTGGGCGCCGCAGCAAGGAGGGCAGCCCCAAGGGGCGGGGGGGAGCCGGGGGCAGTTTACCTCCCAAGAAGGAGCCGCCCCTGCCACCGCTGCTGCAGCCGCCACACCCGGAGCCCCCTGCCAGCCCCCCGGACAGCGTGTGCCCAGCACCTGCGGCCACGCCCGCACCCACACCCACGCCCCAGGACCTGAGCAACCAGGGCTGTGCTGAGGAGGCAGCTGGGGGCCGGGCCTGCCCTGCTGACCCCCCCAAGACTCAGCCGCCTGCCCTAGCCGTCAAGCATCGGGCAGAGGGTGAACGCAAAGACACTGTGTCCTCTTCTTCTTCTTCGTCCTCCTCTTCCTCTTCCACCTCCACGTCGTTGGCCCCCCCGCCCCCCGCTGGCCCCCGGCCCGGTGCCAGGGACGACGCCGTGGACACCAGGACGCCTGTCTCCGAGCGGGTCAGCTGACTCTGAGTGCCAGAGTGTGATGGGGGTGTAACAGGAGGGGGGGGTGCAGCAGCACGGACGGACGGACGGACAGACGGATGGCACCCCCTGCCCCTCCCCCCACACCCTCCTCGGGACTCGAGGCAGCTCCGCAGGGCTGGGCCAGGCTGAGCACCCCCCCCTCGCCAGCCCATGTGCTCTCCCCCAGCCTACCCTGCCCCCCTCCCCCCACCCCGGTATTTCCTAGCGAAAAGCACAGCGCCCATGGGGGCCGGGAGCCACTTTGCACTTTCCTCCAACTACTGCCCCTCTCCCCACAACGACTGGTGGGCCAGGGGGAGGGGAACGTGTGTACGCTGCACGCCTCTCCGCCCCCAGCAGGCTCCCAGCAGGTAGGAACTGGGGAACCTCCCCTTGAAACTTCGTCCTTGCTGCAGCCCCAGTGCATTGTGGGAAGGGGGGGCACTTCTTCCAGTTCTTGGCAGGCATGGAGTGGGGGGGATTATTTGCACTAACTAGCCAGGTGTGGGGAGGGGCAGGACTTCCTGTCAGGGGTTGCGGGACTGCACCTGCCTAGTGGTCAAGGGTTCAGGGGTTTTGGGGGCCCCCATGGTTAGGGGGAGGGGTGTGTGGGGGTCATGATTCTTTTAACCCTGAATCCCTTCCCCCTCCATGGGAGCTGCAGGAGGGGGCACTATCCCCATCCCTCTGCCTTTTGTTGGAGGGCTTCCTGGGAGTAACCAGGGATTCATGGGCTAGGCATAGGGTGAGAGCGGTTGCCAAGGCTGAGGATCATAGGTAGATCACAGCCTGGGGTTCCCCAGAGGTCAGGATGTGGATGAAACTGGGCTTGGGGTCAGGTTATAGACAAGCTCTGTCATGGAGTTCACTGGACATAGGCGTGCGCGTGGGGTCAGATCACAGACTGCCATGGGGTTCCCTGGATATTGGGGTGCACATAGGGTCACATAGAGTCAGATGGGGCCATGGGATTCCCTGAGTATTTGGATGCAGGTGGGAGTCACAAGGGGTCAGATCATGGACAGGTTGTGATGTGGGGTTTCTTGGATATAGAGGGTCACATGGGGTCAGATCACAGGCAGGTGCACCTATGGGGTTTTCTGGATACCAGGGTGCAGGTGAGGTCACACGGGGTCAGGGCATGGACAGGCCATGATGTGGGGTTTTCTGGATATCAGGGCACACATGGAATCACATAGAGTTAGATCATGGACAGACCTCTCTTTGTTAGGGTACAGGTGGTCACAATGGGTCAGATCATAGGCTGTAATGTGGGGCTCCCTGAATATTGGGGTGCAGGTGGGGTTGTGGGGTCAGATCATGGCCAAGCTGTTCCAGGGGAGGATATTGGGATGCAAGTGGGGTCACATGGGATCAGATCATGGACAGGCTGCAATGCAGAGTTCCCTGCATGTTAGGGATCGATCATTCAGTCAGATCCCAGGCCTCACTGTGGAGTCCTCTGGCTATTGCGGGGCTATCATGGCAGGGCTATGAGGGTAACTCCACTTCCAGCTATCATGGAGCTGTGGCTGGGTAGAGGGGGCTACTGTCCTACACTGTGTGCTGGGAGACTGACAGCCCAGGGAAGGGAGGAGATAGTCCATCTCTAGGGGGGCCATACCCCAACTGCTCCATCCTGTGAGGCAAAGCTTTGCACTTTAGGGGGCATCTATCAAAGGGGGCATGTCCCTCCCCTCCACTCCTCTCATGGCAGAGCTAGTTAGAAGACTAGGGAATGCTGAAGACTTAACTCCTTCCTGCCTAGCACCTTTCCCACCCAGGGTGATGGAATGGAGACACTTGGCACCCATTACCTTCATGGTGGCGTGGAGGGGAGTTACCTGACATCCATTACCTTCATGACAGGGGGGATTACTTAGCAGCCATTACCTTTGTGGTGGGGCAGAGGAGAATTGTCCAGCACCCCTTACCTTCATGGCAGATTGGGGAGGGGGAGTTACCTGGCACCCATTACCTTCATGGCAGGGCAGAGGGGAGTTATCTGGCATCTGTTACCTTTGTGACTAGGGGGTTACTTGGCACCTGTTACCTTCATAGTGGGGTGGAGGGGAGTTACTCAGCACCCATTACCTTCATGCCGGGGGTGGGAACGGGGCATTATTTGGCATCTGTTTCCTACATGGTGGGGCAGCCCTGCCTACCACTCCATCCCAGTCAGCAATAGCAGCCTGGGGGAAAAGGGGGAGGGGCACCATTCTTCCACACACTGGCCCCAGGTGGCCACTTCTGGGGGGTACTGGGTGGGGCGAATGGAGAAGGCCCCCAGTCCCATTGATGCAATCAAACCCCTCCCCACAACCACCACATTCCCAGCTTCCAAGCCTCGGTATTCATTGTTCCACCAAATATCACCAGGACTGTTATCATCATGCACACAGAGCTCCCTCCCTCCATCACAACCACGTGCTTCTTTGGGCTCCTCCCCATAGATCGGAGCTGGCCCCTGTGATGGGAGCTGCATACAGCAGGCTCAGCTTCCTCTCTTCTGGTCTACAAGCTCTCTCTCCTCTGGTCTACGTATATATTCTGCACTGGTCCCATGTGCAGCTGCCCACCCCCTCCCACTGCCACGCACACATAGAGGGGGACTCCCAGGCCATGGCTGGGGAGCCATGGCTGTCATCACGGAGAGCTGGGCTTTTGGGGGGCCTGGATGGGGTGGAACCATGCCTGGGTGTAGAGTTGGGGGGCATCTGCCCTGCTGTGACCCCTAGGGACCGAATTCCAACTTGGGAAGAGACCCCCCCCACTCTCAGCTAAGGCCTCAGGGGATCTGGATTCTACCCCCCAGGGGGAATGGGGAGATTGCAAGCAGCTGGGGATCCCCCATCCATGCTCATCCACTCCAGTCCCTTGTTGGAGTCTGTTGCTGGGTGGGGTCATTCCCTGGGAGGTTGAAGCAGTTTATTAAAGGACGGAATTTGTATCATTTCAGTAAAAAAAAAAAAAAAGTGACAACCCCCCCAAAAAAAGATATCAATGGGGGGGCAAGGCCTGAGACACCCCCTTTCCCCCGAATGTATCTGTCTGTGTCTGCTCCTCCCCACCCCACCTATTTATTCTGGGAGAGACAGAGAGAGACACTGGAGACGTTTGCCTTAGCCATGTGTGACCAGAAACAGACCCCCTCCCAGCTCAGCACATGCGTGTACATGGCTGTGCATCCCCCTCCAACAAGTGGGGGGGAATGTGTAACCCACATTTCCCCTTATCCTGGGGCCTAGGCGTCACCTTTTTCTTTCTTCCCTCCCCATTTTGGTTCCTTGCCACCTTGAGTTTTTATCCCTCCCCTACCCATCGGAAATTTTGGACCCTGCCCAATTTTTGGACCTCCTTCATTTCTGACCCCCCCATGTAAAATTCGGTCCAGACTCCAAGCGCAAGTAACTCTCTGCATAGGTTATTTCAGTGCTATAATTGCATCTCTTGTTGGTAAGTACTGTATTCTGTGCTAGACTCGAGCTATAAATCTATGTACAATTAACCCACGGATGACTTCCTTGCCTTCATTGCAAAAGCCCCTGCCCCTCCATGGGGCTGAGGGGCATCCCCTTCCTTCACCATGCTGGAGAAGCTACAGCTAGGAAGGATTTGTTCTCAGCTCCCTCTGGTGGGATCAAGCCATGGTCCTTGGGCCCCCAGGAGTGGGAATATGTCTAAGCTACTGGAATGCAAGGGAGACTGCAGTTTGCCTCTCCTGCCCCACCCTGGATCTCCCCATTCTGTGGAACACAGAGAGAAGCCAGGGGGCAGCCACGGGCACCCAGCAGTGAGGTCCTGATTGTGAATTCCTTCCCTACTCTATCAGGCCACACTGCTTTGCCAGGGTAGGATAGAACCCAGGTATCCAGGTCCCCTGCCCCTCTTCACCGTAACCCACAGACCTCCACATCTCTCTAGAGGTGAAATAGAGCCCAGGTGTCCTGGCTCCCAGATCCCAAGACCCTGCTTCTCTTCAGGGCAAGGATAGAACCCTGATGTCCAGGTTCACAGTTCCTAACCTGCAAGACCCTGCTCCTATTCTAGATCTTCCATAGAAGCCAGGCCTGAGCTCCCAGCTCCCCATTCTAGCCCACCAGGCCCCGCTCCCCACCAGAACTGTGATAGAACTGGGGTGTCTGGGAAAAGGTTTGTGCTTACCCTGGATCCCAGGTGTCTGGGTACTAACCCTAAGCAGGAAACCACAGTCCAAAGAAGTGGAGAATGGGATCCAGAGGCCACCATGGGGTCGTGTCTGTATTGATAACATAATGCTGCAGGTGGGAATGATGTTAGTGCATGAGATCGACTGGGGGCATCCCTCATGATGACATCACAGACCCTCACCCTTCTGTAACCTAAGCCCTACTTTGACTAGCCGGTCTGCTGCCCTAGTCATAGCTGTCTACAAGCCCCTCCCACCTCAAGCCACACCCACGTCTACAGGCGACTCCCTTTGCCTTTGTCGTCGGCTCCCTCCCACTACCAGAATGCTTTGCGGGAGGAGGACTTTCGCCCATCTCCCGAGAGCAGCCAATGAGATCCTTTTATGTAATAACGCCCCACCCCTCAAACTGCCACTTTGCTTATGGCTCTCGGCAGAGGTTTCCTTCCGCCTCACTCAAGATGGCGACCGGGAGGGGTTTCCCTGGGCCAACGCGCTTACAATAGAGGCGGAACTTCCGCCCTTCCTAAAGTGGCGTCGCGCCCGGGTTTCTTTCGTTCTGCCGCGCCCCGAATGGTGGTGCCTTTGCCCTCCATGCTATTTGGAGGCGTGGCGGGACTTAAAATTCACCACACTCAAGATGGCGTCATGAAGCGGGCGCCCCTCTTGAGGCTAGAGCGCATGCACCTGCTGGGCCGTTATGGTCATTCTTAAAGGGGAAGTGACTGGTTTTCTGGGGCGGACCGGACTGGATCGGGTGGTATGGCCGGATCCGGGCCTGGCACCGGGCGGTTCTTGCACGAGCTCCCGGCCTGGCTCATGTGCAGCTTCTGTCGCCTGATGGACGCATTGGGTCGTGCGGACTGGGAACGTTTCGGTAACTGGTGCAAAGTAGAAGGAACTGAGGCATACTGGGAGAGACTGATTGGGACTGGAGTATCCTGGGAGGGACCTGGGAACGACTGGTGAAAACTGGGAGTGACTTGGAGGACTGGGAGTGACTGTAGGAGACTGGTGCATACTGGGAGAGAGACTGACAGTGCCTGGTGGTGGGTTTTGGGGCATCCTGGGAGGGGGGCTGGAAGTGGCAGGGGGGGAATGGGGTATACTAAGAAGAGGACTGGGAGCAAGTGGTGAGCACTGGGAAGGCGTTTGGGAGTACTTGCTGGGGACTGGGGCAAACTGGGAGCAGCTGGTGGGGACCAGGAAGGACTGGGATGTACTCAGGAGGAGACTGGGAGTGACTGGTGGCACTGGGGCAAACTGGGAAGGGGAGTAGGTGGGGTGGGGGCATCCTGGGAGGATACTAGTAGCAACTGGTGGAAACAGAGGACAGAAAAATATGGGGAAGGCAACTGGGAACAACTGGTGGGGACTGGGGCATACTGGAGTAGAGACTGGGAGTGCCTACGAGTAACTGATGGGGACTGGAACAAACTGGGAGAGAGTTGGAAACTGGGATAGGGACATGGAACACTGGGGAAACAGGGCCAGTCAGGGATGTCCAGGGAGTTCAGTCACTGGAGCATACTGACATGTACTGTGGAGTCACCATGATATACTAGAGTCTGCTGGGAGGCCTTGTCATCTCCTGATGCATGCTGGGAGCTAGCTGAGGTCCACTGGGATGGAAGGAGCCTGGAGGGCAGCATTCACTGGCCACTACTGGGACATGCTGGTTTATACTGGGTGGGATATAGGGGAGTCAGTGGCTATACTGGTTTATACTGAGAATGGACTGGTGGGTGGGGGCACTGCTGGGGGAGGCTTGTAGCAGGGGTGGAACCTGAAGCCCTGCACCCTGCCCTGCCCCCAGCTTCCAGAGTAGTGCGGGACCAAGTGGAGCTCCGGCTGGCGGGCACCAGCGAGGGTCGGACACAACGAGTGCTCTGGAGCTGGGGCCACCGCAATGCCCGTGTGGGCGACCTGCTTGCCTTGCTGGGAGAGCTGGAGTTGGACTGGGCCCATGACCTCATCGCCAGCTGTGAGAGCCCCACTCCACCTAGCCCACTGTGCCCCTCACTACTGACCTGCATCCCCATCCTTATACCCCAGAAGGACCCTTGCTCAGCCTGCAGCTCCCCTGCATGTTGGTGGCCCTCGATCCCAATCCAAAGCCTCACTTATGCTCTACAGTGCCCTTCACTTCTGACTTGCAGCCCCCGCCTATATCCCCCAGGGTCTCTGGTAGGCAGAACCCTGGTTGTGGGGGTGGGGGGGGAGGAAGAGCTGTGGGGGGTCTCGGGGGAGAGGGGGGGAATTTGGGGGAGTATTGGGGGATGAGGAGCTGTGGGGGGCTCTGGATTGATAGGAGGAATTGTGAGTAGAGCAAGGGAGTCTCTGGGGGCTATGGGACCCTCATCTCTGGTCCATTATTTCCTCACAGGGCAGCCCCCTCCCGAGCCGTGGACACGCCTGCCCTGCAGTATCTCCCTGGCCCCTCCCCTGCCATCTGTGCCCCCTGCCCCCTGCAGTACTGCTCAGACCCTCCCCTGGGACCCACCAAAGCCTCTGCCGGTGCCAGTCCCAGACCTTCCAGGTAACTGCCTCTCAGGGTTTGGGGGAGGGTGGGGGTCACCCCCTGCCCCCTCAGTGATTTCCTGCCCTGCCCCGCCAGAGCCATCCTGCCTCTCGTTGCCCCTCCCTGGCCCCCCACCCCGCAGCCTCCTTGACACCAGCAGCCATGACACCGTGACCTCTCCTGAGCCTGTGACTCTTCTCAGCCAGGTAAGGGGGAGGAGCTAACTAGGGGTGTGAGGGGATGGCCCTTGGGTTCTTTAGGAGAGGTAGGGGTGAGGGTACTGTACCCAGAATGCCTTGCTCTCTGGCTCAGGAGGGCTGTCCCCGAATCTTTTGCACTCTCAGCCCCCAGGTTCCTGACCCAGAATCCTGGGGAGGGGGTAGGGGTGGGGGTGGGGCGTGGCAGTTATAACCATAATCCTTTGCTGTCCTGCTCTGGGTCCATTACCAGAGTCCTTTGGGGTGGGTCCTACCCATAATCCTTTGGGTAAATGGGGTCGGGGACAGGGGAGAAAGTTCTTTGCTGCCCTATTCCCCAGAATGCTGTGCTGAAGGGAAGGGAGTGGGCTATGTGTTTGTGCCGCCAGGTTCTGCCACCCCCAGGGTCCCCACATCTCCTGGCATGGCCCCTGGCAGAGTTGGTGGAGGCCACAGGCGGTTTCTCAGAGCAGCGCAAGGTGGGAGAAGGTGGCTTTGGTTGCGTCTACCGTGCCCGGCTGCGGCACACGGATTGTGCTGTCAAGCACCTCAAGGAGGTGAGCGGGAGGCTTCCCGGTATGCTTTGCGCTGTCCCATCTTCTACGTTCTCCCCAATCCATAGGCCCCTTCCAGACATCCTTTTTGTTGCCTGCTTCTCTCTCTTCTGTCGTCTTCCCAGCATCCTTTGCACTCTCTAGTCCCTGACCTTCGTCTCTACCCACTATAGGCCCTTTTTTCAGCATCCTTTGCACCAGCCATTATGTTTCCCTGAATCCTTTGCATCTTCTGCTCTTCCTTTTTTTTTCCCCCCCACCCCCCAGCCCTTTGCAGTGCCAAGTCAGAGTGACATCTGTTCTCTGACTAACTTTCCCCCTGCCCCCCCAGGATGCAGAGCTGAACTGGAACCTTGTCCATAACAGTTTCATCACAGAGCTGGAGAAGCTCTCGCGGTGAGGGGGGCTGTAGTTTGGGAGTAAGGGGCACTGCAGAGTTATGATAGGGGTAGGGGGGACTGGGAGTTGGGGGGCACCGTGGGGCTGTTTGCGGGGGGGTGAGGGGCAGGAATAAGAAGCACCACTGGGCTAATGCCAGGGCTCCTCCCAGGTACCGGCACCCGAATATTGTGGAACTGGCTGGGTTCTGTGCTGAGAGAGGCCACTTCTGCCTTGTCTACATCTTCATGCCCAATGGGTCCTTGGATGACCGGCTACGCCCACAGGTAGCCCCCACTGTGGGGGTTAGGAGTGAGAAGCCCCTTGGGGCTGTTGGCAGGGGGAGAGCTTCAGGTTGGGAGTGAGGGACACTGGGGAGGTACGTGGGACTGAGTTCTGACTGGAGTGGGTGTGGAAGGGGCAGGGGCAGCTGCTGGTGTCACCCCTGCCCAAATCCTCCCCTCTTCTGTGCCCCCACCCAGGATGGGCGTCCTCCACTGACGTGGCCTCAGCGCCTGTCAGTACTGGTGGGGGCTGCCCGGGCCATCCAGTTCCTCCATCAGGATGTGCCCAGTCTAATCCATGGGGATGTCAAGAGGTGAGTGCTGCAGGTCAGGAGTGAGGGGCATTGTTGAGGTGGGGGGGCTGGGGATTAGGAATGAGGAACATGGTGGGGCTAGAGGGGCCCTGGGTCCCCGGGGGGGAGTATCCTGGGACTGTGTCTCACCCATTTTCTTCCCTCCAGCTCAAACATCTTGCTGGACCACGCGCTGACCCCCCGGCTGAGTGACTTTGGGCTGGCACGGGTGGGAGTGGGGAGAGGCCGGGGGGGCCGCAGCGGGACCCTGGGCCGTACGGGCACAGTGCGGGGTACCCTGGCCTACCTGCCCCCCGAGTACGTGCAGACTGGTGCACTCTCCCCTGCCATTGACACCTACAGCTTTGGTGTGGTGAGGCTCCTCCACCGCCACCCCCAGTATGCTCCTGCCTCAGGCCCATTACCTAGAGCCTTTTGGGAGAGAATTGTACCCACAATCCTCTGTTCCTTTCTGAGATGCCATTACACAGATTGCCTTGGGGATGTCATACCCACAATCCCTTGTTCTCATCCCCCATACTTCATTAACCAGAGTGTTTTTTTGAGTGGGTCTTACCTGCAATCCTTCACTCCCCTGCTCCAAACCTCACTACCCAGAGTACCTTTGGGATGGTTCTACCCACAATCTTTTTGCTGTATTTCTCCAAATTCCATTATCCAGAGTGCCTTTAGGGTGGGTCCTACACACAAGCCTAATCTTCCTTGCCTGAAACCCTGTTACTCAGAGTCCTTTGGCGAACTATCATAATCCTTTGCTCTCAAAGTTCAGTATCCAGGATATACACAATCCCTTGCGGGGTGGGCTGTGGATCACCCCCACCCTGCAGTCCCAGGAGGATGGGCAGGGAACCCTTGTCTTAATCCTGCAAGGCTCAGTCCCACCCCAACACAGGGCTTGAGGCACGAGCTGACCCCCAACCTCACTTAACAGCCCAGCCCCTCCCTTCCCCTCCCCAACTAGGTGCTGCTGGAGGCACTGACAGGTCGGAGGGCACTGGAGACAGACGAACGTGGACAGACCAATTACTTGGTGAGAAACGACCCCTCCCTCCAGACCTGCAGTCCGTCCTCACCCTTCTCTCCATGGTCACCTTTTGTCCCCAACCTGCAGCCCTCCTCACAATGTCCCTCCCCCACAGAAAGACCTGGTGGCTGCAGAAGAGGAGGAGGCCGGGGTGGGTGACAGGGATGTGGGCACCAGGCTGGGTCAGGCCTACGCAGACTCCCGGGCTGGGCCCTGTCCCCCTTTACTGAGCACCTCCCTCGGCCACCTGGCGGCTCAGTGCCTTCATCGCCGCAGCAAGCAGCGTCCCCACATGGACCAGGTATGGCCTCCCTGGGTGGAGAGCCCAGATCCCTGGGTTCTTTAGATGGGGAGCAGGGGGTCCTGGGAGTCCGAACACCTGGGTTCTCTTCACCAGTTGAACTTGCTGCCTCTCAGGTATATGAAGAGCTGGAGCACCTGCAGCAGGCCCTGGGCTGGGAGCCAGCCTTGCCCCCCTGCCATTCCCCTGTGGACCCCCAGAACCAGCCAGAGGAGAGTGACGACAGCCTGCCAGGAGTGGGAGATGGCTTCTCCAGTGAGTCCTGCTGGGTGCGATCCCTAACTCTAGTGCACTTGGATCTATCTGCTTTTGACCTCCCTGCTCTCCCTCCCCTGCCTTGACCTGAGCCCTTTGATTTCTGTCCTGTTATCCTAGCAACCTTTGACCATAGAATCCTAGAAGTAGGGTCGGAAGGGACCTTGTAGATCTTCAAGTTCAACCCCCTTCCTGGGCAGGAAGAAAACTGGGCTCAAATGACCCCAGCCAGGTAGGCATCAAGCCACTTCTGAAAGACCCCCAGGGTAGGAGCCAGCACCACTTCCCTTGGAAGTCAATTCTAGATCCGCCCTAATTGTGAAGTAGTTCCTGCAGATGTCTAATCTAAACCTACTCTCCAACAACTTGTGGCCATTATTCCTTGTTATCCCAGGGGGCGCTAGGGGAAACAAGATCTCCCCCAAACCCTCTAGTCCCCCCTAGTGAGTTTATAGACAGTCATCAGGTCCCCCCTTGGCCTTCTTCTGTGAAGGCTGAACAGGTTCAGGTCCCGTAGCCTCTCATTGTAGGGTCTGCCCTGCTGTCCCTAGATCGTGGGGGTGGTCCTCCTCTGGACCCTCTCAGTGTTGTCCAAATCCCTCTTGAATTGGGATGCCCAGAACTAAACACAGTACTCCAGCTGCGGCCTGACCTGTGTCACATAGAGGGGGAGGATCACCTCCTTGGCCCTACTTGAGATGCACCTGTGGATACGCGATAAGGTCCAGTTAGCCCTGCCAACCGTGACCTTGTGTTGTCGGCCCATGTTCATCTTGGAGTCAGTGATGACTCCAAGATCCCTTTCTGCCTCTGTGCTCTCAAGAAGGGAGTTTCCCATCTTATAAGTGTGCTGCTAGTTACTACTGCCCAAGTGCAGCACCCTG
>JAGPOW010001745.1:131810-146651 GCA_030014935.1 Caiman crocodilus | reverse complement strand
ACCATTGGTCCTAGTTACCGCTGGTGGTGCCCGGGAAAAAAGAGCCTGCCCTATTTCCTGCTGATCGCCCCTCAGCAGCTTATAGGCAGCCACCAGGTCGCCCCTCAGCCTCCGTTTACTTAGGCTGAACAGGTTAAGGTCCCTCAGATGCTCCTCATAAGGATATAATCATTATAATTTAGCCCCCTAGTCCTCCCTGGGCTCTCTGTAACCCCATCTTGCACTGCGCCCTCACTGGCGCTCAAGGTCCCCTATGCTGCCATGGGTGCCCTATGAGGCCTTCTCTTTCCCCTAATAGCCTCACCCAAGCTGCTGGTAAAACAGCAAACAAAACACAAGCCCTTGGGCTATAACATAAAGTTCAAACTGCCCAGCTATAACATCATTCACCCTAGCAGGGAATACTCTGCCCCTCAACAGTGGCAGAAGCGGTTCCTGCGGACAGGCCTCTCCTCTTTGGTTGCTCTGGGAGAGCTTCTTCCCCCTTGGAGGCTGGCAGGGAACTGCCCTCCCGGCCTCAGCCCTGGTACTTATATGTGAGCCAGGCCCTGCCCCTTCCTGTCAGCTGACCACTGGCAGGCGTGGGCCTCCAGCTCACTCTGGTTGCCTTGGTAACCCATAGCTGGGGCTCCCTACTCACTGCTAGGGCTCTTTCCCTAGCAGTTTCCACTCTTCATAGGAGCCGGGCCCCTAAAGTGCCCTGTGACACTCCCAGTAGTGCTCAGGGGAACAGGGACTCTCCCACTGTCTGCTAGTCTCCCTTGACCAGTTTATACATGGCCATCAGATCCCCTCTCAGCCTTGTCTTGTGGAGGCTAAACAGGTTCAGGTCCCGTCACCTCTCCTCGTAGGGCCTGCCCTGCTGTCCCTGACCATGCAGGTGGCCTGCTCTGGACCCTCTCTATGCTGTCCACATCCCTCCTGACGTGCGGTGCCCAGACCTGGACGCAGTACTCCACCTGCGACCTGACCAGTGCCACGTAGAGGGGGAGGATCACCTCCTTGGACCTGCTCGAGATGCATCTGTGGATGCAGGACAAGGTGCGGTCGGCCTCCCTGACCGCGTCCCCACACTGTCGGCCCATGTTCATTGTGGCATCAATAATGACTCCAAGATGATTTTCTGCCTCTGCACTGACGAGAGGGGAGCTCCCCAGCCTGTAGGTCTGCTGCTGGGTCTTCCCCCCAGGTGCAGCACCTTGCACTTGTCAGTGTTGAAACCCGTCCTGTTCTCATCCGCCCACCCCTGTTACCTGTCAAGGTCCAATCGCAGCCCATTCCTCCCTTCTAGCGTGTCTACTTCCCCCCACATCTTAGTGTCATCTACAAATTTGAACAGGGCGCTTTTCACCCCCTCATCCAAGTCACTGATGAAGATATTGAACAGTGTGGGCCTGAGGACCGAGCCCTGGGGACCCCACTGCCCACAGCCCTACAGGTCAAAAATGACCTGTCCACCACCACTCTCTGGGTGCGGCCCTCCAGCCAATTTGCAATCCATCTGGTTGTGTAGGCATTGACAGCACAGTCACCTAATTTTTTAATGAGAATGGGGTGAGAGATGGTGTCGAAGGCCTTCCTAAAGTCCAGAAAGACTACGTCTACCGTAACACCTGCGTCCAAGGCTTTTTGACCTGGTCGTAGAAGACCCCAGGTTGTCTGACGGGACTTGCCCTCAATGAACCTGTGTTGGTTGCCCCTGAGCATGATCTCCCCTGCCGGCTCTTCGTGGACATGTGCCAGGATAACTCTCTAAAAGAGCTTCCCCAGGAGCGAGGTAAGACTAATGGGCCTGTAGTTTCCTGGGTATCTCTTGAGGACACAGCTCCTGTGCTCCTGTGGCTCGCTGACATGAGGGTGGGAAGGAAGGGCTCTGCATCCGCAGCCTCCCATGGTATAAGTGCACTCTGATGCCTGTTCCTGCCTCCCCTGGCCTATTACTCCAAGAGACAGCAGGTAACGTTGACTGTCCTGCCTTGCACGTACCTGGCAATTTAACTAATTTATTCCCTGCTGCAAGGGGCTTTGTGAAAGGTGGGGGCAGCAGCTCTGACCCTGCAGAGACAACTGCTCACTTTGGAGGCGGCTGTCCCTGTTGCACTAACAACACTCAGCAGCAGCTCTTCAGTCACGGGGAGGGGGGGTCTCAGCACATGCCCAGCAGGCTCTGCTGTGAGTGAGGACAGCTTTTTTACCCCAGGAGCGCAGGGCTGCACAGGCAGCTTGGGGCCAACAAGCACAGTTCTCTGTTGCACACCACTTCCCTTTCCTGGACTAAGCTGGTTCCTCATAAAATGAAATGGCTCCTGGTGGTGTCACCACTCCAAACCCAAGTGGGGAGAGGGGCTGTTCCAATGCCCAATTACTCTGATGGCTGGGGACCTTCTTCTAATTTCCTGCCTAATTTCCAACTCATTCCTAGACAGCTTCTCCCCATCTGTGCTAGCACTGCCAGCATCCCAGAGCATATATGCAGCTCTTCTCACTCTCTGTTTCGCCCCCCAATCTATTTATAGGCAGCAGCCACTTGCCCACAGTTTGTCAGGCTTTACAAGCCACGCTTTTCCCCTCTCCTCTCCTAAGTCCAGTTCTCCACCCCTGGACCCTCCCAGCCGCTCCTTTTCTGAGGAACCAGCTTAGGCATCAGGGTGCACTTGTATCATGGGAGCGGGCTGCCCCTGCTCCAGGCTGAGTTCAACTCTCTGGGCTGGGGGTGACCAGCTTGGCACACACTACCGTCGGCAGGGGCCCGAGGAGCCCTGCACCTGGCCTGTGGCATCAGGCGGCTTCGGCAGCATGCTGGCAGGGATGGGTTTCACCGTGCCCTACCGCCAGCCCATCCTGGATCCCAGCTGGGTCATCCCAGCCTGACCATTGCTCGAGGGTCATTGCTGGTCATCACACCAGACCTCACCTACCCCAGGGTGAGAGGCATGTCTCTGCACCCGTGCTTGGCCAGGCTTTCTGTCCAGAGCCTGTTTCTATGGCTCGGCCCCATGGCCAGGACAATCATTCTGACCATGCAGGGCAGCCTGGAGCAGACACGGCTTTACTGAACATCCCCACGGGACTCTCCTGGCAGAGGTCACAGTACGTCCTTCCTCCTGGCAATCAAAGCCCTTGCAGAGGCCACACAGAGCAGCCCCCTTTGCCTCTTTGCAAAAGAGCCCTCCCAATAGTAAAAATAGCCATGCAAATGAGGTGCAGCCTTTAGGCATCCGGCAAGTCGCCAGCGTTGCTTTCATGCCACGAATGCTGGCTGCTTTCGCCTTGGCTTAAACCAACAGTTTCCCCATTATCACCACGACTCCACTACAGCCTATGCTATCGTTGCACTTGCTGCTGTATGAGTTTAAAGTAGCTACGGGCATCCAAACGTCCTACAACGCTCCATCCCACGGCTGATGACTCGTGCCAGCCTCTTGTGCCTTGCGGGAGCAGGAGCAGGAGCAGGCAGCATCGCCAGTTCCCTCAGCATCTTCTTCCAGCTCTCACAGGAGGCTCCACAAAACCCCATCTGCCAGGGGCATTTCCCTGCTGAGACCCATGCACCGCAGTATAATTATCCTGCTGCTGCTTCAGTGACTTTCCAGATGGACGCACTCATTCCAGGAGAAAACGCTCCCAGCGGTTTAGCGTGCTTTCTGGGAAGCGCTCCAGGAGTGCTGATTCCAGGCAGGAGAGCCCCGAGCATCTCCGGTGACTGTGCCGGCCCACCTCAGCTGCCCTTCGCTTTGCCTGACTGCTCATTGCAGCGCGGCTGCGAGCGTGACTCTGCTGCGGCAGTGACGTGCCGCAGGCTGCCTGACCTGTGACCTGAGCGCCTGGTGACTGGCAGCCTGCTAGGGGACCCCCACCTGCCAGCCACACACAGCTCCTGCCACATGCTCTGTGTCCTGTGTCTGCCCTTTGCTCCATCCGCTGGCTTCACCTGCCCTTCCTCAGTACCATCATACTTTGTAACTTGCATCAGCTCCTCCTGTTTCTCTCCCTCTCCTTTCGGATTTTCTTCTTTCAAATCCTGCACCTTTACAAATCTCACATCTGCAAACTCCTCTCTCTTCCCCATCAGTGCTGAGGATACCCCATCCCTATTCCCCTTGTTCCAGCAACTCCATCTTGAGTTACCTCCTTCGAGTCAGCTCAGCACCACAGCATGACCACAGTGCAAAGTAACTACAGAGTTGCACAAGGCTGCTGTGATATCATGCACCGACAGGACCCTTTCCACGCTGTGTGTGATGCAGACTTATAGGTCTCCAGCACCACAGGCAGCAGGTCGGTTCTCCAAATGGTTTCACTAGGCACCTTGGGAGAACGTGGGCAGCCCTTTCTCCTTTCGGCGCATTGCGGCTGGAATGAACACAAATCTGCCACTGCAAGCATGAAACTAATCCCTGGGTTTTTGGTTGTAACCATGGTGGTCTAAGGACACAGGCAGGCCAAGTTCTTTGGGTAGATGTGATATCTTTTATTAGACCAACTGAGTAGTTGGAAAAAACGAATTCCTGGCAGCCAAGCCTGCCTTCCTAGCAGCTGTCAAGGAGCAGTGATAGCCTGCCCCTGCTACTGACGCTAACATGACTCTTGTTCTGGAAGAGGAAGACAAAGTTTGCTGTAAGTGGCAGGACCAGGTGTCCCAGCAGTGTCCAGGTGCTGCAGAAAAGTAGTGGCATAAATCCTTAAGAAAAGCAAATGAGGGGCTTTTCATTTCTCAAGCATCTGCCTGAAATCTTCCCAAATGAATGTGGGAAACAGGCAGCCAGGACTGCGCACGGGATGCAGCTAGGGTCAGAAAGCAGAGAGACATGGGCAGAGAAATGGCAGAGTGCAGAGGAGACAGGGCATGTCCGTGGTGGAGGACGCTGGCGCAGTGGAGTGGGGTGGATGGTGAGGAGGGAGCCAGGCCAGGGCTGGAGGCTGACAGTGCAAACTGGTGAAATGAGAGGGGAGAGACAAATGGGCAAAGGGCACAAGAGGCCACCCACCACAGCCATGGAGAAGAGGGGAGAGAGGGTACTTTAGGACTTGGAAACATCCCCAACTATTTTTTTCTGCCTCTGTGGCACAAGAAAAAGGTTTCTGACCCTGTAACTCCAGGAGGATGGGTCCAGAGGAGTTCCTTGTACTTGGGCCTGTCTGAATTAGACAGTGAGTCTCTCTCCAAGGTTATCTCAGTTTCTTCCTCTAGTTTTTGGGGAACTGTGACATGAGTGTGTGGTGGAGGGCACGTGCGTGCTCACAGAATGTCTGCAGCAGTCACTGTGGTGCCTGCTGCCTTCCACCAACTCCTCCTCCTCCTCCTGGCTGGGGCTGCTCTGTCGGCGCCTCCAGATTTCAGTAGAAGCCGGGCGCTGCCATGGGTGAGACACAGCCGTGCCCCCTGAACAGAACTGGCAGCCGCCGCAGAGAAGCTGAGAGCTAAGCAGACCACGGAGGCCAAAAACCACTCCCATCCTAGTAGGATGCCAGGCCAGGGCTTGGCCGTGGCATTGCTACTGCCCACCCCGAGCTGTCCAGCACGCATCCCTCAGCGCCTGGTCATTTGCTAAGGAGAAGGCTTTAAAGTGCTAATCTCCTGGATTTAATGTAAAGGTCTAGATAAGGCCCAAGCTATGAAACCTCTAAGACTGCAGCATCTGCTTGGGAGCAGGGGAACTGCGGAGCAAAGGCTTAGAGCTGGGGGACCTGGTTCTGGAAGGCTGCAGGGAAGGCGGCCGTTTGCCGCCGTGTGCACTGCGCAGTAGGTGTCTGCTGCAGTTGGCCCCCCTTCTCTGAAGGCACCCCTGGGGTGGGTGGAGCTGGGAGGCAAGATGCTTTGTTTCCCCGTGACATTCCCATTAGTATGCTAAGGAAATGCTGTCTGGATGAACCTGCTGCAGGGAGGCTGCTAATGGGCTGGATAGCTGTGCTGAAAGAGTAGTCAAGAGCAGATCAATGGGATACTGGGAGGAGGGTCCCCCAGGCTCTGTCCTGAGCCTGGCATTGTTCAAAATCTTCATCAATGACTTGGGGAATGAAACTGAATGCACACTCAGTGTATCTGCGCTTAGTGAGGCAGTAGCTGCTTCAGAGGACAGGATTAGAACTCAAAATGACCTTGATATGCTGGGGAAATGGCCTGAAATAAACTGAAGGAAATTCAGTAAGGATAAGTGCAAAGTCCTGCACTTAGGAGGGAGCGATGAAATGGGGAAGGCCTGTGTAGGCTGCAGTGCTGTGGGAAAAGGCCCGGGGATCACAGCAGATGGCAAGCTGGCTATTAGTCAACACTGTAATAATGTTATAAAGAAAAGTACTGGACAGTACCCTGAGATGCATTAAGTGTTGTGTGCAAGTCATGGGAAATGAGTCTGCCACTGGCGAGCACAGAAGAGGCCTTGCCTGGAACGCTGCATTCCTGTTAAGAGGCCTCGTACTTCGTGAACGCTGCAGGAAACCATCCCTCCACAACTCTGCCTTCAGGGCCATTTGTGGGCTGAATTCAATAGCTCCTGAAGCAGATCCTCTCTGGCTTTTTCAGACTTGTCAGGATGTCCGTGGGTAATAACTTTTCTCTTCTCAGAGAACGCCATGTTAGAGGGGTTGGGGCAAATCCAGTAAAGCACGAGTCCTGGTCTCTGTGCCAACACATGATCACACTTCTCCACAATTTTAGAAGGCTGTTCTACCTTCTCTCCCTCCCTCTTAGGTTCCCTTTGAGAGGATAAAACAGCTTCCTGATGACTTCCTCAGAGTACAGGAAGACCCACACCATTTCCACCCAGCCCTGCATGCCGGGGTCGGGGCACTGGGGCTCCACACTGCCTGCACCCAGCCCCACGTGCTGGAATCGAGGCCCTAGAGCCCCATGCACCGTCTTCCCAGTCCTGCATGGTCAGAATGGGGCTCCAGGGCCCCACACTGCCTTGGCCTGCCCTGTATACAGGGATTGGGGCTCCCAGACCTTGCACCGCCTCTGCCCAGCCCTGCATGCTGGGATCCAGCTCTGCACCACCCTGCGTGCCCAACAGCCTGCAGGGCCACTACTCACGGGGCTCCCCATGGATGCAGGGGGCCCTACGAGCTGGATGACTCCGTGCCAGGGGCCAGGGCTGGCCCATGGGCTCGGGGAGCACTCCTGCTTCAGAAGATCCCCACAGAACAGCGGAGCTGGCAGATTCCTGAGGAGGTCACACTTGGCCCAGCCCCTGCTCAGGGGAGGTCCCGCCCTGCCGAAACCATCCTGGACAAAAGGTTGTCTAATCGACTATTAAAAGCTGCACAGGCAACCTTCTCATGCAACCACCAGGCCTGAAAACACCCAGAACGCCCCAATCCTCCCCAGGTAAAAGCAGAGGACAAGTGCGTTGCACATCAATATCCTACCACTGCCTGGACAGGAAATTGGTTGTGGAAATACACCTGAGAGATCCAAGGAAGAGGGCCTGTTCCCACTGCACAGGAAGGCAAAAGGAGGAAGGAAGAGCGTAGGAGGCAGGGAGCGGTGGGTGGGGCTCTCAGAAGAGCCACAGAAGTGCTGTGGACATGGCCACAAAAGAGACTGGCCTGGAAGACAATGGGAATCCAGAAAGATGCATGGCATTGCTGTTTACCAGAGGCTACTTTTCCCAGTGGCTGTGGGAGTGGAAGGAAATGCTGGCTGCTAAAGCAAGCCTCAGAGGACTACTTTGCTTTGCACTATGTGCAGCAAACCAGAGCAGCATCCTTCCATGACAAACGCTTTCATAACCACAGCAGAGCAGCATCCTGCGCACCGCCACGAGGAGAGGCAAGGCTGAGACAAGGGTCCGAGTCTGAAGGGCCGTGTGTGCAGTGGAAGGAGAAGGGTCTGCTGTGTCTCTAAACCCCCCGTCTGTGTGGCTGCTTTAGACCACTGCGCTGGGAGCAGGGAGCGCACTGGGTGTGCCGAGACAGGCAGGAAACTAGAACTAAGTCTGGTTGTGCTGTGCACATGCTAACAGCAACCCCTTCGTCAGCCCCAAGTGCTAATGGCCAGACCTAGGGGACTTGCAGTTCGCTCCAAGCTCCAAGCCAGGAAGGTGCCAGAACTGTCCCAGTGACTGCTGGCAAAACTACCGCTTTTCAGCAGCCTTGCTCTCACAAACAGCTTGTTTTCGCTTTATTAAAAAAAACATTTTGAAACAAAGGTCAAACAGAGGAAATTCAGTCCGAACAATTCATTTGCCGAAGTTACTAGAAACTGAAAGAAATTACAGGAAACAAGAAGTACTGTGAGCCCTTAATATAGATATCGCTCTCGTCCACCTCTAAAAATACCTTTATCAAATGAATATGTTTTCAGCTTGACATTTAACGGTACAGAGCTCTTTAAAACAGCAAAGGCAGAGCAAATGCCTGAAGAGAGCAGTGCCTGAAGGCTGAAGTGGAGCAAATTCACACTACATATAAAGCAGGAAGATTAATTATCTACTGGAACAATTTACCTAGTGAGGTGCTGGATTCTCCATTACTTGAGGTCTTTAAACCAAGGCTGAATATAATTTTAAATGATTGTCACCATCTCAGCTGGAAGGTTTGGGCTTGGTGTGGAAATCAGTTTCTGAAATGCTCTGGGCCTCATTTATACAGAAACCAGAATATTACAAATTTGAGAGAGAGTGTCTGGTTTTCAGTAGTACTCAACATATGCCCTCTGGGGTATTTTAATTTAGTCTTTCAAAAATTGAGATACAATCACCAATCATTTCTGAAAATTTCTGCCATAATTTTTATAATCTAGTATATATGGATACTTCAGTGGAAGCCAGACATCTTTTCTATAAAAAACACACCATAAGGTGCACCTGCACAACATGCTACAGGTTAATTTTGACAATCCAGGCTTCTGGGCAACAAGGGCACACTGCTGGCCCATATCTAGCTTATCGTCCACTATAACCCCAAGGTCCTTTTCTGCAGAGCTGCTGCCCAGCCAGTCAGGCCCAAGGCTGTAGTAGTGCATGGAATTACTCTGTCCTCATTGCAGGACTTTGCACTTGTCACTGTTGAACCTCATGTGATTCCTTTTGGCCCAATCCTCCAATTTGTCAAGGCCTCTCTGAATCCTAGTCCTACCCTCCAGTGTATTTACTACACCTGTTTGCTTGGCGTCATGCATGAGCTTGCTGAGGGTACACTTCATCCCATCTTCAAGATTATTAATGAATGAAGATATTGAACAAAACCAGTTCCAGGACCGACCCCTGGAGCACTCCACTTCATACTGGCTGCCAACTAGATGTTGAGCCATTGATTACTACCCATCGAGCCTACAATTCAGCCAACTTTCTATCCACCTTCTAGTCCATTCATCCAACCCACAATTCCTCAGCTGGCTTGCAAGAATGCTGTGGGAGACGGCATCAAAAGCCTTCCGTCCGGCATGACTTGCCCCTGGTGAATCCACGCTGACTCTTCCCTATCATCCTCTTCTCCTCCAAGTGCTTAGAAATGGATTCTTTGAGGATCTGCTCCATGATTTGCTAGTCTTCAAGCACATCGGGATGGGTTGTTCCTGTGCCCTCAGTAAGGTTTCTTTAAAATACAGCCAGCTCCTGGACTCCTCTCCCTTTCAGACTGGCCTAGCAGCATGGGTGACTGGTGCCTCCTGAGTCTGGGGGGGGCACCCGCAGAAGTTGGTGTCGGCAGTGGCAGCAGGGATGGGGCTGGCGAGCACCCACAAAAGCCGCTGGCAAGGTCAGCAGCAGGGACAGCTCTGCCGGGGGGGGGGACACCTGCCCCCCGCCCCCCTACCAGCTGCCTATGTCTCTCAGGGGATCCTGCCCTCAGGGAGTCGAAGTCTGCTTTTCTGAAATCCAGGGTCCTTACTCTGCTGCCCTCCTTTCTTCCTTTTGTCAGGATCCTGAACTCAATCATCTCGTGGTCAATGCTGCCCAAGTTGCCATCCACGACTACCCCCACCCACTCTTCCCTTTTTATGAGCAGCAGGTCAAGAAGACCATGGCTCCTAGTTGGCCGCTCCAGCACTTGCACTGGGAAGTTGTCTCCAACACCCTCCAAAATCTTCCTGGATTGCCTGTGCACTGCTGTGTTGCCCTCCCTGCATATGTCAGGGTGCCTGAAGTCCCCCATGAGAACCAGGGCTTGTGATCAGGAAAGGTCTGCTAGCTGAAGAAAGCCTCATTCACCACATCACCCTTGTTACACTCCCCTGTGACCTGAACCCAGGGACTTTCAAGAGGCTGGAGCTCTAAGCCATCATCATTTGGCTCTTTTACATGCAGCACAACTCCCCTCTTCTCCCCTGCCTGTCCTTCCTCAACAGTTTGTACCCATCCATGACTATGCTGCAGCCATGTGAGCTCCCACCAAGTTATTCCAATCACATCATAAGTCTGTCACTGTACAAGGACTTTCAGTTTTCCTGCTTGTTTCCCAGGCTCCATGCATTCATGTACAGACACCTGAGGTGACTAGCTGATTACCCCACATTTTCAGGAAGAATGAGGCCTTGCCTGCTGCCCTCTCCTGCTTCTGCTTCCTCCAGCCCCCTCCCCACTTAACTGAGGGCTTTGGTCTCCATCCCCCAGGGAACCTGTTTAAAGCCCTCCTCACCAGGTCTCTCTGCAAAGATGCTCTTTTCCCTCTTCCTCATATGGATCACATCTCTTCCTAGCAATCCTTCTTGGAACAACATCCCATGCTGACAACACCACCTGCATCGCCATACATTGATCTGCAGGATGCGTCCACTCCTGCCAGGGTTCTTCCCCTTGACCGGAGGGATTGAAGAGAACACAACCCATGCCCCTGTCCCCTTTACCCTTGCACCCAGAGCCCTGTAGTCACCCTTGACTGGTATTATATGGTATTATTAGAGAAATGGAATTTACAATGCCATTACGTAAATCAATAAAACCCTTTCTCCTGGGATCTTGTGTTCTGTTCCAGTCACTGCAACTGAAAAAGGATATTGAAGAAAAAGGAAGGATTCAGGGATGAGAGATTACAGTGTGAAGCTTGGGGACTCTTCCCCAGAATGACAGAATGAAGGAGCTGAGGCAACTGGGTTAAGAAAGATGACCAGTGACCGGAGAGGTGACAGAGCAGGAGATGACGACTGGAATTTGCGTTCCATGCTGATACCGAAGTGGGTGGCTGAGGGATCCAGTAGCACGGCAGTCTGTTCACACGAAGGGTAGTGATATCCAAGGTCAACTAACCCCTGTTCCCCAACATAATGCTGGGCCATGCCAGTGCTCAAACTGGGACTTAAACCTGCAAGTTCCTGGATAGAAAGTCTTGCCCCTCTGCTCAGGGTCAGACCGATGTCATATTTGGGGGCAGCAGGGAATTTTACCCCCAGTCAAATTGGTACAGTGTGGGAGGAGTCTGCCTCGGTCTGTAGTGGAGGCACTGCCCTCTGCCTGGGATCCTGGGAGTATATTTTAACTAATCTTCGCAGCAGCAGGACATTGGCTGCCGTGTTCCTCCTGCTTTACCTGGGGCAGGTTCAGGTATGATGTCTTTCATTGTATCAAGGCTGACCGTGTAGTTTTGATAAGAGGTTGGACAATGGTTTTATACTGGATGCCTTGCTAGGGATGATCCTGGCTCAGGCCAGGCTTGGACTAGATGACCTCTAGAGGTCCCTTCCAGCCCCGCTTCTCTATGACAGCCTTTCAAGGGGACTGGTGTTCAAGAGAGTGGCCCACAGAATCACAATGTTGGAAGGGACCTCTAGGGTCATCTGGCCCAGTCCCCTGCATGAATGCAGGCATGCTGCTCTTAAATCATCCCTGACCAATGGTTATCCTTCCTCCTCTTGAACAGCTTCAAGGCCAGAGACCTTACAGTTTCCTAGGGCAATCTATTCCACTGCTTCGCTGCTCTAACACTAAGGAAGTTTTCCCTGAGATTTCATCTCCATCTACACTGCTGCAGTTTCCAGTCATTACTTCACATCCTGGAGCAGCAACAGCACAGTGGGAAAGTAGTTTCCCCCTCCCCTCCTGGTAGGCCCCCAGGAGCAGGTGCGGGGAGAGGGAACTGCCTCCTCCGTCCATCCCTGCTGCTGCTCCAGTCCTGTCCTCAGCTCTGCCCAGCCTCCATGCAGCCTGGGTGGGAAAAACAGCACTGGAGCTTCACCCTTCCCCTGGGACAGTAAGGAAAGCTGCAGTGGCAAGTCCAATAGAGACAGAAGGAGTAGGGAGGGGACATGCCTTGAGCATGAAGGGGAGATTTTTGCCTGCTTTAGGGACTTTACAAAGTCTCCAGAGGCACCTCCCATGACAGGGAGGAAGTGGGGAGAAGAGGGGAAACTCTCTAGTCTGGCATCCAAATCATTAATAAACATGTCAAACTGCATGTGCTGGACCCAGGACAGACCCCTGTGGAACCTGTCATTCCAGCATGGATCCCTTTGCTTGAAGTTACAGAGCTAAGTATCTATCCACCTTGTAGTAATTTTATTTAGCCCACATTTCTCCAGTTAGCTTATAAGAAAGTCATGTGGGACTTCGTCGAAAGGCTTACTAAAATCCAAGGACACTATGTACACTGCATGTCCTTCATCCACCTCGCTAGTTGTGTTGCTAACGAAGGAGATCAAATCAATTTGGCTCGATTTGTTCTTAAATCTATGCTAACTGCTAATGATTTGATAGACTACTCTGTGCAGGTCCTCTCACAGCATTTGATGAAGTGAACGCAGGCTCATGAAAGCTTGTGCATCTCAGATTTAGTTAGTCTATAAGGTGCACCTCTACCCTGCGTTCTACCTGACTTCAGATTAACACAGCTAATTACTGCTCTTCCAATGATCAGCCTTTCTTCCTGCAGATGTTTACAAACTGACTTTAATATGCTCCAGTAACTTCCCAGTTATTGACGTCAGACTAACAAGGGGCCCAGGTCTTTCTTCTAGACCTTTTACAGTTCTCTGCCACCTAGCTTGTCTCCCACAACTATAAATATAAACTAACTTATAAGCTAACTCAAACCAGTCAAATGCTCTCTGATGGTCTCTTCTGTTACCAGCCCCCCGCTTCCCCCCTTCCTGTGCAAGTCATTTTTATTAGCTGTCTGGTAGCAGGAGGCAGCCTGTGGAAGAGGTACTCCAGGAAGGCTGGGGTCTTCTTGGGGCTGGCACAGCTTGCTGGTTCAGATGGACCAGGGATCCTGAAGCCTGGGAGCTCATATGAATGGGAGACAAGCCTGCCTAGTGCCCAGATAAAACCACTACTTCTAGCAGCCCCCCAACAAGTCTCTACCCCAGTGCTTGGAGGCTCCTGCTCCCCCCATAACAGCTCTTCCTGTGCAGCCTCGTGTCCTCTGGCCCTCCCCCTAGCCAGTGCTCATCTTGCTGGCCTTCCCAGGCAGACTGCCACCAGCCATTTACAGTACTTTAATCTCCATCTGTAAATACTTAAACTTATTAAGGGGAATTATAAATGGTTCAATACTGACATGGCAAGAGGCTTCAAGTGGGGTTCCCCAGGGGTCTGTCCCAGGTCTGGTGCTGTTTGCCTTGTTTGTTAGTGGCTTGGACACTGGAATAAAAGCTTCCTGAGCTAATCTGCAGTTGGCCTAAAACTGGGAAGGACTGCAAACACGCCAGAGAACACACCAGCCCTGGGGGGCTAGAAGGCCTGAAATAAATGTGCACAGAAAGGAGAAATTTGTGTGTGAGATTTCAAATGATAACTGGTTTAGGAAGCAGTACATGACACAATAGAGTTTGGGGACTGCTGTGATAGACAATCCAAATTAACAGATGTTCTGGGGAAGGCAGGAATTTCTGTTCATCTAGTATAGAGATGAGAGAGGGCAGCTAATGCAATAGAAAGTTAGACCATGAATGCACTAAGGGAAATGCATATGTACATTAACTGTAG
Source organism: Caiman crocodilus (assembly GCA_030014935.1). Lineage (NCBI taxonomy): Eukaryota > Metazoa > Chordata > Crocodylia > Alligatoridae > Caiman > Caiman crocodilus. The sequence continues at coordinate 132,792 of JAGPOW010001745.1, read as the reverse complement.
AATTTCCTGCTCCAAAATATCACAGAGATCAAGAGTTTACCAGGACTTAGAAGAACATTTAACATTTACAAGGAAAATGAGAACCTACAGACTGTCATTAGTCAGGGTTTGATATACAAAAGGCATCAATCCCCCTATCTCAAGACAAAAACTGGGGCTAGGAAGACACATGCTGAGCTGTTATTTCCTTGTCAGCTCTGTGGGGATTTAGCACACCCCTTGAAGCATCTGGTTCTTCTGGCAGCACCGCACTAGATGGACTCAGGCTGATCAGGACTGGCAAGGCCAGTATCATATGGCACATAGATATGGGGGTAGCCTAACAGTGCTTTAGCGCAGGCATGTCTTACCCCTGGAGTGCATGGCTAAGCAGCTCTAGAGGGTTATTTTTAAGTAACTTTGCATGGACTTTCTGGGGAATGGCTGAGCATGGGTGGAGTGCCAGGCAGGAAAAGGCAGCATGGGCAATGGGATGGACAAGGGACAGGAAAGAATGATTCTATCTGATAAACCAGCACTGCTCTAAAAGAAGCCAGCCACAGGCTGAAGGCCAGACTGTGTGACCCCCGTGAAAGTCGGACGAAGGGGCATGGCTGTGGGTGGATGGAGCTGTTGGGGTGCAACCCCTTCCTCAAGGCCCAGGTATACAGCAAGAGCAGACAAGCTGCAGTCTCTCTGCATCCAGGGCAGAGATGCACCAGGGCCATGGCCTCACTTACACCCCACCCCTTACAAGGGAGTGTGGTGGGTGTGGCGGGGCCAGTAGGGGGCGCTCCCGTTTTGAGCCGCCCACCTCCCTGTGCCACCCACCTTCCAGGCTCCGAGTGCCTCCCTGGGGTGCCTCCATCCGGCCGACCCCTTCCCTGGAGCCCACCCGCTAGCTTGGGGTCCCGCTGCCACCATCCAAGGCTCTGGACTCACTCCTGGCTCTGTGCACCTTGGAAAACACAGGCCTGATCGTCCACTGGGTCCTAGACCCAAT
>JAGPOW010001745.1:108410-122460 GCA_030014935.1 Caiman crocodilus | reverse complement strand
AGAGAGTGGTGGTGGACGGGTCCTTCTCGGCCTGGCAGGAGGTGGGCAGTGGGGTCCCGCAGGGTTCAGTCCTCGGACCGATATTATTAAATATCTTCATCAGCGATTTGGACAAGGGTGTGAGAGTATGCTGTCCAAGTTCGCTGATGATACCAAGTTATGGGGCGAAGTTAGTACACTGGAGGGCAGGGAGCAGATTCAGGCTGAACTGGACAGGTTGGATCAATGGGCAGAGAGAAATAGGATTCAATTTAATAAAGATAAATGTAAGGTACTCCACCTGGGAAGGAGGAACCCCAGCACACCTACAGATTGGGGAGCGTCCTTCTCAGCAGCTCAGAGGTAGAGAGGGATCTTGGAGTCATAATTGACTCCAAGATGAACATAAGCCGGCAGTGTAACGAGGCCATCAACAAGGCCAATCGCACCTTGTCATGCATTAGCAGGTGCACGAATAACAGATCAAAGGAAGTGATGCTCCCCCTCTATGTGGCATTGGTCAGGCCGCGGTTGGAGTACTGTGTCCAGTTCTGGGCACCACACTTCAAGAGGGATGCGGGGAATCTGCAGAGGGTTCAGAGGAGGCCACTCGCATGATTAGTGGCCTTCCTGATAGACCCTACGGGGAGAGGTTGAGAGGGCTGAATCTCTTCAGACAGCTGGGGGGAGATCTTGTGGACGCCTATAAATTTATTAGGGGAGGTCAATGGGGAATAGGGGAAATGCTATTTACTAAGGCGCCCCAGGGAGTGACTAGGAATAACAGGTATAAACTAGTTGAGAGTGGATTTAGGATAGATCTTAGGAAGAAATTTTTCACAATAAAGGTGGCCAGGATCTGGAATGGGCTACCAAGAGAGGTGCTGCTATCACCTAGCTTGGAAGTCTTCAAGAGGAGGCTAGATAGTCACCTGCCTGGGGTCATCTGACTTCGGTCCTCTTTCCTGCCAGGGGGTCGGACATGATGATCCATTGTGGCCCCTTCCGACTCTGCAATCTATGAATCTTTAAAGCCTACATTTTTCCTCAACTAGTTTGTACCCATTGGACATTGTCCTCCCAAGGGGTGCCTTTCTGAAGAGTTGCTCCCTTAGATCCCTGAGACCCCTCACTTACTTAAAACATGCAGATGCTGGTGATTAAACCCAGTACCTCATACGTGGAAAGCATATGCTCCACCACTGAGCTACATCCTCCACCTGGACAAAGTTAATGAACACAGGAAAGTTGCAAGTGAGTATCCTTGTCAAGAACTATCTTCATCCGGGGCATCTGCAGTCTTGGAACGTGCAATGGTTCAACCTTGAGAATGCAGCGAATCCCTCTAAGGAAAACACCCCCACTTACCAGCCCCTCAGTGGGAAGCTGTGCATGGAGAGGGGCAGGCGATGGATCAATCTGGATATGTCCTGTTTAGCTATTCTTTCCCTGGATAGCCCTCCTCTGCCACTGAGATGGCAAAGCACCAGGCTAGATGTCCCTGTGGTCTGATCTAGCCTGGTATTTCTAGAATTCATATCGGAGGGGGTAGCCTGGGGAACAGGAGCAGGCAGTGAACCAAATGCGAGTGAGAAGGTAATATTGCAACCTGGGGCTGCGTGGCCCAAGCTTTGCATCGCAGGGATGGTAGAGCCTTGTGCTGAAGGGGCTAAGCCCATCTGTAACTATTGGAGGGAAGGATGATCTCTGTTTACTGACAAAAGCTTCACTAATGTGGAGTTAAGGTTACCCAGGAGTATCTCGTGCCCTTTCACAACACTGAGTTCAGCCAAACAAAACCTTCTAGAGCAGGAAATACATAAATAAGATCTATGGCAGCACAACCGTACTCTGCTCCCCTGGAGCTGGCCAGGGACACTGGGAACCCGCCTCCTAGCACGCCGGCTGCATTTGCTGTAGCTCTACTGAGTAGCGAAGGGGTTGGTTTAGCAGCTTAGCAGAGCTGTGGCTGTGATACGTGACAGCTCACATGGGAAGGAAGAGAGACTAGCAGAGCCCCCTTCCCCCCAGGTCACACATGGGGGTAGGGAGAGGGTCAGGACTCGGGCAAATCCTAGTGTGCTCACAGGACAGGGAAATGGATCTGGGAAGCCTCCCTACCTCACCCCTCCCCATCCTCATGCTCCCTCCCAGGATCCTATCACTTCCCTCGCACTTCATCTCATCCCTACCCCTTCCTGCTGGCTTCAGCTCCCAAACATTACCCCTCTCTTGCCACATGTCACAGTTCGTTCCCCTCCACTTTATTCCCTTACCCTATCTGTCTGGTCCTCCATCACTCAGCCTCCTCTCACCTCCTAGCAACTGTTCAGATATGCAATTTATTTTCTTTTTGAAAATATGTTGAGTGTTTACAATGATCAGAGTGCTTCTTCTGTATGACCACCCACTCCCTTCCGCCCCCGGACAGAGACATATTGTACCAGCCTGCTGCAGCTTTTTCTAAGGCTTCTGCCAGGGACACATGCTGAACTTACAGTGTGGATGGAGCACTGGGTCTAGTATCACAGCAAGTCCCCTTGATCCACAAAGGTTAAACAAAAACTGGGATGCCAGGAACCTCCTGGTTACCCCTTCTGCCTTTCTGCACATGCACACTGCAATCTGTCAGGCACATATATGTTGACTGTACCTGAACTGGGAGCGGTGTTGGGGTATGCCGCCTCCTCAGCTGCACCAAGGTAGTCCAGCCAGGAAAGCAACCCCCCCCAAACCTCAGTGTGGGCAAATTTGTCTCATTTCCTAGGTCGCCTTTGTAAGAGCTCACCCAGACATGACATCGATGGGTATCTTGCCTGCGCAAAGGTCAATTTGTACCATTAATGGAGACCTTAGGGTTCACAGGTCTCCCCCCAGAAGCACACATTACAATGGGGCTCAGCCACTGCTGTGATGTGATCTCTTTTCCCATGGACTTTTTGGGGTCAGTTCTGATGGGAGATGGGGAAGGTGGGCAGAAAGGGAATATAAACTGTGTGTGGACAAGCCAGAGGAAATGTAGCACAGCCATTGGCCCAGAATAAATGCTCCAGGGCTTGGCTCAAAGGCTGAAAAGCAGAAAATTCACAGGCTCATGAACAGTTCTTGAATGTGACTTTTGTTCCTCCCCAACCCCCCATTTCCCTTCCACACATGCATCTTAAGCACAACAGCCAGCATTTTCCTGTGAAAAAATGTCCTTTCCTTCCTTCATCAGGAACAAAGATAGTGTCTAAAAATCTCCTCCCACCTCACTGAATGCTTCTGCTCAAACCAAGCCACGCTCCTTCTAGAGGTAGTGAAACTGCTTCACTGAAGGTATTTTACTGACTGTGACTTAATAAAGCACCTGAATGCCCTTATACCCAGGACAGTGGTTGTGTAATAGTATCATTTCATAGTACATATTGACTCACTGAGAGCCATAAAAAGGGAGCCCTGCCCAGCTGAGTGAATCACAGTTCCAGTGACATAGTGAAGTGACGCTGGATTTGCATAGAAGTCATGCTGGCCAGCACCTGGGCCTGTGTGCATCACTTACTGGGCTGATAAACTCAGGTGAGTCAAACACTGTTTTAACTTCTCCAAGGGGAACAGTTTGTGTATTTGCTGCTGGCCTCCTGGAAGGAGCTGAGCACTCTCTCCTACTTGTATTCCAGACCCAAGACCTTAGTAGCCCTTGAAGACTGCGAGGCACTCTCTCCTCCTGGACTACTGCCATGTTAAAAGAGTCTCGGATCTTCATCAGTAGTGACAAGGCAGAAACGACGCAGCTGGATTCTCAAATGCCAGGCTAAGATCTCAGGGCTGGTGGCAGTTAAAACACATCTTGCTTTGGTTTGTCACCGCACCAAAACTCATCTGAGAATGCAAAACAGCCAGATGTCCCTTTATCTAGTCACGCTATTCAATTCTTTCTGACTGGAACGACTTTGCTGCATCTGAGAACTCTCTCTGCTCGTTGCTCTCTCTTTGTCAGGATACTTCTTTCTCCATCTCCAAGCCCAGTTCCCTTTCTTATGAGATAGCAAAGCCTAGCTGATGCAGTCAGAAATGCAAAGAGCAACTGTTATTAATTTATGCAGCTTTAAGGAAGAAAGCTGTGCCAGGAATAGTGTACGGCACACAGTACTCCCGACTTTTACTGTCATCCTTGACACTACCGTGTTTTAAGTGGCTTCAGAAAAATGGATCACTCTCTAGCTGTGTTCCCTTGCCTCAGATGAAAGAGTCACATTACTCTGTTAATCAGGGTGTCTTCCAAAAAAAAGCCTACACTCCACATTATCCATGTGTTTCAGGAGAAATGTATTGTGGATTATGTCCAAAGCAGGCCACCTACCCTTCTCATATTTTATACCAATTATCCTGGGCTGTGAAAATGTTAGCTTGATATCTGGGGTATAGGTTGTAGCAGTGTTGGTCTAAGGACATTGGCGGACAAGGTTCTTTGGGTGAATCCGATAACTTTTATTAGACCAACTAAATAGTTAGAAAACATTTTCTTAGCAAGCTTTTGAGTTTAAAAACCCTTCATTAGGCTGAGGAAGCATCTGCAGTTGGCATCAAACAACTGCACATGCTTCCTCAGCCTGACAAAGGTTTTTTAAACCTGAAAGCTTGCTATGAAAAGAATCCAATTATTTAGCATGATAGGGGACATTCTGTGCTGGTTTAATTAGTTCGTATAGTAAAATTAGATTATTTAGTAACCAGCAGGTGAGTCTGCCAGGAGGTGACAGTATAGTTTAGCATGTCTAGAGCAACCTGCCAGTTCTAGCAGCTGATATGAAATAAGTTTATTGTGCAACACAATGGGACACTTAACTGTCAGAACTAGTTGCTAATGATAATATAGATTTTGCTTGGTGTACCTAGAGATCAAGCTATCAGAGTAACAATCGAATAGAAGTAGACAGAAGCAAAGCTTGCCAAAGCAGGCCAGCTGCAACGTCTGGTCACACCCCACGTAACTGCCGAGTACAGTTATTGCAAATCAGTGGACACCACAAGAAACAGTTAACACTTACGGGGAAAGTTGTGAGGTGGGAATACCTAGCAGCTCAGCTGAGGGCAGCTGGGTTAGTGTCTTCTCCTCAAAACATATAAACTAACAGGAACCTGTCTCTCTGGTGGGAAGAAAGAAGTCAACACAGGAATGGGAATGATGGGAAGGTGCTAGAGGGAGCTAGGTTAGATACACCAAAGCCCATAACTCTCGCCACAACGCTCAGTTTTGAGTACAAAAGCATCTAGGTTAAGAAGGGATATGAAGGCAAAGAGAAGGGGAAAAAGGAGAAACCAGGGATGTGATAACAGTTGGCACAAATTTCAATTAGGAAATGCAGTTGGTAAAGAAAGAAAAAGGTAATTATGAAAAAAAAAAATCACAGCCCAGTAGGTTTCAAAACAATAAAATGGATGTTTAAATATACCTGCAGTGAAAGAACTCCTACAAATGGAACAGGTCTGATGTTAGATAAAGGTGAGAACATTTGTTAGTAATGAGGCAGAAAAGACAGATTATTCAATAAATATTTCTCCTCTGTATTTGGAAAGAAGCAGGAGGGTGCATTGATATCTTAGAGTAATAATTAAGTACTCTCTTTTCCCTCATTAGCAAACAAGAATGTGTAACAGCCAATGCTAGAATTAAACATTGTAAAATCTCCAAAGTGAGACAGCTTGCGCCTGAGAGCACGGACAGGAACACTAGCCCCAGTGCACTCTGAACAAGTTGTGTGGCTTAGTAATGCATTTTTGAACACATTGGTGCTTCCAGAGGATGGGAGACAAACTGATGCCATGCCTATGTTTAAATAGCATAAACACAATGGCCAGTGTTAATTATAGGCCCATTACTCTGATGCTGATCCCAGGAAAACTCAGAAAAGGCTGATGGAGACATATTTGGTAACAATTTAAAGGATGCCAGTATAGCTGATGCAGTCAACATGGAAAATCAACCTGAAAAGATAAACTTTGTACGTTCTTAAAGAGATTACCAACTTGGTTGATAAAATAACTGAGTTGGTACAATGGAGTTAGACTTCTGCAAGACATTTGATTAACTCCCACATGGAACCGTGGTTAAAAATAATTAGCACCACTAAAAATTGATATCTTTCATATTAAATTGATTAAAATGGTTTCGGAAAGTAATTACAGCTGGGAATTCATTATCTTGTCTGTGTATTTCTAGCAGGGCTCTGCAGTGATCTGTTCTTGGTTCAATTATATTGAATATCTATACTGATAGAAGAAACGTAAAATTGCAGCTGGCAAAATCCACAGATGATATAAGAACTGCTGGACAGGTAAATAGCTGACCAAGACTGATAAGCAAGGTGAGCATTTGAATATAGCCATGTGCTAAAGATTTAAGAGCCCAGCAAAGGCAGGCTCTGTGAAGCCAGTTTAAAACTTTGGCCTTTTCTGATGTGGTTTCAAGGCCCCTTGGGAGCACTGCCATTCCCATGTGGAAGCTCTCCTCTGACATAACGAGACAGGGGTCCTAAAGAAAGGGGCAGCAAGCTGTTCAGCAGCTAGGGCCAGGAGGGACTGAAGAGGAACCAGTCTTCTAGGGGACACAGGCTAAGTAGACTGGTCTGGAAGGTGTTTATCAGGAGAAAGGAAAGGTGAATAGGGAGACCAAATCCTGAATTTCAGTACCAAGCAAAGATGTTGGGAACAAAATTAATTAAGACAGCAAAGAAAGCAAAGAGGAGGTATTTTCAGTAGCCTATGTACCAGCAATAGGAGTGACAGATACAGGATGGAAATGGTAGTATTGTCAATAAGACATAAAAGGCAGAAATCTTCAATAAACATGACTGTTCTATTTGAGGAACAAACCAGATGACCTAATATCATAATTCTGTTCCAACAGTAAATAAGGAGGAATTTACACAGCAGGTCTAAAACCAAATATTTTAAAATCAGCAGGTCCCTGTTGGATGATGTCTTCAAATTGTAAAAGAGCTGAACACGGTGCTCGCTGGACAATTAGGCTGACTTTCAATAACACTTGGAGCACTGGGAAAGTTCCAGAGAAGTGGAATAAAACTAAAGTTGAGTCAGTATTTAAAAAGCATTTAAATAGTCCAACTCAGATATTTATAAACCTGCTAACCTGGTAAGTGTTGCAGGGAAAATAATGGGACGGCTGACTTGGGACCTGGTTAGTAAAGGAAGAAAATATAATGCTTGACAATCAACATGAGTTTATAGAAAACAGATCTTGTCATCTTGGCTTAATACAGTATTGCTTTTTTAAATGAGGTTACTAAATTTTTGGTCTACAGAAATAATCCTGTTCAGGTAACGGACCCCTGTGAGGTATCACTACCTGACCTGGTTCTGCGCGACACACTGATATCGACGAGGAATGCGACAATGCTGTTCCAACAGGGCACACGTTAGAAGAATCAAGAACTGGCTGACTGATGCGTCTCAAAACATAGCCACAAACAGCACTGTGACAGAGCTGGTGTTTTGCTAATACACGCCACAGTCACTAGGCAAAACACAAGACAGGTATGAAGGGAAGGACTGGAGCTCAGGTCTGCCCCCTCCTTGGCAAGCACCCTAACCAGCATGCTGGAGTCATGTGCCCCCTTGCAGGCTCTGTCTCTGTCCCAACTAATCTTGAATTCCTTTCTGCACTGTGGAATACCCCCAGCAGGAAGGAAACAGAGGGCCCGCTAGCCTGGCAGTTAAGGCACTTTCCTGGGGGGTGGGAGAAGTTGGTTTTACAAGTGCTTTAAAGTGCTTTCACCCCACCCTGTGTAAGTGCTTTAACCATAAGATAATTGTACAAAAGGAGGAAAGAGTCACTTCATAAAAGAAAGGTGTGAACCCTCCTTGGTTCTGAAAGGACCCACATGGGCCCCAGCACCCCAGGAAGGTCTGAGTGGAGGCAGATACCTGCCTGCAGCCCACATTTAGCCAGGAGCTGCAATGCTTAGCATCCCAGTGCATATGCCCCTTCGTGGATCAGGTTTTGCATGGGAGAACAGCATACAGAATCTCATGTCAGTCCGTACTGGCTGACCACTTGCTATGGGCAGGAAATGCCTTCTAAGGATCCTTCATCCCTGCCCTTTCCTCAGGCTACAACAAATTGTGTATGTAAAAAGAAGCTGAGACACATACATGGAAAATATAAACTTCAGACACCAGGACTCTGGATCTCCAGGGGAGGAACGCTGAGGCCAGAGCCCTCCCCTGCAGGATCTCAGAGTACCCCCCACCCCTCTGCAAGTCATACAGCAGCAATGGCACTGGACACTGAGCCGGATTTAACACCCATCACACACCAAACCTCATGATCAGGTTTATAAAGGAAATCTGCAGCTTGGCCTGGAACAACGCCATAGAGAACAGCCAGGCCCTTGACGCAATGCCTCCCTCTTTCCCCTGGCCCAGACCAAAGGGCACCCACCTCGCCTGCTTGCAAAGCAAACAAAATGCAAAGGAGTTTCTTTGGGGCCCTTAGAAGGGAAAGCTACAGCTCAGCTTTCTCTGATAGTTTCATCCTCCTCTATATCAACAATGCCACCCTCAGCTGTGGCTCATCAGCAATTTGTATGGCTCCTTCCCAAGACCATTACTGAAAATGGCAAACAAGGTCAATACCAAGGATGATCCCTGAGTAACTCTGTTGGTAACCTCCCACCAGCCTCATGCTTCTCTTTTCAACAGTGCCCTTCTCACCTCACCATTCCTGGGCTAATGCCCATTTTCTCCATCTTAACTAATAATTTCCTGGAGCATCACACCATATCAAGTCCAAACAGGTTAGGTCTGTTGCATTTGGATAGGACTGATCCTGCCTCAGGCAGAGCTTGGACTAGATGATCTCTGGAGGTCCCTTCCAGGCCCATTTCGCTAGCTTTCTATGATTTCTCTCATCTGGAGGAACTGCTGTCTTCTTGAAGAAGATTATTTGGCTAGTCTGGCATGAGCTAACTTTGGTAAACCCAAGCTGCATTTTACTCCATTTTCCTTTTTAGGGTGGCACTCTAGGAAAGAGCAGCAAACAGCAGTGCCAGAGGCTGTGTTTTTGCAAGGATTTCCCCCTGAACTTGTACCAGTTTGCTCCTACAACTGAACTGGCCAATGTCCATGCTGTGAACCAGAAAGTAAGTCCTCAGCAGGGCTTAAGCCCATCATATGGGAGAGAAAAGGTCTATTTATAAATGTTGTAAACCCTGAAAAAACTCAATACAACTTCATACAAGCGAGACCCTGCCCATGTACATGTCAAAACAGTCAGAACTAGACTGACTACACAGGTCTCGCAGGAAGGCAGCCTCATGCTTCAGTGCAGCCGTTACTGTGGGAGGCTGGATGGCTCGGGGCATTGCTGACGGGCTGCAGCGACTTCTCGTGTAGGGGACAGCCTTTGAATCTGCTCAGCTCTGCAGGCACTAACACCCATTCCCATTTCCTAGAAGCCAACACCCGTGTGGGCACTTATTGCAGCCCTGGGGCACAAGCACGACACCCTGCAACTCTGGTAAGTAAAAGCTTTTTATGTCCTTTCTCACTTTCTCTTTCCCTCTGTCCTCTTCCGGCTCGTTCGGTGTGGAATGCACATGTTTGATTGTGGGGGTGCGGGTTGTAGCTGTGTTGGTCTAAGGACACAGGCAGACAAGGGTCTTTGGGTGAAGCTGATATCTTTCATTATACCGACTCAAATTGTTGGAAAAATTCTCCTTGGCCCTTGCAGGCCAAGGGCCCCTAAGGAGATGCCAGCTCCCAGCCATCCCTTGCCTTGGGACTGCACAAAGATACCAGAGTGATTCTTCTGGTGTTGCAAAGAGCTCGCACAGTCACTCTGGACTCCAACCAGGAATCTCCCATTTCTCTTGTGAGCTCAGCACGTGCATTTGCACCTCCCGGTACCCAGACTGCAAGTCACTGCTGCAGCCTTGGGGCAAGGCCTGCACAGCCCGACCTCACCCAGCCGTTGTACCAGTGCTCCTGGGCCAGGGGCCAAAGCCACCTCGCTGCCTGCACAGCCTCAACGGCTGGCCACGCACAGTGTCCCCTGGATTGGGAACTGTGTGGGCGGGGGTGTGGACACAGCATGGATGTTGGGGCGTGGGTGTGGGGGGCATGGTGTGGGGGTGTGGACATGGTGTGGATATGGACATGGTGTGGTGGCCTGGGCATGTGGGCCTGGCCTGAGTGTGTGGGTGTGGGCACGAGTGTGAACATGAAGTGTGGGTGTGGGCACAGGGGTGTGGACGAGGTGTGGGGTGTAGGTATGGCATGGGTGTGGAGATGTGGGCGTGGGTGTGAATATGGTGGGGGTGTGGGTGCAGGTGTGAACATGGCACATGGCTGTGGGGACGTTGATGTGGATGAGGTGTGAGGTGTAAGTGTGGTGTGTGTGGGCATGGCTTGGAGGTGTAGGTGTGACTATGGAGCATGGATGCAGGGGTGTGGGTGTGGACACTTATAGACTCACTTGGGTCAGAACATCTCCTCTGACCCAAAATGAACGTGGGCCTCCAATGTGAGTTCGCGGTTAGGAAGGCTATCCGTACCTTGTCATGCATCCACAGATGCACCTCGAGCAGGTCCAAGGAAGTGATCCTCCCCCTGTACATGACACTGTTCAGGCCGCAGCTGGAGTACTGCGTCCAGTTCTGGGCATTGCACTTCAGGAGGGATGTGGACAGCATGGAGAGGGTCCAGAGGAGGCCACCCGCATGATCTGGGGACAGCAGGACAGGCCCTACGAGGAGAAGCTACAGGACCTGAATCTGTTCGGCCTCCACAAGAGAAGGCTACAAGGGGACCTGGTGGCCATCTATAAACTGGCCAAGGGGGACCAGCAGGCTAGGGGAGAGTCCCTGTTCTCCCGAGCACTACCAGGAATAATGAGGAATAACAGCCATAAGTTGACTGAGAGTAGATTCAGACTAGACATCAGGAGTTGCTGCTTCACTTTCACAGAAGCTAGGATCTGAAACCAGCTTCCAGGCAAAGTGGTGCTCGCTCCTACCCTGGGGATCTTCAAAAGGAGGCGGGATAGACACCTAGCTGGGGTCGTTTGACCCCAGCGCTCTTTCCTGCCCAGGGCAGGGGGTTGGACTTGATGACCTGCTTAGGTCCCTTCCGACCCGACCAACTGTGACAGTATGAACATGGAGTGTGGGTGCAGGGGTGTTGGTGTGAACATGGATTGGGGGTGCGAGGCTGTAGGGATGTGGGTGTGACCATGAAATGTGGGTATGTGGGTGTGAACATGGTGCATGGGTGCACAGGTGTGAGTGTGAACATAGAGCATGGGTGCAGAGGTGCAGGGGGAACATGGAGCGTGGGTGTGTGGATATGGGTGTGAGGGCACGGGTGTGAAGACAGTGCATGGGTGCAGAGGGGTTTGTGTGGGTGTGAACATGGTGTATGGGCACGGGTGTGAACATGGCGTGTGGGTGTGTGGGTGCGAGTATGAATATGGAGTGTGGGTGTGTGGGCACAGGTGTGAAGATGGTGCATGGGTGCAGGGGGGCTTGTGTGGGTGTGAACATGGCACATGGGTGTGTGGGTGGGGGTGTGAACATGGAGTGTGGGGGTGTGGGTGCAGGTGTGAACATAGCATGTGGGTGCGTGGGCACAGGTGTGAACATGGTGTGTGGGTGCGGGGGTGGGTGTGAACATGGCGTGTGGGTGCGGGGAGGTGTGGGTGTGAACATGGCGCATGGGTGTGGGCGGTGTGTGGGTGTGTGGATGCAGGTGTGAACATGGTGCGGGGGGTGTGTGGGTGTGAACATGGCACGTGGGTGCGGGGGGGTGTGAACATGGCGCGTGGATGTAGGCGGTGTGTGGGTGTGTGGATGCAGGTGTGAACATGGTGCGTGGGGTGTGTGGGTGTGAACATGGCGCATGGGTGTGGGGAGGTGTGGGTGTGAACATGGCACATGGGTGTGGGTGGTGTGTGGGTGTGTGGATGCAGGTGTGAACATGGTGCGTGGGGTGTGTGGGTGTGAACATGGCGTGTGGGTGTGGGGGTGCGAACAAGGTGTGGGGTGTAAGTGTGGTATGCGTGGGCACGGTGTGGGTGTAGGTGTGACTATGGTGTGGGTGTGGGTGCAGGGGTGTGGGCGTGGGAGTGAACATGGCGGGTGGCCTAGTGGCGGTGGCAAGGCCGGGGAGGCGGCCCTGGCCTGGCCTGGCCTGGCCTGGCCTGGCGTGGCCTGGCATGGCCCGGCGTGGCCGTGCCCGCATCGGGGCGTGGGGGCAGCACTTACCGGGCCGGGAGCGGCCAGCAGCACCAGGCCTGAGGCGCGAGGCGGGCAGCCACTGCAGGCCGCGGGTCCCTCAGGCACACCCCTCCCCCCCGTGGCATCAGTGGAACATCCCGTGCTGCAGGGCGACACCCAGGGCCGGGCTGGACCATGCCGCGGCACGGGGGACTCCAGCGTCATCTCAGGAATGAGCTTGTCTTGCCCGCACTGCCACCTGACAGGCAGCGCAGACACAGCGCTTTCCCCTGGCTCTGAGCGGGGCTAGAAGAGGAAACCGTCTCCAGAGCCTGCGCTGGCGTCGCTGCAGCGCCTGGAGGAGGGCGCTTGTGCCCAGACGCTGGCACACGGCAGTTTTCCAACGACGGAGCTGGTCTAACGAAAGAAAGCGCATCTACCAGAGGCCTGGGCCCGCCCGTGACCTGGGGCTTACAACCACAGCCCTGTCTCGCTGCTCCTCCAGCCCTTCCCATTCCCGGGTGCCCGGTGAGCGACTCCTTCGTTCCCGTCCTTCCAGCCCCACGCAGAGCCGGGTGGTGTCGGCAGGCTGGGCCCCCCGAGCCGAGCCAGCTGTCTGCAGACCCGCTTCGGGACCGATCCGGGCGTGTGGTGGAGACCAGATGTGGCTGCGACATGTCCTGAAGTGGAGTACAGTCTGTCCCCTTGCCCGTCACAGCTGTCACTTCGGTTCTCAAGGAAGCAAAGGTCTGTTTGCCTGCTGCTTGCAATCCACCCACCCTTTTATCAGTCTTTGACCTAGATTCCCCTGTCCTGGAGACAACTCGAGCTGTTTATAGTTTCGGTCACTCCCCTCCCCTCGACACCACTTCTGTCCAGCACTGCCCAAGGGCAGAGACATCTGTGCATAAAAGTGTACTGGGTGGTGACCCGCCAGGACAGGACGTCGGTGCTGCCCGTGGCACTGGGGACGAGCGGGGGTCTCGGCCGCTCCAGTGCTGCTAAGGCGCCAGGTGAGGGGTCGGTCGCGCTCCAGCCTGGCCCGGCACCAACAGCTCTACCCAACGGAGGTTTCTTGTTCTCATCACTTCTGCGTTCTGTGCTAGCGCGGTCTGTCCACTGGTCAGCGTGGCTTGCACAGAGGGGATACGTGGGCTGCTGTTCATTTTTAATTCAAGCTGTAAGGCTCCTGCTGTTAGCTGTGGAAGTCCCTGGTTTCATCCCAGCTGTCAGCCAGGACATCAGCTGTCAGTCAGCAGCGCCCCAGGAGGTAATGCCCTATCCACTCCCACTGGCTTCAGCCCCCTCATCCCACGTGTCCAATCCTGTTCTCATGCAGGGCTCCTCTGCTCCCTTTTGGCTTACCAGTACCTGGGAGTTTCTGGATTGTTTGCTCCTTAGTATCTTCAGGTTCCTGTTCTCTCATAACACATTTTTCAACCAAAATCACAGCAGTTGCTTGAGCCTGGGAATCTATGGAGGTAACAGGAAAGGAGAAAAGGGGCCTCATGCTTGCTGCCCGTGCCTGTAGAGGTGCGGGGCCATGAAAAAACATGTTAAAGAAAGATCCTTGTAAATGCAGCACCCAGTGGTAGGAACAGATAGCCAGAAGACAGCAATCCAGGGGCTGACTTCCAGCACAGCTGATGTTCTGTGGTCTTGGCCAACTCAGTTCAGTGCCTGTGTGGCGGGCCAGTCGGGGGCGCTCCCGCGTTGAGCCACCCACCTCCCTGCGCCCGACCACCGTCCCAGCTCCAAGTGCCTCCCTGGGGTGCCTCCGTCCGGCCGACCCCTTCCCTGGAGCCCACCCGCTAGCCTGGGGTCCCGCTGCCACCATCCAAGGCTCTGGACTTACT
>JAGPOW010001745.1:88728-104475 GCA_030014935.1 Caiman crocodilus | reverse complement strand
GCTGGGGTCCTGTGACCCTGGCACTCGTTCCTGCCATTGGTGGGGGGTCAGACTAGATGGCTTGCTCTAGGCCCCTTCTGACCCTAGATACTATGATACTATGAAGACATGTTCATCCATGTGCTGAACAATTTTTTGTTTCTACTGGTGGTCCAGGAACAGAAGAAATCAGGCTCACTGGTCTGCTTTGTCTGAGTCCCCTTTAGAGCTGTTTTTAAATGTGTGAGTCATGCTGGCAGCCCTCCAGTCCTCTGGTCCCGAAACTGTTTTCAGTGATAGGTTGCATGCTACAATTAGGAGTTCAGCAGTTTCTGATCTGAGCTCCTTCAGGACCCTAGGCACAGCTGGCTTTCAGAGTGGGTGATGTGGGCAACCACCCAGGGCATCTTGGTCAGGAGGGTGCCAAACACGCAAACATGCATGAGCAGCCCGTGCTCACAGCTGTGCTCCCCCCCAACTCTGGCAGGAGGAGCAGTGCCCAGCCCAGTCCCACCCCTGCCCAGCTGTTGTTCAGGAGGAGCTGGGCCCTGCTGGTGCCTGCTCGTGTCTGCCCACCTTGCTGCCTCTGCCTTTGCCTGCAGCAGCACCTCTGACTTGGCAGGGAGTGGGAGTACAAAATACAGGATGGCCCCAAGGCACCATTTCCCTAAGGCTGGCTCTGACCCTAGAGTGAATGACCTCAGGTCCTGGTGACTTGCTGCTGTTTAGGTTAACAGTTTCCTCTACAATCTCATCTACTGAAACCTCAGTTTGGGGCAACTCCATTGACTTGTCCCTAGAGAGAAGTGGATCTGGCGAGGGAATCTTCCTAACAGTGAAGACAGAAGCAGAATGCGTGCAGTTTCTCGGCCAAGGCTCGGTCATCCTTTAGTGCCCCTTCTATGTCCTGATCTTTTAAAGGCCCAACTGACTCCCTGGCAGGTCTTCAGCTTCTAATATACTTAAAGACATTTGTATTGCTCCTTTTGTGAATCTGGCAAGTTTCTCCTTCAGTTCTCTCTTACCCCGTCCTATTGTGGTTCTACATTTGGTTTGCCAGAGTTTCTGCTCTTTTTTATTTTCCTCATTAGGGTTTGTCTTCCACTTTTCGAAAGAAGTCCTTTTTTCTGCTTCTTGCTGCAGCAGTTCTGCCATTAAATCGTGATGGTTTTGCTTGATCTACATCCCATTTTTTTGGTTTGTGGCATGTATTTGTTATGCATCTCATATACCATATCCTTAAGTAGTTCCCATGCTGCTTGCAAGTTCTTCACTTTCTCAGGGTCCCATTTTAACTTCTGTCTAACCAGCTTCCTCATTTTGGTACAGATTCCATTTTCAAAGTTAAAGGTCATTGTGTTAGACTTTCTTCTCATGTCGTGCCCTACATGCACGTCAAGTCCAGTTGCACTGTGGTCACTACTACAGAGCAGCTCAGCAACACCTGGCCAAAGCCTATGAACTACTCAGGACTAGGTCAAGAATGGCCTTCCTCTTCCTGCTCCAGGAAACAACCTGATCATGTCAAGAAATTTGGTCTCTGCATCCCAGCCTGATGTGAGATTGACCCAGTCATTTTGTAGGTAATTGAAGTTGCCCATTATTACTGGGTTTTCTGCTGTTGTCTCAGGGCACTTGGATGCGCCTGCTCCTTCAAGGGAGCAAGCAGCTTGAGAGGCTGCTTGCAGGTGGCAAAGGGGACTGATGACAGACTCACCTGACTGGAAGAGGGCTCCTCTTTGAGTGATATAAGCCCAGAGACTGCACCAGTCAGTTTTGCCCTGGTAGCGATGGAGCAAGGAGCCCCTGGCAGCAGAGCAGCAGGACTCCTGAACTAGCGGTGGCTCTGAATGAGGAACTCTTCAACACAGGGAACAGGGGAAGGTACCTGGGGCAGAGAAAGGCTTGGCTATATGGGCAGGTGGCTCTGTTTTATGTTAAGCCTAGAGAAGGCTTGAGTGCCAGCTGGAGGGCAGGTGTTTGTTATTAAGTTCCCCTAGCAGTTTAGCCTGGAGCCTGCAAGAGCAGGGAAGGCTTATGTAGAGGGCCTGCAGGGGCTGAGACCCAGACTCAGCCAGGGGTGCAAGGGCCTAGAGAATAGGGACCCTGGGTTCCACAAACCCCAGGCCCAGAAAGGGCTGGAAGTGTGATTGGAGGGTTCAGGGACAAGAGGGCTGAACAAGTGAAGCCCAAGAAGGCCCAAAGACCAAGGCAGTATCTGAGTGTGGCACATGGAGGTTCAGGAGCCAGGGACAGATGGACAACTGGACTAGATGGTCCACAGGCAAGGGTCACATGAGGTCCCATGAGTCTGAGAGGGCTGCAAATTGGACCAGGGGTCCAGGAGCCCTGAAAGACCCAAACATGCGACCACAAGGGCCTGAGGGCCAAAAAGGGGCCAAGTGTGTGAACTAAGCATTGTAGTAGTAACACCTACGAGGCTTGGGGCATGGTGTAGGGAAGGACCAGAGTCATGTCATTAGCCCTTTAGGCTACAGGTGCCCTATGGGGGCATAATCAGACTGAGACAAACCTATCAGGCCTGAGGGCTGCACTGAGACTAGTGGGGTCCAGGAGAGATCTGGTGGGGAATTGCTAGGATTAAGGCTCACTCTAAGGCCTGTGGGCAGCCTCCCTTAATTGACCTTCAGTAATAAGACCAAAGCATGGTGGGCGAGCAATCTAGGGAGAGCGACATTAGGGTCCAAGCTGGGCAGTAGCTGCAAGGCCACTGCGGTGTGTCACATGGCCACCTGTGGTCATGAGCCTGTCACAACTGTCAGAGCCTCTCTTGGGTCCACTGGCATTTCTAGCTCACTGCTGCTGTCCTGGGCTGGGGGTCGATGCCGTGTCCCCGGATGTACTATATTTTTGTATTGAAGTACAGAATTTCCATCCACAGAGATTCTACGGTACCTCTCATCAACTGACCTCTCATCAGCTATTTGATTCGATGCAGTTGTGGACATAGCGACACTCCCTCACCAGAACAAACTATTCTGTCATTCCTGTATCCCAGCACCCCATTGATTGTCCTCATCCCACCATGCTCCTGAGATACCAACTATGGCAATATCATTATTTACTCCTAAGCACTCTAGTTCTCCCATCTTGGATCTTAGACTTCCAGCATTAGTATAAAAGCCCTTATATGTTTTATTGTTGCCTGGGTGGCTTCTTGTATGTGACCTTTTAAACAGTAATGGTGTTTGTTCCTGCTGGTCTTCTGTGTTTCACCCAAATACTCCTTCCCTGTTTCCCCATTTCGGATGTTTTCACTCCTACTACCTGCTACCTCCTATCCTGTGTCAATCTGAACTGTGTGCTGTTCTGCACCTGTTGCTTTCCCCCCATTTTTAGTTTCAAAGATGCCTGAGAGAGAAGGCAGATGGTGAGGGACAGCTTCAGGGGAGCTGAGATGCACAGGCCAGCGCTCACACCCAATGCGAATGAAAACAATGGTTCCAGGAAAGAACAGTGGTCACGGGTCATTACTCAGTTCCCTGCTCTGTTGGCCAAGAGGTTGTTATCTTGGAGAAATGGGCAGGAATACAGACGTTTGAACCTCAACTGTATAAAACTCCCCTGTGCAAAGGTAGAGGGAGGGAAGTCTGAAACTTGCCTCAACATGAGGAGCGATTCTGCATGGCCTGAGTCTTCCCCCTCCCCACCGGCAGCGAATATGTCTATGCTCTCTGTTACACATAGCTGCTCTTAGTAACGTTGCCTGGTTGATAATATCCTAATAAACCAGCGCATAGTTCGGAGGAACTATGCTTCTCTTCTACTTCTTGGGATAAAATAAAAGCCCCCAGTCATCCTGGGTGTGATGTTGTGAGGTCTGCTACCATTGCACAAAGCAGGCAAGTCACAAACCCAGCTGCCTGTGCATTTAATAATTGAATCATCCACCATCACTTGTCACCTCCTATCCTGTGTAGTCACCTCCCCTGGAGAAATATCGTCTGGGCAGGAGGACACTATAACATCAGGTGGAAGATAGGTCCCATCTAAGGGACACTTCCTTCTTCCCAGCTGGGTGCTCTCCATCCCCGAGCTCTCCTGGGAAGGAGCGGAGCTATCCCTCGGATGGGATGCTTCTCAGAAGTCTCATACAAAGACTTCATTTGCAAGGCTGGGGTATGATGCTGGCATATGGATGGGAACATGATGGACAGGCCTTGCACCGAGGAACTGATAAAGGGCAGGTATGGAGGTGAAGGGAGGTGCTTGACAGTTCTGCAAAGAGCAGAGCCTGATGTTGCACAAAGTTGGCATTTCTAAAGATAGGGAAAAGCTGGCCATAACCTCAGCCTACTTTGGTCAAAGCTGAGCTGACCTGTTAGAGGTGGGAGATGATATGGGATCTGAGTGTCTGCAGAGAACAGCTCATTGGGGAAGAATGGGGGGAACTGGAGAAGGTGTTTCATGAGAGAAAAAAACATCTGGGGTTTGCAACTTCCTCTCCCCAAAATAGCTTGTCCTAGAAACACTGAGTATGCACCACACCATGCTGAGGGTGGGTGCCCTGCCATGGTGTCAGGAAGGCTGCCGGGCCGGTGTTTGGTCGCTTGCTCCATTCCTGGCTAACCTGGGGAACACTGGGATGTCTCACATGGTCTCTGGGGGCCTTGTTCACATCTCGCAGAAGGGCTGCAGTGCTGAAATCTGCCTTGCTGTGGCTTGAATAGACAGAGCTCAGCACCTAGGACCAGCCCCCTCAGCATGTGCATACATGCAGTGGATGGGGAGACACTGGGCACTGAGGAGCTGAGCAGGGATCTGCCTACAGGAAATGCTGGGCACGTGTTGTGGGGCAGGGAGGGGGATCTGACTTTCTGCTCTTCCTTGGGTCATGTGGGGCCCTCACCCGGCGGGCAGATGCCCACCCAGCTGAGATAGCCTCAAGTCCAGGGTGCAGCCCAGCCCCTGGTCACTTTTGAACGTGGCCAGTGGCAGTGGTGATGCCCACCCAGTGGCCTAGTGGTTAGAGCATATCCCCAAGAAGTGGGAGGCCTGAGTTTGAGACCCTCCTCCTGCTGAGGGGGGTCCAAACCTAGTGCATCCCAGGGAAGACCCTACCTGCAAGGCTGCTATCAGCTGCCACAGAGCACCAACAGTGCTGAGCCATGGGGTCAAAGGAGAGCAAGCTGGCGGAGGGGGAATGTGCCCTGGGATCATCTAATGTGAAAGGTGATGATGCCCTGGGAGTGTTTCCTGGGACAGAAGAGCCCCCCGTGAAGGCTGAGGGTGTGGGGCCTGTGAATGCTGCTGCTCATCCCATGGCTGGGAGGTTCCTGGGAGGGGAGTGTAAGGGTGAGGACCAGATGAAGGGGAGTGTAAGCCGCATGCTCCTGTCAGGAATGGTCTGGCGCATGCCTTCATGGACTGGCTGCTTCTCCAACACGTGTCTTCTGGACCATGTCATTCCTGCTCTCCTGTCACTGTCTTGGGTGCAGAAGCAGAGGCCACGAGGAGCTTCCAGTGCACATTTATGGCAGAAGTTCATGGGACATGAGGCAATGTAGGGGCTTGAGCTGCAGCAGAAAGGTACATAACCTCAGGATTCCCAGCACCTGTGCATAGCTCCCTGCGATTTTAGGAGCATTTTACTCCCTTGTGAAAACAGCCACCAACCTGCAGTGGTGCTTGCACAGAACAGATCCCCCAGTAGCTTCCTTCACACGAATGTGGAGTTACACTGTTGGGCTACAGCCATCTCCTGCTGCTGATGTAGAGGGAAGGAAAAGTAGAGTGAAAATGCTGAGGTGACGTGTTCACTTGGGCAATTCATTGCAAGTGAGACTATTTTTAAAGGTGCATTTTTTGCTGCCTTTGGATAATATTTATCTGCCATTGGATAACATTTTAACTGACCAAAATGAAATGAAGACATGATTTAAAATATTTGTGCTTTGACCACATGAGGACTGGGAGGAAGGGGTTAAAGGACACAATGCACTGACTGCGCCAAGTTGTGCAAAGCCCTGGCTGAGCTCACATGGGACTTGCTGTTTACCTGTCAGGATGTGTTTGTGTTCACAATGTATTTGCATTTCCCAAAGCCTTGCTGAGATTTCGCTGGGAAAATACCCCGAGCGCCCTGGATGTTGGCTGTTTCCCACCTTCGGGCTGTAGCCCGTGCACAGGTGGAAAGCAGAGTGGGGTGGGAGGCAGATGGGACAGTCAGAGGGACAGGAGGAAGTGGTGGCACTTCTCCATCCCAGGGTGAGCAGCCAGGCAGGGGAGCCTGCTTCTGCCCAACCTCTCAGTCTGAAAGCATCCCACACCCAATCGCAGAGCAGAGCTCAAAAGTGATGTCATGAACCTACCACAAAACAGGAACGATTTGGGGGTCTAGAATCTCCCACAGACGTCTGTCTGGAGTTTCATTTTATTGACCTTGCATTCACTCTTGTTTGAAAGCTGGTAAGAAGCCACACACGCTCATCTCTCTACAGACCATGGCTTGCTATACTGTCTGTATGAATCTTCACACTTGGGGTCGTGTCGTAATCAAAGCGACCTCTCGGCCTGTAGTGAAGAGGTGTTCTTCTGTCCAAGGACCAGAGGGAAGCTGAAGCTGACAAGGATGCTAGCCCTGTTACTAGGGTAAGAGCAAACCCAGGCAGGAAAGGGTCTTGTTAGGATAGCACCCAAGGCGTTATCTGCCTGGGATGGGAAAAATCAGCCCCGCAATAAAGAAAGCTTCTCTGGGAAGCAGGCCGTTAGATGTGGGGGGAGCTCCAGGTCCCCAGGAAAGAAAGCACTTTCTATAGAACTCGGAGGCATCTCAAAGTGAAGAAGGCTGGGGCAGGCGTGGGGGAAACATGCTGCTTGCAGGGGGAAGGTTAGTCTGGTAGGGAAGCTGCTGAACCGAAGCACAGTGGAGCAGGGGTCACAGGAGCTTGCGGAGGGTCCTGCCTGGAGGCAGGCAATGCGGCGGATCCCCATCAGCAGAGTTTCCTCCATCTTCTGCCCACTGAGGTGATGAGGTCTTTGGGGACTTGCAGTTGCTGTGGGCAGGTGCAGAGCAGGGCTCTTGACCTTACCGCAGAGCAGCTAACAGGTAGCTGTGTGGAAGAGGCCCTCTGGGAAAGGATGTGATGGCAGAGCAAATGGAGTCAGGGCAGGGAGAGGTGAGGAAGGCACCAAGGCAGCAATGGGCTCCCAGGGTAGATAGCCTAGGGATGGGGGGTAGAGGTGAGAGGTGCCCCCATCCAGTCCTGCCCCAAGTCCCCTGTGTAGCAGCATGTGAAGGAGATGAGGATAGGGTTGGACCTTCACCAGGACACTTGGGAGGGGGGACAGAGAAGATTGACCCCTGTGGCTAGTGAATTGCTAATTTTCCCCTGACGTATGCGTATGGTCAGGTGTACAGAGGGAAACCCTGGGGGTCAGAGGGACCCTTTGTCCTGCAAAAGGGTCACACGGCGGCCAGCAGACAGTAAATGCAGGAATTGCACAGGGAGCATCCCAGGGTTACAGGGAAGCAATTCCCTGAGTCAAGCCCTGAGGGAGGGCAGGAGTGAGAGGGTGAGGGAAGGGTGCTCCTGGCATCAGAGCAGCACGGCACAGCCCTGAGGAGCTGGGGCAGGCCTGGGCCTTGTCTGTGTGGGAGGATGCATGTCACAGCGAGACACTTCCTGCTGACCAGCATGGAGACATCGCATCCACACAGGCCGTGAAGAGTCTGGTGTCAGTGCGGTCACTGTTCCAGGCAAGGTTCCTCCAGAGCAGCAGCCCAGCATTGCAGATGGGCACATGACACTGCTCTATGCTGCTGGGCCGGCTTTGCGCGCTGTGGGCATGTTTCTGCTGCGCTCACTGGGATGTTTAGTGGAAGTCGGCCGGTCCCCTGTGTTCTGCATTTGGAGGCCAGTTTAAAAATCCCACAACTCTTCTTGCCACCCCGTTCTTCATCTCTTTTGACACTGTCTTTGGTCAGACCACGATGGACAGAGCAGGACTGAGAGGTGCGAAGTTGGAAGCATGTCTCAACCTGTGCGCACACATTTGATGAGCCTCCACTAGACAGCTGCAGCTCTGCAGGCCAAGCACCGTGCTACTGAGCCATCCTGCAGCTGCAGCAGCAGCAGCAGCAGCAGCTTTCCCCTCCCTGCCTGCAGCTGCACCCAGAGGAGAACATGAGAACAATGAGACTGAGCCACTGCTGACAGGGGAGGCTCGTCTTCCAACAGCTTTGTTCTGCGCTGTGCCATATCTGGACTAGAGAAACTTGTGCCTGGATGACAGGACTGTGCCATGGCCCTGGGGTGTCCAGCACAAATCCTCAGGGTGACAGAGGATGCTGCCTTGGGGATCTGCTCAGAGCTTGGCCTGCACAGCAGGAGCAGGACACCAGCAGGACTCACAGACCAGGCAGCAAGCTCAAGGCATTGAGCTTGCTGCCTGGTCTGTGAAACATGTCTGGTCTGCTGAAACATGTCTGTGACCAGACCTGCTTTGATGTGGTATAGCTGGCAGCCAGGAGCCTTGGGGGAGAGATGGCGTGGGGTCTGGCTGCCGAGTGACAAATCAGTTCTTATTGGACCTGCCAAAGGCAGCTGCCATCATGGGCAGGTGGAGAGGGGAGCCAGCCTCAACACCTGGCTCCTGTACCATTTGCAGCTCCAAGCCAGAGGAGTAGTGGGTGTTTTGCAGCAGGTGATGCTGACAGCACTTTATAAAGGCAAATACAACTCCTCTCACAGGTGTTCTCTGCAGTGCTGGTGGCAGCTGAAGTGTTTTCCTGCGATAAGGGCTACATGTCCAACCCTTTTCGGCCAGGGATTTGGCCAGGCCCCCACAGATCAAAGTGCTTCTGGCTGTTGACCAGACCTTGGTGCCAGGAGTCACTGGTCACACAGATCCCAGAACCACTCCTGTGTTCTGGATGGAGCATGGGTGGGTGCTGGTGTCTTGCCTGACTCTCCAGACGATGGGCAGGCAACTGAGCTGTGGCAGAGCCCTGGCTCTCGTCCTTTGCCTGCTTCAGTATGCATGGGTGGTATCCAGACTGACACTGCTCAGCTGTTGTCCTCCTAGTCCCTGCCCACGTGTCTGGACCCAGTGGCCTGCGGTGCTTCTCTGGTGGGGGAGGAGGGCTTGGGACCCTTGTGTGCAGTGCTGATGCCCAGACCAGCTCAGCACAAGCGTTTAAACAGGAGCTGCTGTCTGGTCACCAGCACCAGGAGCAATAGAGGACACTGGGCCAACAGGCCAGTGGGCTGAGCAGGACCTGGGCAGCATGGGAAAGCAGAAGAGTGGCAACGGCTCGGAGTGGGTGCGATGTTATACTCCAAAAGGAAAGGGCAGAGGCACTGGGGCAGGGGTGTACTTGCACCTCCTTTGATTCCTGTGCCGTTTGAGTCTAAAGCCCAGGGCCAGGCAGGGGCAGCTGCAGACCTAGTCTAGTCACTGCCTCCTCCTTGTCCCCTGTCCCCGTGACCCTTGAGTGTTGATCCATCCGTGCACCGGTTCTGGATGAATTCTTTCCGGTGAGGTTGTATTTTGGTTTCTGTCCCCTGACTTGCACCTGCTGTATTTTTAACTGGACAAAAGTCGGGGTGGTCACGCGCGGTGAGGCGCCCACCCCTGCGCCCTCCGCGGGGCCGGGGCCGGGGCCGGGGGCGGCGGGAGGGAGCTGCGCGGGGCCCGGAGCCGCCAGGTCGGTGCCCTGCCCGGCAGCTGTGGCGGCTCGGCACCTGGGCAGGGGCGGGCGTGGGTGACGTCACCCCCACCTGTCGTGACGTCACGGGGCGGGGCCCGCCGGGGCGGGGCGGCGGAGGCTGCTGCAGGCAGCTGCGGACTCGGGCGCCCGGAGCCGCGGGGATGAGGATGGGGCCGGGGCCGGGGCCGGGGTTACGGCTGCGGCTCCTGCTTCTGGCGCTGTTGGCGCTGCCGCCCGCGCCCCGCGCCGCCACCGCCCTGCCCCGCACCGCGCGGCCCTTCCCGGGTAAGGAGCGAGGCGCGGGGGGTCTCCGGACCGGGGATCGGCACCTGCCGCGCGCGGAGCCCCCCGTCCGGACCTGCCGCTCGGTCCCGGTCCCGGGATATCACCGCCCGTGACGTCACGGCAGCCCCCGCCGGGCCCGGGGGTCTTGCCCGCCCCCGCAGCGCGGCCCGGAGCTGCTCCGCACGGTGGGACTGCGGAGCCTCCGGCCCCGGCCCCTAGCATTGCCCCGTGGGAGGCGGACGGGCACAGCCCGGAGGGGGCACCCATGCGCCTGGCGGCCAGGGCATTGCAGGCCAGGCATGGGGGTGGCCTAGGGGGCTGGGAAGTCGCAGGCACTGACCGCCCTGCCACCCCGACCCAGCAGCCGTCCTCGGCCCCGGTGCTGCCAGTGTTGCTTGCTTGGGGGGTGCAGTGCACACTGCACGCTGCATTTCCATCCCCACAGGCTGAGTCCTCCTCCCCCCATGCCCTGCAGCAGGTGCTTCTTGGGGCTGGGACTGCAGCTGGGGCTGGGTGAGTGAATCCTGCCCTCCTGGAAGTGGGAGGAGGAATCCCTGCACCCATCTGGGGCTCTTCGGAGGCTGTAGTCAGGACCCATCTCTTGCTGAGGCAGCAGATGCACCTGGTCTCTGGGATCCCGGGTTTTCCCTGACGGTGCTGAGATGGGGGACAACCTAGCAGAGACCAGGCAGCGTGCGGTGCTCGCCACTCCTTGCCAGGAATGTGTGGAGACACCGGCAGTGGCCTAACACAGGCTTGTCCCAGGGAATTTGCAGGCTGAGGCTCTCCCACAGCTTCCCCTTGCCATGCTGGTGCTCCTGAAACCTGCCTTGTCTCTGCCAGGACATCATGCTGAGTTAGCCGATGCCAAGTGAGAGCCCTGGCTTCCCAGGGAGGCCGCAGCCTGGCACTGGGGATGGGGCTCTTTTGAAACTGTTGGCTGCGTGCACCGTGCTGGCGCAGCGCTGTGGTCCCCGTGAGTGACTGGTGCCTCCTGAATCTGGCGGGGCACCCGCAGAAGCCACAGACCCTGTCATGGGGGGCACCAACCCTACTGACAGCATCAGTGTCAGCCGTTGGTGGGGCACTGGCTCTGTCAGGGGGGCATGTGTACCCCTGTGCACCCCCTACCAGTCGCCTATAGTGGTCCCCATCTGGGCAACCTGCGTCAGCTTTTCTGGCTTTCCTAGGGATGCGCTGCATGGGCTCCAGTTCTCCAGCCCTGTTATGTGTGCACAGGGCCAGCAAAATAAGGTTTGGTCATCTGAGCCTAGGAATAAAGATCAAAGCAGGAAGGGTTTTAAATAAGCCACTTTGCGGGTTGGGCAGTGGGTGGGCCTGGCCTCCCGTCCAGAGCCTGCCTGTCCTATGACAGAGATGAGTGACTCTCTTTTGTTGGGAAGAGGTTATGTAGGGGTAGATGCTCTGGCCCTGCGGCATGGCCTGGGGACCTGGCCTGATGCTGACGGGAGAAAGCTGGATTTCTGCAGAGCCTGCTGCATGCCTGGCCCTGCTCCTTCTGACAAGCATCTGTGCAGTGATTTATGCCTCATGGAGGCTTGTGGATGCATTAGATAATTGGAAGAGAAAAGAAGCAGCTGTATTGGCTCTGGAGAAGTGGAAAAGGAGGAGGGGCAATGGCTTTCACTGGGCTCACAAATGAGTGTGCATTGAGTCGGGGATGCAGGCCAGGGCACAGATTGCATTAGATTGTGTGTTCCCAGGCTGTGGCTGATTTGAATTTAGTGTGGAACAAAGTGTTCCAAGTCTTATGTTAGATGAAGTGTATTATGTACGTGGTCTACAAGAGAGGCACGCAGACAGCCCGGATGCCGGGGTTCCTTGGGTGCCAGGCCAGGGCCATTGCTTGTCTGTCATGGCGTTTCTGCACAGAGGGGGCAGGAACAAACCTGCGTGAGCAGGTGCTGCTCCCCAGCTCTGGGAGAGGCTCATGTGTGTGAGCCAGCTCGGAGCAGTGCTTTGGTCTGGAGCCAGGGCCTGGGCTAGCTCCTTGCTGCATGTTGCACGTGCCATATGTTGCATGTGCCATGGGTAGTCCATGTGGCCCTGGGGGGTTATACCTACTGCCTCCTGGCCGCCCCTTCCCCCAGGATCAGCCTGTAGCCTTGGCCTGTCTCTGGCTATGTGTGATCTGAGTCTTGCCTGACCCCTTTTTCCTCTGAGCCCCACAGGATGTTCTTGTCCATCCTGGGAGGAGGTTGCAGGGCCCTGCTGGGATGGGCAGCGCCTCTCTGGGAGCCCTACTGGTATGGCTTCCCGTGTCCCCCGCCAAGCAGAGCTCATACCTGGACTGGAACATGCTCTGGGTCTGCACATTGGACCTTCCAAGCCTGTGCCAGCTCTGACAGGCTTACAGTCCTGCAGCAGAGCCCCGCTCATGCACTGATGCAGTTGGGACCACTGTTTCCTGGGGGGGCATCCCCATGTCATAGGGATTGGCCTTCCCACCAGTGACTGAGGCTGCCTTCCTCGTCCAAACTCCCTTGCTGTCTCTGACTGAGCAGCCAGCACTGTGTGAGCTTGGCCTTGCCCAGGCAAGCCGTGAGCGGGCAAACAGAAGTCCCCCCTGCACCAGTGGGGGCATCGAGCACCAGCCGGCTCTGGCTGCACGGAGCAGAGGGAGGCAGCAAGGTCCCTGTGGTCTGTGGGTGGGCCTGTGGCTTGTGCTGAGCTGCAGCTGCTGACCTGCCTCTACGTCCTGCTAGTGAAGAGCAGCTCTTGTGCAGGGTCCTCGGTCGCTTCCCCCAGGGGACTGCTCTGCTCACTCCCTGTGGGGACAAGCCTCCCTCTGAGTGCCTGGCTTGGACAGCTTGGTTCATAGGATCCCAGAGCTGTGGCGCTGGCAGGGAGCTCCACAGGTCACATCTAGTCCAAGCCCCATCCAAACCAGCCCGGACAGACCCCATGTGTGACCTCTGGGCAACACGACATTCACCCCTGCAGAGGCAGTTTAGGTTGCTGCCCTGTTTCTGGGCTGGGTGGTCCCATACGTACTGTATTAGCCCACTGATGCAGTGCAGGGGTCTGTGGTCTGGGGTGCAAACTTGTGCCACATCTGCAGTTGTTCTGTCAATCTGGGGTGGCCCACAGTGAGGGGCTACATCACCAGGGCGTTTATTGCTAGGTTTCGGGTTGCGATACCTCCTCGCTGGCTCCTGTGGACCAGCAGCCGTCTTGTCTTCAGGCTGCTGCTTCCCTGTGAGGGAGGAGCCTGGGCTCTGCAGGGCCTCTCCTGGTCAAAGTCCAGCACCTGGGTGTGGGCGGCTTTGGAGTGACCCTGCCCTAAGGGCTGGGTGCAGCCTGCATGACTGGGGCCCTGGCACTGAAGCGATGCTGAGAAGCCGGGGGTTTAAGTCTGACTTAGGTTTATTCTCCCAGCTGATGATGGACACGTGGTAGAGAGGTGAAAGGGCAGAGCCAGTGGTGCAGGCCACGCACACCGACAAAGTACGAATGAGCTGGCTGGGAGGCAGCCCTGCTGAGAAGGATCTGGGGCTTAGTGGATCAGGCTCAGCCATGGGAGGCAGTCACAAAAATAAAGCAAATGCAATTTGGGGGCTGCATGGACTGGGGAACTGTGCGCCACTTGGCCGAGAGCAGCTCTGCTTTATCTGGAGCACTGGGTGCAGGTCTGGGCTTCACAGTTTACAAAAGCAGTGATGAGGGGCTGGGACACAGCCCACAAGTAGGGATTGAGAGGACCTGGGACATTTAGTCTGGCAAAAAGGAGATGACAGGGAGACATGACAGCAGTGTTCACAGGCTGCCATGAAGAAGAATCACAGCACTCCTTTGCTGTGATGTGTCTGAACTGCAGCACAGCAGACTTGGATTAAATCTCTGGGAAAAGAGGCTGAGACCTGTTGGAGCAGCAGACAGTGGGACAGACACTGGGGATGCGAGGGGTGCTGCTCCTACTGGGGGGGTTTCATGAGGAGGCTGGGCGAGCATCACTCCAGCCTTGTCTGGGAACAGCTTGTCCTACATCTGTGCAGGACACTGGACTAGATGGTCCCTGCCAACCCTGTGGTTTGGGCCTGGGCAGGTCTGGCCTCTTGCTAGATGGCCAGCTCGCAAACCATTGCTCAATTCTCAGCAACACTGCCTCCCTCCCCTTCTAGCCCAGAGCTGCGTCTGCACAGGAGTCAGTGCTCTACCCAGCACTCCAGGCAAACATCCCACACAGGCCCCACTGTCCCCTGCCACAGACCTCCACACTCCAGCATGTGCCCCTTCCTGTCCAGCTCAACTGCACAAGCTAGACCACGCATGGCCCTGGGCCAGCTGCAGACCAGACCTGCTTCCCATGGCCCTGAAGAGCAGTGTGGGGCTCACAGCTCCCCAGAGCCAGGCCCGTGACCAGCCAGCCCCAGGTACCTCTCATGTCACCAGCAATGCCTCTGAGGTCTCAAACCTTAAAGTGAAGCCTCCTCCACAAGGGGAGAGGTCGTTCCAGTGCAGAAGTTCAGCCCGAGATGCAGACGGACACGCCAGCAAGAGCAGCTCACGGACCGGGTGCTGCTGGCAGCCCCAAGCCATGGCGGGGACCAGTCAAAGCAGGGGGATGGAAACGTGAGGGCTACACGTGTTAAACCCCTGACAAGGCCCTGGTCTGCTGCTATGAAAGCAGGAGGTGCAGTCCCATCACGGGGCCAGGACAGCAAAATACTAGAGCTAGTCCAGAGTGGGGTGTGAAAGCCAGACACTGGGGCCAGAGGAGCAGGGGCAGGGAGAGCTCTACAACGAGGTGTTCTCTCCCCTTGCCAGCCAATGGAGCCACTAAACTGCACAGACAGCCCCCAGCAAGGGCACCACTCCCCAGGGAAACGTGTTTCACCCTGTACTGATCAAGACAGTCACCAGCCCAGCAGAGCCCTAGCCAGCCCAGGGCAGCAGCAATGCTGGCAAACACCAAGCACTCTGTCGGTGTGCCGGACCTGGACCTGTACAGGATATAGGGGTGGGTGAATGTGAATAGGATGGGATTCAATAGTGACTAGTGCAGGGTACTGTACTTAGGCAGCAAGAACCAGCAGCATATATATAGGCTAGGGAACTCCCTTCTCGAAAGCACGGTGACAGAAAGAGATCCTGGAGTCACTATTGATTCCAAAATGAACATGGGCCGCCAATGTGAGGACGTGGTCAGTAAGGCCAGCTGCACCTTGTCCTGCATCCACAGATGCATCACAAGCAGGTCCAAGGAGATGATCTTCCCCCTCTACGTGACACTGGTCAGGCCGCAGGTGGAGTACTGCATCCAGGTCTGGGCGCCGCACTTCAGGAGAGATGTGGCCAGCATAGAGAGGGTCCAGAGGAGGCCACCCGCATGATCCGGGGACAGCAGGGCAGACCCTACGAGGAGAGGCTACGGGACCTGAACCTGTTCAGACTTCACAAGAGAAGGCTGAGAGGGGATCTAGCGGCCGTCTATAAACTTACCAGGCGGGACCAGAAGGGAATGGGTGAGACCCTGTTCCCCCCGAGCACCTCCCAGAGTAACAAGGAGTAACAGCTACAAGAGACTGAGAGTAAATTCAGACTAGACATCAGGAGGCGCTACTTCACGGTCTGGGAGGCTAAGATCTGGAACCAGCTGTCAAGGGAAGTGGTGCTGGCTCCTACCTTGGGGGTTATTAAAAGGAGGCTGGATAATTACCTAGCTGGGGTCATATGAGCTTAAACTTACCAGGGGTATCATAGTATCATAGTAGTTAGAGTCGGAAGGGACCTGGGCAGATCATCTAGTCCGACCCCCTGCCTTGGCAGGAAAGAGCACCGGGGTCAGA
>JAGPOW010001745.1:53327-88628 GCA_030014935.1 Caiman crocodilus | reverse complement strand
GTGTGGGCATCAACACCACAGTCTCCCAGCTTTCTGATGAGAACAGGGTGAGAAACAGTGTCAAAAGCCTTCCGGAAGTCCAGAAAGACCACATCCACATAATGTGGGTCACATAAGCCCAGTATTCATTCCTGCCCAGGGGCGGGGGTCAGACTTGATAATCTGCTCAGGTCCCTCCAACCCTACAACTATGAACCTACAAGCTCCCACGTGGTCTCTACCCACGCAGCCAGCCCGCATGCAGGGGACACTGCCCGCCTTCACCAGCCTCCCAGCACATGTGAAAGGACAAGAAGGCCAGGCGCACCTTCTCCCAGCGAAGCACACATGCAGAAGTCAGGCTGTGGCAAGGAGGAAGAGGAACGTCAGGGAGTCACCTGTACCAAGAGCCCGGGCCAAAGTTGGAAGAGTAGATTACCCAGGGTAGCTGAGCTACGTGGGATCAGAAACAAGGTGCTGGATGCCCAGCTTGTGCGAGCAGGAGGAACCGGGACAGTGAGAAGCTGTCCATAGGGATACAGCAGGAAAGCATCCACGACACCTGTCCCACGCAGTAGGAGTCCTTTGGCGAGCACATTCCCCAGCAAGTGAGACAGGAAAGAGCCCCCAGTCTCACTGGCCTCCAGGCAGTATGTTAGGCACAGCCAGCTCCAGTCCCAAGCGAGCGCGTGGTAGAGGAGCCACAGCAGATCTCGGAGTGGAAGCCTCCGTGCCTGGGGGAGCTCTGGACAGCTGAGGTGGGTGGCAGCAAACTCCAACAATGAGAGCATTAAACCCTGAATCCCTCCCATCGGCAGCAGCACGGGGGCTGGACCTGGTTGTACTTCACTTTTGTGGAGCACCTCACGCCTGCATGGACTGAATTTCATTCCCCTGCCTGGCACCTAGTTCTCCAGCATATCAGGGCCTGCTGTGTTTACTCTACCCTTGTGTCGAGTCATTAATCAAGTTAACTGCACCGGACCCAGGAGAGACCTGTGGAACCCGTGGGACACCTCCTGCCATTCCCTCTTACAGTTATTTTTGGCTTGTGGCTAATGCAGTTGGTTATGGATCCACCCAACAGTAACTCTGATAACAGGCTCAGTCTGCAGCACTCTTGCTGCCTGGTCCACCCTTGCCGTGTTCGCTTATCAAATCACCTGCTCAGCACCCACCCTGGTCTCGGCAGCATGCACGTGTGCCGGATGTGCTGATGGCCCCCCTCCCTGGCCGCGTGCTCTCAGGGCAGCTGATTCCACGCTGTCCACCTTGTACCTTATTTCCAGTTTAACTTTGGCTTGTGGCTGTTGGCTGTCTCCTGGCACTGGAGAGTGGGTCCCCACAGTGCGGGACAGGACGGTGGGCCAGGATCAGGACTCGTGCAGTATCCGCAGGTGCAGGAGGGCAGAGAATGCCAATGAGAGCTCCCTCCTCAGCGCCTGTGGACAGGCCTTGCTGGGGGTCCCCCCAGGACCACCCCTCGCCAGGCACTTGGGCTGTGCTGGACAGGCGAGTAGAGCTGGGGAAGTGGCTTCCTGTCCTGTCCTGCCCTGCCAGGCTTTGGTAGTAGTGCAGCTGCAGGTCAGAGCGGCTCCACAGGCTGTGGGGTCTCCAAGGGGCAGCAGGGACCAGGAGGCTAAAGGACCCCCCCAGATATGCAGATATTTGGGGAGAGGGGTTTGGCCAGGCTGGCAGGTAGTGGTGTACCATGGGCCACAAGCTACTGCTTGACTTCTCTGCCCCCAGCCTTGGCAGGGCTGCCTTGGCGTGGAGGATGGCTCCTGTAAGCCCACAGTGAGTACTGGGCAGCCCTATGGGTGTCACTGCACACGTGCAAGGGGTGGGCAAAAGGCGGCACCTCCTGGGCTTTTTCTCAGCCAAATAGTATTGAAACAAGGTTAGCCTCACTCGGAAAACGCGTGCGTCTTGCTGCTGCACTCCATCCTGGGCAAGCGCTAGTGCCTTCGCTGCCCCATGACTGTCCTCCCAGGTGGCTGTGGCAGGGCAGAGGCTGTGGGTCCAGCTGCTTTCGGCTGTAGCCTTGGATATGGAAGTCCTCTGAGGGAAATGCCCCAGAGTAATGGTCATATTGGCACTGTGTTCTTCCAGTGACCTGTCCATGGCTGGACCAAGCCCCTGTCCCCACACTCTTGGGATGTGGGAGCCTGCCCGTCCCAGGCAGCGTTGCTGTATTGGGGGTGGCCGGGACGGGGTCAGGTCGTGCTTGGAGTTGTCCACGCTGCCTGAAGGGCCGGGACGGCTGGCGGCTGCCGTGGGAGTGGCTGTGGTTGTGCCTGGGGTGGGAGGCACCTGGGAGCGGCTCTGTACACAGCGGCTCTGCACACACCGCTCCAGCAAACACCCGCGGTGAGGGAGGGGTGCGTTGGTCAGAGCGCAGGGAAAGTGAAGCCAAATAACAGGAAACCCTTCCTGGCAGCACAGACTGCATGGGACAGCTGGAGCAGGGCAGCCTGCGCAGAGCATGCCCACTGCTCCCCCCACGGTCCCCAACCCAGCAGGGAAGTCCCTTCTTCCTGGCGGTGCCAAGCTGGTGGCCTGGGACTGTGTCATCCCATCCTGTGCACTGGCAGCTCTGGGTTAACCCAGGGGCAGCTGATGCCCTGGTCCTAGGCCCTGGGGGACCCATGGGAAAACTGCCCTGG
Source organism: Caiman crocodilus (assembly GCA_030014935.1). NCBI lineage: Eukaryota > Metazoa > Chordata > Crocodylia > Alligatoridae > Caiman > Caiman crocodilus. The sequence continues at coordinate 85,983 of JAGPOW010001745.1, read as the reverse complement.
GGAGCAAGGGGACAGGCGATGATCAGGGCAGCTTGTCCCAAAGTGCTTTTTCTCTGGCTCCTCTAGCAGGCTCTGGTCCCGTGGGAGCAGTTGGGAGCAGGAGAGGAGGCCCGTGGGGCCGTCTCTGAGAAGTGTGTTCCCTTCCGTGCTGGGGCTGCCTCTTCCCCCTGGTCCCTGCCAGCTGGGGTGGGAAGGGCTTGGTGGTGCTCCACACAGGATCAGCCCCATCCAAACCCCCAAACTCTTCTTTGTCTGACCTGGCCGTAGAACTGGTCAGTCAACCCTGCAGCCTTGTAGCTGTGCTCAGCACCTGAACCTGCCCCAGACAGAGGAGGGGGATGTGGGCTACCAGTGTCCTGCTGCTGCAAGAGTCCATAATGCCCTAGAGCCCTGGTGTTGGCAGGGTCCCGCATAGTTGCATCCAATCCAGGCTCTGCCTGAGTAGGAAATACCCCATCCAAACCCCAGCCCAGGCAAACCCCATGTCCAACCTTGGAGCCACAGGACACAGTCACTTCTGACAGCCCCAGGCATCACCCCGGCCCCCAGGAAAGCAGGGGGCCATGGCCACCAACATCCTGCTGCTGTCAGGGAGGTCATGGACACTGCAGAGAGCCCAGGCTGAAGCCGTGCCCTCCTACGGAGGAAAACAAAGCCTCCCAGTCTGGACCAGTCTGAGCAGGGGGACAATCCCTTCCTGCCCCAGTGCAGCATTAGGCTGAGCCTGAACGCAGGGGCAAGACCCTCCAGCTGGGACCCTGCAGGGTTGGTGCCTGCAGGAGCATTGGCACAGCCTGGCCAGCACCCAGCTCTGCTGAGGAAGAAGGAAAACCCCTGATCCCTGGACTAATGGGGTAGTTGTGGCGTGTGTATTATCCTCTTGCATGGAATTAGTGAAAGCACTGCTGCATCCACATGCTGCAAAAGAGCCAGGGTGGGAGGTTGCTGCCAGCAGAGGGGTGATGAGCTTTGCTGGAGCAAGAACAAGCAGGGCAGGCTCGTGGCTGACATCTCCCACGTCCCAGCACAGCCAGGCAGAGCTGGTGTGTGAGGCCTGTGGCCCTGGCAGCTCGTGGTTTGTGGGCTTTTGAGGCCTCCTGTGCCCATGATGCCAGGCACCGATGCTCAGCTTTCGCCGGCCAACTCTGCCTGTCACCTGAACTGCATGGGGTGCGGCACTCGGGCACGGCTGACTGCCCGCCCGGCTCAGTGCCAGCGCGGCCCAGCTCCAGCACAGCCATTCCTGGCATGTCTCTGACTTCTGGGCACGGGGGCTGCCGGCTCCTTGGTGCCCAGACAAAGGCAGCAGTGTACTCCTGTGAGGGCTGGACACCCAGGGGTGTTGCCCGCAGGGGGCTGCAACAAGGGCCTTGTGTGTGGGCAGGCCTGGTTGCAGCAATTGGCCTTTGTGCATCTGGGGTTTGCCAGCAATGCCAGGAACAGCTCGAGAAGCTGCTTGTGCCTCTGGGCTGGGGCTGGGGCTGGGCTCTGCAGCTGCTCTGCTTCTGGGGAAGGTGCTGTGGGCAGGCGGTGGGGGTGAGCTCGCAGGGCTGGGCTGGAGGAAGGGCAGGAACCCCCATTCAAGGAGTCCCCACAAGCGAGAACAGCACCTGCTGGGCTGTGGTGGTGCCGGGTACATGGAGGCTCGGGCTGGTTTGGACAGGGCTGATCCTGCCTCAGGCAGGGCTGGGACTAGATGAGCTCTCCCTTCCAGCTCCACTTCTCTATGTCTCCATGATCTGCTTGGTGCATCTCTGCTGGGGTTGGTGGAGCTGGTTGCTGCATCTCTCTTCCAGCATGACCAACCCTTAGCACCCAGCCTGTCCATCCCAGGCAGGAAGTGCCCACTGAGAGTAAAGATGCCTGAGCCTTTGTCAGCCGGCCCAGGGCTGTGCCACATTCAGAGAGGGCCTTGCCAGGCACCACACTTCCCAGGGGTGCCAACACGGAGCAGGGGTGTTGCAGCCACCTGTTTGCTCTGCGCTGGTCGTAGCCCATATTGGCCCCTCGTCCTCTCGTGGGGGCCAGGTGCTGGCCTCGCTTGCCTGCTGCTCCCAGGTCTGCCTCCCTGTTCTTGCCTTTCATTGTCAGATGCTCCTTTCTTCTCCCAGAGCCTTCTGCTGCTTACAGGAGTTGTTAAAAAGGCCCCTCCATCTTTTGTGGTCTGGGAGTTGTGGCTGCAGAGCCAGGCGGACTAGCCGTGCGGGCAGCCAGCTGGGCCTGGGGTCCCGACGGGGTGCAACAAGATGAAATATGGAAGTAGCAGGAGCCTTAAGCTGCCCGGGAGTCCTTTCCAAGGGGGGCCAGAGCCACATCGATCTGGTCTCACTTCCTGCTTCATGCAAACGAATGAAGCATAGGACGCAATTTTATGCTGCAGCTGTCCTGCTGCCGCCGTCTGAGCTGGCGTGAGGTAGGGAGGGCACGGTGTGAAAAGCCTCATTAGGTGGGAATCCATCACTGCCCTCGGTGCTCCCAGGCGGAGGCAGTCAGATGGGAGCCTGCAGTCAGCCCAGGCTATGGCTGGGTGGCAGTGCTCTAGGCCCTTCTGACCTCAGTGGGCAAGGCAATGCCTCCACGTCCCAGAGCTGAGAGCTCCCTTCCTGACCCGCATCTCCATCATTGAGTCCAGGGCTTCTGGGCTTCGGGGGCTGAGATGATGGCATGTGCTCCAGCAGGGCCACAGAGCCAGGGAACAAGCCGTGGCTGTGCGGGTGTCTGCACAGAGCCCTGCAGAGCCGGGTCGCAGTCTTGTCCTCCCTGCTTTCCCGTGTCTCCAGGAGGGTCATCTGCTCTCCATTCCTTGGTCGTGCTGTGATGGGAGCCACGTCTCCCTGCACAGCACAGGTTAAATCGATCGGTGCCTGCCGGGCCTCCGGGCACCGTGGTGACCAAGAGTTGTGTACATCTTGGCGAGGTGCTGGCTGTGATCCAGACGGGCTCGGCAGCTTGCTCTGCTGACATCAGTGTCTGGCAGTGAGCCGAGTGTTTCCTGAGCTCCGGATCTTGATCTGCTTCCCAGTACCTGGACACCCAGCTCCTTGACTGGTCTGCCAAGGTCCAGAAGGTCCTGTGGGAAGCCAGAGACTTGGGAGCAGCTTGGTTGGGAAGAGCTCTGCTGCTTGGGAGGGAGCAAGACCTCCAAAGGGTCTTGCATTTAAATGTGGACATCTAAGCATGGCTGGACCAGTCATGGAGCCTCAAAACCATCAGGTGCCAGCAGGCCTCAGGGCTCCTGGGGCAGGGAAACAGCTGACAGCCGAAGCGAAAGAAGTGCAGATTGGAAATGGGTACGGAGAGAGCATAGGGCGCATCTGTCATGGGCAGTCTCTAAATGGCCCTGGGTATCTCCGAGAGATGCCACAATTCAAGCAGAGCTCTTCCAGGGAGTGCTGGGGAAGGCCTGTGGCCTGTTCCTGTGCAAGAGGCCAGGTTAGGTGACTACAAGAGTCCTGAACACCTAGGAGCTGCTGACTAGTCCTCTCCCTTGACCCACGTTGTGTTTGCTGAGGGTGCAGGGTGCTGCCTGAGTTCTCGTGCCAGTTCGCATTTGTGAATGTGCCCGTGGCCTGGGTGAAACCCTACATGGCTGTTCTTCCCGGGGAGGAGGTGACCTGAGCCCAGGAGAAGGGTTGTTGGAGGGCTCCTTTGATGCTCAACTAGTGACTCTGCCAGGCTCACACCCAGTGCCTGGGCTTGTAGATGTTCCCCCCCAGACCAGGCCAGGAGCTGGTGCCTGCTTTCTCTGCCCCCTCCCTGCAGCATCCAGATTGCAGCTGCCTCCAAAGGGGACTGGGCTGCTCCACCCTAGCAGATACAGCCGCAGGATGGCTTGTGGCATGTGGCAGCCCTCCAAACAGCCCCACAGCAAGTCCTATAGAGGGGGAGCTGGAGCAGGCAGCTGGGCACAGAAGCAGCCAGCCACTGTCTGTCTGGGTTTGCAAAGCATGCGTGCGAGGGGAAGCCACTGGGGTTGCTGCATTCTGGCCTCCGGAGCTCCAAATAGTCAACCTCACACCCCGCCTTGCACCTCTGCGTGCGGCTTTAAGGGTGGCTCGTAGGGAAGAAAACAGCAGAGCCTGTTTTTAGCTTCTACTTCTTTGCAAAGACCTCCCGAGAGCACCTTTTACATCTCAGAAACATCCAGAGCTTCTTGTGCTGGAGGGTCCCTTGGGGAACGTGGCCTCAGGAGAGACTGAGGCTGGAGCGCTGCAATGGGGCAGCTGTTAGCGAGACTATGATGCTCACTTGTCTGTGCAAGTCCCTGACTACCTGAGCCCACGGAGCCAGGTTGGAGCAGGCTTAAAGTCTGACTGGGCCACGGCTGTGACCAGTGCTGAAGAGGAGGGCAGGAGAGCCGTCGAGTAGATGGGGGTTTAACTTTGGGGCCTCTTTGGGATCTTGTGTCATTCTTCACTTTGGTGGCTGCCCGTGTCTGAGGATTTCTCGGTCTAATCCAGCGTCAGGTGACAGTTGCTTGCATGCTGAATTTCCCACTGTTAGACTCTGTGCTGTGGCCGTCCCGTCCCCGCGCCCGAGATGTCCTGCTCTATTAAGTCTCCTCACAAAGTTTCTCCAGGTTCTGAATAATTCCTGCTGCCCTTCTCTGACCCTCTTAGCTGTGTTGTATCCTTCCTGAGATGTGGGAAGCAGCAGGGCACCACAATTCCAGCTGAGGCTGCACTGCAATGGTCTCCCTTCCACGTCTGCCCTAGTCTCCCAGCTCGTTAGCTTTTCTGAGAGCAGCCGCAAGATGAGCAGAAGTCTGCACTGAGCTGTCTCAGGTGTTGCCCAGGTCCTGTTCCTGAGCTGGTGCAGCACAGTGAGAACTGTGAGGGGCTGGCGCAGGAGTTGCTTTAACACGTGGGTGGGCAGTTATTTTGGCTGGAGCTGGAGGGCCACTTAAGTTTTGGTGAGCTGTTGAGGGCCACACATGCAAAATCTTTTAGAAGATATCATTTTAACAAATTATAGCTAAAAAAAAAAAAAAGCATGGAGCAAACATCAAGCATCTACTATAACATATGCTGCTCTGCTGTTCCAGAGACTGGAAAGGAGCTGCAGCTGGGCGGCTACTGCCCCAGCATGCGGGGCTCCAGCTTTAGCTCCCGGCCGCTTTCCACCCACTTTGCCTGCTCGGCACAACGAGCGGCCGAGCGGGCATTAATGTCTCTGTACACAAACATGGTGAAGTTTCCTCTGGATACAGGGTGCGCCGTGACTGGGGAGATGGAAGCAAAAGGGAGCAGGTGCAGAGAGGGGCTCGGGGTCAGTGTGTATGTCCTGGGGGACAGGGATAGGTTTGCCCTCTAATACTTTAGCGAAGGCCTGCGGTAGCACCAGGCCCAACGGGATGAACTGGCTGCAAGTGAGCGTGGGTAGGAAACTGCAAGACGTTTTGCAGTGGGGTGGGCCAGAGTGGCCACCCAGCAGGACCAGCAAGAGCAAGAAGCTGAGCTGCTTCCTTGTCTGTGTGGAAGGGGTTAACTGGCTTGCAGTTAAGGATGGTTGTCTTATCTGTATGTCGGAAGATGGCTGATGAGGCCGGTCTGGCATTGGCAGACTTGGTGGGTGGTGCTGGATTCTTGATTTGGCCCGTGACATAATATTTCTGCCAAACCCGCTTTTTTTTAGTCTCCTGTTGACGTCATGAGGTTTCAAAGTACTGAGACCCCTGCCCCCGGAGTAGATGTTGCATTTTAAGATGGTCTTGAGGACATCCTGGAAGCACCTTCTCTACCCTCCCCTTGAGCATACATCTTGGCTGAGCTGGTCTTCAGCAGAGGGAAGGAGACGGTTCAGGAGGGTTGTTGCAGTGATCTCTCCTGTAGTGGACAGCGAGGCGATCCCTCTGTAGTTTCCATGGTTGGACTTGTCTCCTTTCTTGAGTATTGCAATCATGGTGTCCCTGAGGTCATCTGGGATTTCCTCATCATACCAGTTCCTCAAGATGAAGGCATAAAGCTGTGATGACAGCTCCTCTCTTCCCAGCTTGAAGATTTCAGCAGGGTTTCCATCCGCTTCCATCTGCCTTGTTGTTCTTCATCTGCTTGATGGCTTTCCTCACCTTGTTAAGGGTTGTGGGGTGCGAAGATCAGCTCTGACTGGGTGTTGCGGGATGGAGTTGGGAACACTCTCATCAACAGCAGAGTCTCGAATGAGAAGTTCTTCAAAAAGCTCTGTCCGGTAGGCGTTGGTGGCTCCCCTTTTCTTGATCAGGTCTCCTCTATCTTTAGGTCTCCAGGGGGTTGGTCCCTGAGTGCTCAGACCGTAGATGGCTTTGGTGGCACTGGAGAAACTGTGCATATTGTGAATGTCAACAAAATGCTGAATCTCCTTAGTCTTGTCTTCCCACCATTTGTTCTTCATATCCAGGGTCCTCCTTTGAACCTCTGCCTTGGCTTGTTGCAGTTTCAGTTTCTTTTTCTAGAGCATTGTTTTGGGGTTCTAGAGCCATTTTTGGGGTTCTAGAGCCATTTTTGGGGTTCTAGAGCATTGTTTTGAGGTTCTAGAGCCGTTTTTGGGGTTCTAGAGCCGTTTTTGGCTCCTTTGAACCTCTGCCTTGGCTTGTTGCAGTTTCAATTTCTTTTGCTGGTGTTGTTTTGCCCAACACAAAAGGCGTACTGCTTGCGATCGATCAGCTCTTGGATCTCTCTGTCATTCGCATCAAACCAGCCTTGGTGTTTCCTGGTAGAGGACCCACGTGTCTCCCCACAGGCCATGATGACGGTGGCCTTGAGGACACCCCACAGGCTGCTGACCTTCTCCCATCATGATTGACTGGAATTCACCAGTGTTTCATTGAGGCACTGGTGAGAGAGGTCTCGCTTGTTTGGGTCCTTGAGTCCTTCATCGCTGATCTTCCATAGACATTACTTTTATTTCAGCCATCGTTTGGGAGCCAGTTTGAGTGACAGGACCGAGTGGATGAGTTGGTGATTAGTCCAGCAATCCTCGGCTCCTAGCATAGCTCGGGTGATGCAGACATCTTTGCAATCCTGGCCATGGATGATGACATAGTCAATCAGGTGCCATTGTTTAGCTCGTGGGCACTGCCATGATGTCTTGTGCCTTTTTTTCTGGTGGGACTGGGTGTTGGTGATGGTGAGTAGAAGAGGACTGGATGTGGTAACCCTGGGGCCCCTTTCAGCCCTGTGTCCTGCTTTGCCCCTCAGTTGCACTGTTTTGCTTCACACACAATCCTTGTTTCTTAAAATGCCCCTGGTAGGCCAGGGGGACATGCATACTCTGAGATAAGTGGCTTTATGTTATTTAACTCTCTTAGCGTTTTAAGATGCACGGAAAAACCTGTCTACAGCAGCATGTTCACTGCGTCACTAAACCTGCCCGAGGCAGGGCCTTTGTTCAGAGCTGCACCAGTTGGGTATAGCGGAGGTGACGGTGCACAGCAAGGCATTTTCCTTCTGTTTGCTGCTGACGTTGTTCAGACCACCAAAAGCTCTCTGTCTCTTCCTTATCTCATCCCTGAGCTTGTCCTCTTCCTTATCCAAATAATCTTTATCAGGTGTCTGGTTGCAGCTCAGTTTTTTGTGCGAGGACTGAGGCAAAGTAGGTGTTGAGAAGCTCTGCCTTCTTTGCATCTCCCGTTAAATTGGAGCTCAGATCAGGAACAACTTCTTCACTGTCAGAGCAGCGAGGCAGGGGAGTTGTGGACCTCCATCCCCCGAGGTGTTTGAGAAGAGGCTGGACACGCATTGGTCCAGGCGTAGCCAGGTCTACATTCTGCTGCGGAGGCTCCTGGGCTTTGCTGATTGCTGCATGAGGCCTGGAGGGAATTTTACCCCCTGGCTACTGCAGGCGTCAGAGGGCTTGTTGTTTGCGTTGGGGGGCGAGGGCGTTTAAGGCTTCCTGGGAGGCACTGGGTGTTGTGACTGGGCAAGGCCAACACTCCCGCTGGGACTTAAATTAAGAGGTTCTTGGCTAGAGAGTCTTGCCCCTCCATTCAGGGTCAGACTGATGCTGCACTGGGGCAGGAAGGATTTTCCCTCTGGTTAGACTGGTAAGACTAGGAGTGGGAGTCTCTGCTTCTCCTGCAGCAGGGGCGCAGCCGAGGCCTGGGATCTCTGGAGCTGTGCACCTGCAGGGCATCGGTGGCCACAGCCCGCCTGCTTTCCCTGGGGCTGTGTCGGGGGGACACAGAGTTTGTCTGGACGGGGCTGATTCTGCCTCAGGGATAAGGTGTGAGCCATGGAGGTCCCTGCCAGCCCCTTGTCTAGGAGCCTGTGATTCTTACCGTCGCAGCGCCGCTTGTTAAAGATGAGCACCTGCCCCCTCAGTAACATACTCGTTGGATGGATTAAGAACATGCAGCCGGACAGATGCCAAGGTCAGTGTCCTCGGGGGCTTGTCACTGAATGGTGGTTGCTCCTAGTGTGGTTCTGCAGGACGTAGGCTGCTTTTGGGCCTGCTGTTGCTCGGCCCCGTTACCAGTGACCGAGACCAGTTTGCAACATGCAGCTAATGCCCAGGTTCCTGGTGCAAGGAGTGATGACGAGTACTGGGCAGGGTGACAACGACCTGGGGTACGTGGTGAGCTGGGCCCACATGGGCAGGACGAGTCTCCCATCTGGGTGCGAGGGCTGCAGCCTGGGCCCGTCCCGGACAACAGTGCCTCCACGCTGGGTTTTAGGGAGCACGGGGACAGGCAGCCCGGCAGGGATTCCGTAGCTGGAGGGCAGCGGGGTGATATCCGTGGGTGTGGGCAGCGTGCGACTGGGTGCCGTGCTGGCATCCACGTTCTTGAATGGCACTGCAGGGAGCACAGGGAAAGGCTGAAAAGCTGCCTTGTAGCACGACTGGAAGAGCTTGGTCTGAACTGCACCAGGAAACCTGAGAGAGGGCTGGCGTTTAGTGTGTGGGTCCCACAGTCCTGGGCCGGGGAGGGTTGTTCTGGGCGTGGATGTGCTCTGCACAGATTGAAACGAGAGCTCAGGCCTGGGGAACGCTCTCCTTGGACATGGGGGCTCCCTGGAGCTGCTTTCCTCCTGCCTGGCCGGGCCGTCCATCTGGGGAAGGTGCGTGCCCTGGTCGCCAGTCATTAGCGGTGCTGTCAGGATGCACTGGGAGAGGGTCTCTGCCCGATGCGTGTTCATGCAGGGAGTTAGAGGGTGCACCATGGACTAATTGCACCCGCCAGGCAGAGGAACAAGGAGCAGGAGAACTGGGCAGCAGGAAGGAGTCTGCCCCCCTCCAGCAGCTGACACCTGTGCTAAGGACTGGCACTTTGAAGGTGCTTCTTGGCTGTGGTCTGGGGCAAGCTCTGTGCCCAGGTAGGTGACCACGGGCTTTACGGCCCAGGGTAGGGTAGAGCAGCGCAGCGGAGCAGAGCAGTTGCTGACCCTCCTCTTTGGACACGGGTTCCTCGCCTGCAGCGGAGACGATGCGAGGTCTGCACCTGTGAAGTGTCGTGCCTGCTCCCCCGTAAGCGAGAAACCCGGAGAGGAGCCGGCTGCTGAGTCAGCAGCCTCCAGTTCTCCACCACTGCCCCCGGCGGGGGTGGGGAGGACCAGTTTGTACTGCTCCGTGGGAGAGGTGTGCCCCAGTCTTACACACGGATAGAGAAGCCAGCAAGCATTAAACCAGAAGTAATTCCCCCTTCTGCCTCCTGCTGAAGCTGCCTGGTCTACCCAGTCCTCCCAGAGCTGGGCCACGTGCGGCTGAGCAGGTGTTGAGCGTGCCTGGGCTCGCCTCTACCCAGGAGCACCCACCTTTCCTGCAGCTCCGGACCCTGCATCGCAGGCACGGCCTGCCTGGATCTGGCAGGGCCGTGGCGTGGGCAGAGCCTGGAGGTGACCCGTACGGCTGGTCACACGGTCCCAGCTGCTGGTAGCTCAGGCTGCCACGGAAGCAAAGGGAAACGAAGGGTCCTTGAGGACGGAGGCATTTAAGTGTGCTCTTACCCCACGCAGCAAGGGCAGGGTGTCCCCAGCTGAAGAGAGCAGGGATTTTTTGCAGGGCAGGGCTGCACTGGTGCCTCCAGTCTCTGCTCATGTGTTAGCAAGAGGCTCGGGCTGGTGTCTGAGGAGAGGCTGAAGGAGCTGGGCATGTTCATCTTGCAGAAAAGACATTTAAAAGGGGATATGACAGCAGTCTACAAATGCATGAAGGGCTGCCAGAGAGGAGGAGGAAAACTTTTTCTCTGGTTGCGGAGAGCAGGACACGGACTAATGGCTTGCAGTTGCAGCAAAACTGGTTTAGACTGGAGATCGAAACAGTTCTTCCCTGGCAGAGCAGGGAGGCCATGGGAGAGATGCCAGGGAAGTGGGGGGACTCGCCATCCCTGGAGGGGTCGAGGAGCGGGTGGACAGGATTTAGGCGTGCTCTGCTGTGGGGATTTCCTAGGCTCAGGACTTAACTGCCTGCCATGTGGGGCTGGGAGAAACCCCCCCCCCCCCCGCACTGCTTCTTGTGCAAGGGGGCTTTCCCCCTTCCTCAGGGGCCCTGGTGCTGCTGCAGCCCAGGCTGGGGTGGGATGGGGCTGTGCCAATGCTCCTGCTGGCACCAACCCCACCGGGTCCTGGGGGAGGGTCTTGCCCCTCTGCTCGGGATCAGGCTGATGCTGCACTGGGGCAGGAAAGAATTTCCCCCCCGGTCAGACTGGTATGGACTGGGAGAGGGTGCTTTCCCCATGCAGCAGGGCCACACCCTCTGCCGGTGCCTGGGCATGTATTAATACCCTTTCATAGGAGCAGGACGCTGGCTGCCGTGGTCCCCCTGCTTTAACTGTGGCAGGTTCGGTTGTGATGTCTCAGCTGTGTCAGGGTGACAGTAGTTTAATGAAGAGTTTAGATGGTGGGTTAGTCTGGGCTGATTTGGCCAGGCCTGATCCTGCCTCCAGCAGGGCTGGGACTAGATGTGTCCCTGCAGGTCCCTGCCAGCCCCACTTCTTTATGACGGTGGGTCTATGTGCTGTTGGCAGTGCACTGCCCTTGTGCTGTGGCCCAGCTCCCACCAGGCCCCTGCCATGGTCCCTCTCCTGTCTGGCTGTTGCATGGGGCCACAGATCAGGGCCTTTCTGGGAGCTGCTGTGGGGCGCACGCTCTGCTGTGGCAGAAAGCTTGGGAACACCCCTGTGAGGCTCGTGCTGCAGCAGCAGCAGCCCCCTTTGCTCCCCTCCCAGCCCTGCACGCTCTCTCTGTGCCTTCCCGGCAGCCGGGGCCCTGTCTTGCTTTCTCTGGGCTGTGGTGAGCTGTGGTCCCCAGCCTGGAGCTTGCCGTCGAATAGAGGTGAGAGTGGGCAGAGGGTCAGGCCTCCTGCAGCTGGGTGTCTGCGGCACAGGAGTGCTGGGCTGCAGGTCACCGGTGGGGAAGGCAGACCTCAGCCTTGCTTCCTTCTGTCCTGGGTCCATGACTATCCTCTGCTCTCCTCTTCTCCCCGACGGCACCACCAGGCTCTGGCCATGCTCCTGTCCTTGTCCTCGGTCTTCCCTCCTGGGTCCACAGCCCATTCGCTGCCTCTGCTCTGTGTCTGCAGGGTGTCTGTGGCCTTTTGAGTCATCCTCGGCCCAGGCAGCCCTGTCGATAAAGTCCTAGCCTGGTCCCCTTCTCCCAGAGGAATGAGGATGTGCGTGGAGGTGCTCACAGGTCATGTCATGGGTGAGAGCCGTGTCCTACCCTGGACACATGTCCATTGGTGTGTCCATCCAGGTGGGCTTGCGTGATGCATTTAAATGGGAGCCGGATTTGCTCTGCAGAGCCTCTCATGCGCTCCGGTAGTTTCACAGCTGTGCACTGGGTGTGCATGTGGTTGGCCCCTGCCAGTAGACATGTCCCACGCGTGTGAGAAAGGACAATGCTGACAAAGGAAAACCCACGGTAGCAGGTGGCAGTTGGGGTCTGACATTTCTGTTGTCTGTGCCACTTGTAGCAGGTGCCGGTCTCGCCCCACGAGCTGGTGCCCTGGGCACTGACCAGGCTGCTGGAGCTGGGACTCAGGTGTGTGACGCACAAGGCAGGGAGCTGGCATGAGGGGCCAGAGCCTGCCCGCTTCTCCCTGTCTAGGTCTCCGTGCTACTGCGTTGCAAGCCCCGGGGCTGGGATCAGCTGTGCCAGCTTGGTGCGGCATGGGGATGCCCTACCGCGCTCCCGTCCCGTCCCAGGCAGCACTGGTATCCCTGGGGACCGTCTCAAAGGCTGAGTGGCTGGTCTGCAGCCCCTCCAGCCCTGCCCCTTGGTTGCAACCTGGCCCCGGGGGGCACGAAGGCCTGGCAAGCAGCCAGCGTGATTGCAGCCTACTCCCGCTGGCTGGGACCCAGTGCTTAGACCTGGGGGCCACGTGGTGCCAGGACCAGGCCCGCTGTGCCGGGCACTGCACAGAGCCAGGCCGGCCCTGCTGCGTGTACAGTTTCTACGCGCTGCTGAGTAGCAGTTCAGGTGGAAAATGTTAAATATAGCACCGTTCTTTGCAGTGCATCTTTCTGCAGAAAATGGCGGTGGGCTGAAACCTTAGAACTGAGCTCTTTCAGTGAAATGAGGAGGAAAAGAGTTGTTTCTGGGCCTTGGGGCAGCTCTGGGCTGGTCCAAGCAGCCACATCTGCAGCTGCGGCTGCAGCAAGCGTCACCGGCAGGCCCAAGATAGCACAGCAGCATGCGCAGGTATGCCTCTGTCCTGCACCCACGTATGGGTGCGCTCGGGGAGGGAGAGGCTCGTGGGTGGTTGTTGTCCTCAGTGTAGTGACCACAGGAGCTAGGAGGCCTCGTCTCTGCCCCCTGCGTGTCTTAGCTGCATCCACCTCTGCCGCACATCCTTCCTCCCGCCACATAAGCTGCTGTTTCCAGTCTGGGGACACCTACAAAGGCAAGCAAATGACACTGAGCACTTTGAAGAGGCAGGAAATAGTGCACAGCACACTAGCTCTACCCCACCATCTCCCCCCACAACAGGGGAGGGGTGTCGTTAGCCACTGGGGTCTTCACCTGGGAAACAAGCAGGGTGAGGGCCCCAGTCAGGGAAAGGCCAGTGAGTGCGGATCAACCCTGCCACCCTCCATCCCAGCAGCGAGGCCGGCTGGGAGCTGGAGCCGCACGAAGGGCTGGCTTCTCTGGCCCTGGGCACAGCTCCAGCATTCGTGTGAAGGCAGCGCGGTTTCTAGCCCTCGTGCGTGCGGAGAGGGAATTGAGAGTGAATGGAGGCAACAGGCGTGGCAGCAGCTGCCCGATCCAGATGCCAGCCTGCAGCAGTCAGCCTGGGGATGGGAGACTGCAGCCACAGCCTGACAAGGGTCCAAGCGCCTGCATTGCCGTACTCGGTGGGGAATGTCCACGGGGTGTGGGAGGCAAGGGCCGGCGGCCGTGCACCCACTGCACCGGGCAGCAAGTAATGGACTTGCATGTGGCATTGGCTCCTGCTGTGAGAAAGGAAAGGGAAGCAAGTAGCACGATGCAGAGAACCATGTCCCAGGCCACGTGGATTTAGAGCTGCTAATGCACTTGGAGAGGGGGTTTCCAGCAGCACAGTTTAGCTCCTTTATATCAATCCCCTGTGGAGGAAATGCAAATCACTTGAGAAAACCTCCAGCTGTCAGACCTGCTACTGACACCTGTTCAGTTACTCAGACTGAGATTACTTGGGCCATGGCTGGGCTCTTGCCTTGTGAACTGGGGGTTTCAGTGCCCCGAGGCAGGAGCTGCACCTGGGTCTCCCAGACCCTAGCCGGTTGAGCACCCTGCTGCTGCCTTACCTGGCAGGCTCCAGTACTGAGAGGGGCTGGGGCGAGGTGCTCAGCCCTGCCATGGGCTTGTGGCTGTGAATCCTGCCTGGAGCCGGGTGCCTCCCTGCAGCCCAGAGCAGGGCCAGGGCAAACGTCATGCTCGTCGTCTCTTGACCTGACAGCTCCCTGCACACAGAGTGACTGGCATCTTCTTGTACCTGCAGCCTTTGGGCCATCTGGGAGACCCTGGCCCAGGGCTGGTCCCTGCACCTGACTGTCACCAGCAGCCTTGTCACTTGGCCCAGGCCCTGGGCTCTGGTTTCAGCAGGAGATGTAAAGATGCTCCGTCCTTTTGGTCCCTTCACTGCAATGCAGCTATGGGAGGTAGGGAGGAGAAGGGTTGAGTCAACCCCCCTCCGCCTCACACACATCTGCTCAGCGTGCTGGGCCAGGGAGGGTCTGTGTTATTTCCAAATGGCCAACGACTGGCCTCACTGCTTGAGCTGCTCCCTGGCACTTGGGCAAGCTGGAGTGGTCATGGTCCAGGCCTCCTCCCTGGGGAGCTGTCAGAGGTGGGGAAGGAAATGGGATGGGAGGGGAAAGGGTAAGCAGACTGGATGCAACCAGAGCTGCTGCTCTCGTCCTTCCAGTTCCTGCTCCGGCTGGAACTGCTGAGCAGCAGCTGCAGGGTCAGCAGTCCCAGGACTGACCTGCTCCCCCATCTTCAGGCCCCCCCCAGGTGATCTGCCAGAGCCCGAGGGAGCTGGGCTGCTCCCTACCCCACAGGGCTGGATTACGTTGCAGCCCCATCGGTGTTGTGGGACCAGCAGCTGACCAGCTCCCCTCACCTTCCAGGCTTCCTGTAGCAGCTTCGGCCGGGTCTGGCATGGTTCGGAGCGTGATGAGGCGCTGAAAGGTGCTGCAGACTCGAGCCGTGCATGCACTGGCTTGCAGGTAGCTGATGTTGGTCACAGTGCAAGTCACAGACAACACACTGATTGCTGCCTGGGTTCACAGCTGAGCCAATCCTGCACTTATCCAGCATGCTGGGAGCGACTTGTGCTGAGGAGCTGTATGTGGAAGAGAGCTGGTGAGAGCAGCTGGTTGCTTGCTTGCAGGATGGCAGCAGCAGGCCAAGGCTCTGACAGGCAGTGCTGCCCAGCCAGTTTCGTGCCTGAGCCCTGTAGAGGAAGCGGGTGTGCACTGGTAGAGGGTGTGGGCAATGCAGTCCAAAGGCAGCGTCTGTGTCTGTGTCCATCCCCATGTTCGCTCTTGCAGCCCTCACCCATCCCGGGCATCGGCCTGTACATGTGTGTGCATGCATGACTACTGTTGCTGAATTGGAACGAGGGGATTTGGCCGTGTGGCTGCCTGTTAGTTTTTCCCAGACCTCCTGACCAGTCCCCTCTGCCTCATCATGCCTCCTGCTGTGGCTCCTGGTGTGGTGGGGGGATTTGGTGCCATTGCACGGTGGCTCTGACCTGTCCTGGTCGGGTGAGGAAGGTGCAGGTGCTGGGTCCCTGCCCACTGAGCAGCTGGTATCACTAACCTGTTATTGCTGCAGCCCCAGGGTGGGGGGCTGGCACCGGGTCCTTGGGAGCTGGTGCTGGGATCTTGGCTTGTGTGGCAGAAATGCCACCATCAGTGCCCCTCTCCCGAGACCTCTCTCTGCCAGCCTGAGAGGCGGGTGTTGAACCCCTCAGGGCAGGGAGCTCCCTCCCTGTCTGCACGACAAAAGCCTGGGGCCTGGGAGGGGATGCTCTGGTCACCTGGGCACGGGGAAAGACCCAGCCCTGCGCTCGGGCCCAGGTAACCAGGGATGCTTGGGAGATCGGTCGGCTTGTGGCCAGTACTGGCAGCTTTGATAGGACCGGGCTGCTGAGGTCAGAGAGGTTATTTAAGGGCCCCGGCCAGGAAGAAGGAGCCATTAGCCATGCGGTCATCCAGGTGAACCTGAACCTGGCTCTCTCCTCATCACCGCTTGCTCCAAGAGCAACCTGCCTTCAGAGGAAACTCCAACCACCTCTGGACGATGCAAGTGAGTAAGATACTCGAGATCAGGCTAGATATTTAGCTTCAGTAACTCAGATGCATGTTTAAACGGCTACCTCAGTCGCTCTAGTTTGCTCTATGGGATTCCTCTGATATTGCTCTACCTCGTACCCCGTTCCCGCCCTACCCCCTTTAATTAATAGAGTTCTCCGTGTGACCGGTGTGGGAGACTTATTGAGGGGTGAGTCTAAATTATGCCTGGGAGGCCCCTTAGGTCTGTGGTGTGTTCTCCAAGGTGCACAGGGCCAGAAGTGAGTCCAGAGCCTTGGATGGTGGCAGCGGGACCCCAGGCTAGCGGGGTGCTCCAGGGAAGGGGTCGGCTGGACGGAGGCACCCCAGGGAGGCACTCGGCGCCGGGACGGGGGTCGGGCGCAGGGAGGTGGGCGGCTCAGCGCGGGAGCGTCCCTGACTGGCCCGCCACAGCTTATAGATTCAGAGAGTCGGAAGGGACCTCTGTGGGTCATCTAGTCCCCCTGCCCCAGGCAGGCAAGAAAAGAGTTGCCAACCCTGGGGCCATGTGATCCCAGCCAGGTGTCTGTCCAGTCTCCTCTTGAAGACAGACCCTCAGGGACGGGGCGAGCACCATCTCCCTGGGAGCCCATTCCAGATTCTGGCAACCCTGACCATGAAGAACTTTTTCCTAATGTCCAGCCTAAACCTTCTCTCCAGTAGCTTATAGCCATTGTTCCTTGTCGTTCCAGGGGGTGCCCAGGTGAACAGATCGTCACCTACTTCGTGTTGCTCTCCCCTTATGAATTTGTACAATGCCACAAGGTCCCTTCTCACCTTCTCTTGGAGAGACTGAAGAGGTTCGGGTCCCTCAGCCTTTCCTTGTAGGGCCTGCCCTGCAGGTCTCTAATCAGACGAGTGGCTCTTCTTTGGACCCGCTCCAGGTTGTCCACATCCCGCTTGAGTGGCGGTGCCCAGAACTGGACGCAGTACTCCAGCTGCAGCCTGACCAGTGCTGCATAGAGGTAGAGGATCACCTCCCTGGACCTGTTTGTGAAGCACCTGTGGGTGCACGAGAAGGTATGATTGGCTCTGCCAACTACTGCATCGTGTTGGCGATTCATGTTCATCCTGGAGTCAACAGTGACTCCGAGATCTCTTCCTGCCTCTGGTGCTAAGAAGGTCACCCCACAGCCTGTAGGTATAATGGCAGTTCTTCCTCCCTAGATACAGCACCTTGCACTTGTCCTTATTGAATTGCATCCTGTTGCTCTCTGCCCACTTCCCCAACCTGTTGAGGTCAGCCTGGATCTGGTTCCTCTCCAGGATGTTAGCCTTGAATCCTTAGGTCCTCCACCCGGTCATCCCCTGTGGCCAACACCAAGTCGAGCAAGGCGTTACCACTAGTGGGACTCCTTACCTCCTGTGTTCGGTGGAGGTCCCGAATACAAGTTAAGAACCTGCGAGACTGGTTAGATCTTGCTGACTGCTCCTCCCAGCATATGTCTGGGTAGTTAAGGTCCCACATGACTACCGTATCTCTAGACCTCGCAGCCTCTTCGAGCTACTTGGAAAATTCCTGGTCTAGCTCGTCATCCTGGTGCAGCGGCCTATAGTGGACCCCCACCACCAGATCCCTTTCACCCTGAGCCCCTTGGATCCTAACCCACAGAGTCTGTGCTTGACCACCCTCTGTCCCTAATTGTCTGCCCTTGTCTGGGAGCAGCATGTGGTTCAGGGCTTCCCAGGGGCCTGGCTAGGCCCGGCAGCGCCGGTTCAGGCTGGACTCAGGGGTCAGGCTCGGACTCCTCCAGATGCTGCTCCGTGTGCTGCAGGAGCAAGCCTCCGTGTGTGCTTGTGTGTGCGCGCACGCCCCTTGGCAAGCTGCTCGCGAGGCCAGGCACACGAGGCACCAGGGCAGTCAAAAGTCAGTGCTGCCCTGGCCCAGGACTGCTCTCAGCTCTCCCTGGGGTGAGGCTGGACTCATTTGTGCCGAGGTTTTACCCAGCGGCTCTGAGCAAGATCATTGCACAACCACCCGGGGTAAGCGTGAGGCCTGCGCTGTACCAACGCAGCCCCAGCAGCAGCCTCGTTCCGGCCCAGGCTCGAGTGCCGTGGTCCCCTGCCACATCACGTGAAAGCCGAGGGTGGGCAGCAAGGGGTTAATGCCAGCTACCCTTGTGTGGCGGTCGGGGGCAGCCCCTGGCACCGGCGGCCTGGTGCTGGGAGGGGGTCCGTGGCAGAGACCCCCGCCCAGCCACTGCCTCCCCTGCAGGAGCAGGGCCGTAGCCGAGCGCCTCTCCCGGTCTGACGGGAGCACGTGGGCTGGAGGTGCGTAGGCGTGTCGAAGTCGCGAGCGGCTCGCTAGCGGTGTTCGAGCACTGCCGTGGCGAGCGGCTGTTCCAGCGAGCAGCTATTCCTGTCCCGGGGGACGGCTCCTGCGCGATGCACAGAGCTGTGGCTGCAGCACTCGGCTCCGGGTGCCGCAGCAACGTGGGAGCACCAGCCACCCTCGGGGCCCAGGCCACGGAGCCCATGCCCTGCGCTGTCCTCGGGCTGTGGGCAGTGTGGTGATGTCCCCTTGCTCCCGTAAATCCAGGGTGGATGTGGCCCTGAGGAGATCTCACCCTGGGGCTTGGGAGAGACTCCAGAGGGAGCCAGCCTGGGGTAGGGGGGCTGCATCGGCTGCACCCTGGACTCTTCGTGCTGCTCCAGGCACTCCCTGCCCTGCAGTGACTGCCCTTGAGCTCCCGTGCGCTCGGCGCCCACAGGCTCCCGTGCGGTCACAGCACAGCCGTCGACTCCAGCCTTCCCCCGCCCCATGACAGACCGTGAAGAGCCTGTTTGTGTTCAGAGGCTCCCTGCAGGCACCGGCATGCAGTTTCCTGCTGGGACACGCTACTGCCCGCAGGCTCCCAGCCCGAATTGCTCCAACAATCTCAAGGCCCCTTCTTTCCCCTCTGAGCCCTCCCCTCTCTTCCAACGAGCTGGGCTGGCCGGGCTCTGCTCCCTCCCGGCCCTTGGAGCCAGGTGCTGTGCAGAGGTAGCAGACATGCTGGCTGGGGGGGGTGGGCAGGGAAGGTGCCAGGACACAGGGGGGAGGGCAGGGGCCTGCGCGGTTGGAGGGGTTAGTGGGAAGTGCACCGTGGAGTTCACCTGGTGCCATGTCGAGACCCTGGCCACCCCCTGGCAGAGCTGCACGTGTGGGGATGCAAGAGGCAGTGCGTCGGGCGGCTGCTGGCCCCATGCCCAGCTGTCCCAGCTCTGCAGCACTGAAATCTCTCAGCTGTTCCCACCTGCTTGGCTGCTGCCAGGAACAGTCTCAGGCTTCCTGGCCGTGCCAGGCTCCAGGCAGCCACCAGCGCTTGCCATACCCTGTGGCTAGCTGGGATCAGGGCCAGCAACCCTGGTCCTAACCACTTGCTAGCATTGGGCTGATGGCCTCTAGAAGGGGCCCCCAGCCCCCGGGGCTGGGGAGCAGCAAGCGTTCCCTGGCTGCAGCCATCGCTTGTAATGGCCAGCTGGAAAGCAGGGCAGGGCCTGGGGAGGCAGAGCTGCCTGTGTACACACCTGGGCTACCGGGCTGCCCGTGGGAGATGCCAAGGAACCTGCCCAGGCTGGAGGCAGGAGGCAGCAGGTTGCTGGCAGTCCGAGGGCTGGGCTGGCTGGAGGCTCCTGCGCAGGGAAGTCCATGACGTACTCTCTCTGCTTGCAGAGGTGCAGGAAATAGTTCGCCGCTTCTCCTACAAGACTGTGTCCAACTACAGCATCTTGCTGGTGGCCCCACAGCTCCGGACGTTGTACGTAGGAGCTAAGGATGCCATCCTTGCCTTGTCCCTGGACTCCATCGACCAACCTCCCAAGATGGTGAGCATGAGGGCCCAGCCCCAGGGATGCAGGGCAGTTCCCTGAGAGGGGCGGGCTGGGTGTTTGGGAGGCTGTGATGCCATGCACTGGCTGTGTGCCCGGGCTGCTCCCCTGTGGGTGTGGGCATGGGTCTACACAGAGTGGGGGGATCACATCTGACATAGTGGATGTGTGAAATGGGGGGTGGGTTTCATGAGCTGCAGCAGGGGAGTCACGGGGACAGGGAGAGGGCACTCAGATTGCAGGCGTGGGGTTTACCATGTGCAGATGGCATGGAGGGGCTGCAGTGATTGTTCTCCCTGTCATCTGTTTGACACGGTATTTGCTTCATCCCAGCGGTGTTTGGTGCCAAAAGCGCAGCTGGTAAAAGACATTACCAACAATCCTCTTGGTTCTCCCCTACCCCCAGGACCAGCAGCTGGCAAACTACACCCATGGGATGGATAGGCCACAACACGCTTCGTGCAGCCCACGGTGGCACATGGTATCAGTTGCGTGTGCTTGGCCTGGCTTGTCCCCTCCTCCACCCACCATCCTGCACTGATCCCTCCACAGCCTTCCCCTGCAGCGGGTGCTGCTCAGCATCACTACTAATTTGGCCCTCCCCACTGCCACTGAGGACAGAGTCAGTGACAGGAGGCGGAGGCAGCAGCAAGTGCCTTGGTACTGTGGAGGGGAGTGGTGACCTGGGGCCAGGGAGGAGAGCAGTGGCCTGTGGTGGCTGCTGGGGCACCTGCCGCCCTGAAAGGTGGTTGACCCCTGGCCTAGGCCGTCCTGGCTCTGCTGCAGCTGGTGGTGACAGGGGACAAGAAACTGAACAGGAGCCAACAGGATGCCCTCATTGCCAAGAAGGTTAATGGCACCCTGGGCTGCACTGGTAGGAGCATTGCCAGCAGATCGAGGGCAGTGATTCTTCCCCTCTATTTGGCACGGGGGAGGCCACATCTGGAGTCTTGTGTCCAGCTGTGGGCCCTCCGCTACAGAAAGGGTGTGGACACATTGGAGAGAGTCCAGCTGAGGGGAATGAAAATGGTTGTGGGGCTGGGGCACGTGACTTGTGAGGAGATGCTGAGGGAACTTGGCTCTTTAGTTTGAAGAAGAGAAGACCGATGGGGATTGAACTTCAGCTCCCTGCAGGGGGGGCTGCAAAGAGGATGGAGCTGGACTGTTCTCAGTGGGGACAGATGGCAGGACAAGGAGCAATGGGCTCAAGTTGCAGCACGGGAGGTTTAGGTTAGATATTAGGAAAAACTTCCCCGAGGAGGGTGATGAAGCACTGGAGCAGGTTACCCAGAGAGATGGTGCAGTCTCCATCCTTGGAGATGTTTAAGACCTGGCTCGACAAAGCCTTGGCTGGGATGATGTAGTTGGGGCTGGTCCTGCTAGGAGCAGGGGGATGGACTAGATGTGACCCCTGAGGTCCCATCCAACCCTCGTCGTCTGTGATTCTGTGACCCACCTGGCACCAGCAAAGAGCTTTGCCATGATCCCGCAGCAGGAGAAACTGAGGCTGCTCCTAAGACTCACCCTGTCCACACTTCATATGAAACACAGCGGTTCAGTCAGCACCCAAGAAGGGGTAGCTTGGCTCCAAGATCCTGCCAGCCACCCTCCATCCTGTCCCTGCTTGTGGGCAGAACACCTGGCAATGAAGCAGCCTGGATGTGGGCAGGTTGGACAGTCCAGTGCAGAGCAACCAAAGTGATCAGGATCCTGGGAGACGAGACTGATGAGCACAGGCTAGAGGAGCTAAGGGGACTGAGTCTGAAGAAGAAAGAACTCAGCAGGGATTTGATCGCAGGCTGCAGATCCCTGAAGGGCAGTGACAGAGAGGATGAGATGGGCTTTTCTGTACAGGCACAGGGGACAGGACTAGGAGTGACGGCCTCAAGCTACGGCAGAGAAATTGAGGTTGAAGATGAGGAGGAACATGCTGGCTCAGAGGGTGGTCAGGGTCCAGCTGGAACAGGGTCCCCAGAGAAGTGGTGGCATCTCCATCCCTGGAAGTGTCCAAAAGCAGGTTCCAAGACCCTTGGCAGGGGATTGGCTTGGATTGGATGTGACCTTGTGAGGTCCCTTGGAGCCTTGCTTTCCGAAGATCCTATGGTCCTGTGATCTCCAGTCCCCAGGCTGCAACTCCTTCTTGTGTCCTCTCCTTGCTCCTTTCTTAGATGACCACTTCCATTTGTGTAACAAGGTTGAACAGTAGCCATCGCTCTCCTGAGTGTTTAGTGCAGGCTGCAGCTGCTTCGTTCCCAGCCCCGAGGAGGGGCTGTGCATACCCAGAAGCTGGTCTCGCCTCTCCCAGCTGCACAGCTTGTCCAACATGTAGCTGCTCGCGTGCTTCTCTCCTGCTCAGGTCCAGGCCAGGACTCTGCACAGGGATGGCTTGGGTGGTGTGAAGCCAAGCGATGACCCCTTCATGGTGCCTGTCCCAGGACTGTGCTGCCAGGCTTCTCTGCAGCCTTCGTCTTCGCCTGTACACGCGTGATACAGCAGGGCTGCTGGGATCCACTCCACAGAGCAAGGGGCAGGTGCCGGTCACCCTCAGGCTGGAGCCACTACAAGCACAACAGGCCTGTCCTCCGGGGCTTCACAGGCTCATTTAAGGCATTGGTCTTAATAGTGGCAGCAATTAGTGGCTAAACCCCCTGCTGTGTCAGAGACCCGCTGTGAAGCTGTGCTGCTCGGGGCCGAAGCACTTCGCAAAGCTAGGACAGAGCTTGAGAGAGACGGGGCAGGACGACCTTCCAGAGGGGTCAGGGTCATGGTGGATCTCCGACTGTGTTTGGGAAACACTGCAGAGCCCTTTGGCAGAAGGTGCTGTTTCCACGTGTGCATCCCCATGCAGCTGCTACATCCCAGCCTGCGGGGAAAGGGAACGTAAGCAAGCAAGAGTAGAGACAAGTGCTGGAGCCTCCGTGGAGCCTCTCCCCTCAGCAGAGGCCTTGTTCCTGCCACGGGACATGCTCAGACACCGCTGTGACGGACCGCAGGGAAGGGCTCCGAGGGGTGCAGGTGGCAGCAGGGTTGGGATCCGCTGCAGGGACCGGCTCTGCTGCGATGCTGAGTCAAGGCTCTCGGAGGGAACCTGCCAGGGCTACAGTTCTCAGGCTTGTTCGACTCCAGCCCCGTGGGGAAAATGCCAGCTCTGCAATTCTCTTGTCTCTTGGCTATGGGAAAATACTACAGCGACTCCTCTGTCGCTGGGACTTCGTAGGGTGAAAACAGACTTCTTTGTGTCACTATAGCAATGTTTATGGCAGCACGTGCTTGACATGTTTTGCCCAAGGACGTGGATCAGCCGTGGTGGGAAACATCCCAGGACACATCCCACTACTGCTTCTTGGGTCTGTTCATACCACAGCAGGGCAAAGGATGTTTGACCCTGCAGGGCCCTGTTTGATACCTCTGGGTTTGTCCTATGAACTGTGTGCAGGTGTTTGCACACCTGGCAGTGAGCAGTGCCTTGTGGCACCCTGACTAGGTGCTCACAGAAACCTGCCTAAGGACAGCGGTGCTAGGGTGGAAACAACTGCCCCGACCCTTTACGGCTGCTTCCTGGAGAAAGGAGCCTGGAGGGGGCACTGCTTGTTCTTTCTGTGCGTGGGCAAATCTGGGGGGGTGGATTTGCTTGTGTTGTATTTCTTTTGGGGGAGTTAATAATTCCCTTCCCACCACCATGTCCTAGCTCTGATGGGACTTCTTGCTATTTTTCAGATTGAGTGGAAAGTTCCCGAGCAGCAACGCTTATCCTGTACCATGAAGGGGAAGAAAGAGGCAAGTACCAGGCAGGGGGACGGTAGGGATGGACCAGGGATGAGGGCAGCTCCTTGTGTTCCTCTTCACAGGATGCCCAGGCTCCTGGCTTTGCATCCATCAGGGCTGTGATGGGGACTTCACCCCTGGGCTCCCAGCAGCACTAGGGCTGAAACATCTGGTATTGAAAGAGGACACCCACTTGTCATTGACCCCAGTAGGGAAGGCCCTAGGTAAGCCGTGGTCCAGCATGTCTTTCCCAGGCTGTTGCTTGCTGCACCATGTTTCTAGGACTGAATGCATTTTAACCCTGTAGTTCTGCAGGACTTGTACCGAGTCCTAAAGAGCTGGTCAAGGATAGCTGCAGCCACCAATAATAATGCTTAATGAACCCCAGAATAGTGGGAAATCCCAGAGGCCGGGGAGAGTGCTAAGGCTGTGCCAGGGCCCAGAAAGGGCAAGCAGCTTCGGTCAGCTTGGCCCCCGACCTGTTCTGAGCAAAGCATGAGGGGCATCTCCCAGGGTCTGCCTCAAGAGCTATGTGCATCAGGGCTTTTATGAGCGAGCCAGAAGGAAAAGGTGAATGGTGCCTGACCCATTTTATTAGTGACCCATCGGCTGGGGTCAAGCTGCCCCTAGAGCTAACCAATGCTGGCGAGCATGGGAGTGAATGAAAGGCTGGGGTCTGTGCAGCTAACCAGAAAGCAGACTGAGTTGCAATGGCACAGAAGCCCATTTCCAGCAAGAAATGCCCTGCGGTAACAGGGTTTTGATGTAGTTGAGGCATGTGCAATAAGACCAGGCATGGGCAGGCAAAGGCACTGGAGGTTGTGCTGCTGCGGCTGTGAGGGCGAGGTGTGGTGGCAGGACAACAGGATCCCATCCCTGCATGGATCAAATGTCCACCTTCTCCTAAGATGTGCTGCTCTCCTGCCTGGTGCTGGTGGTGGGTTCAGTGCAAGGGAAGGGAGCTTGCCTGGGCCTGGAGCATGGCAGGTCTGGTCCACAGCCCCCCTGACCCTGCAGTGTCGACCTGCCTGGCCTCCAGCGCTGCAGAGACCCCAGAGGCTGCTCCCTGCTCATGGCCCACACGCTGTTACCACCTGCGCTGCTCCCCGTCCCGGCATTCAGCAGAAGCCACCCTTGTCTCCCGGCATCCCTCATTCCTGGCATGCCTAGGCCCAGCCAACGCTTTCCCCTGGGGTCAGGAACATAGGCCCTTTGTGGTGCGTGGAGCCCAGCACAAAGCTGTTGTTTGTTGGCAAACCCATGATTGTTACCCGCGAGGGAGTTGGCCCCCTCCCTCCCATCAGCTTCAAGCTGAGGCTGATCCTCGTCTCCTCTTGTGCCCGCTGCAGGCGGTGGGGAGGGGCTGCCCGTGCTGCTGCATCTCCTGAGAGTTTGCCGAAGAACTTTTTTTAATTTCATGTCACAGATCAAATCAGTCAAATCAGATCCTGATTCTATGGAGTGAGCAGAGTTGTTCGGGGGAGCAATGAGAGCTGTGCCAGGGCAGGAATTGTGAGGGCGAGGGCTGCAGGAAATACTCCACCTTCTCCAGAATCTCACGCTGGACCTGGATTACCAGAGCTGGGGACTGTTTGATGGAGGATCTTAGTCTTCTGAATGTTAAGCATCAGTCCCATTTTCTTGCATGCCTGAGTAAAGATGTTGATGAATGCCTGAAGGTCTGCTTCTGAGTGAGCACCCTCTGATCCACCATCAGTGTACTGGAGCTCAGCGATTGAGTTTGGGGCAGTCATGGTTTTGGCTCAGAATCAGCTGCGGTTAAACAGTTTAGCATCCATTCAGTAGTTTATCTCTGCTGTGGCTGGAAGCTTGTTGGTGGTCAGATACAACTCTGAGGCAAGAAATATTGAGAAGAGTGGAACGATGCCACAGTCTTGCTTAACTCCTGTTTTAACCTTCAAAGGGATTGGTGATAAAGCCAGTACTGAGAACCACCGCTGGCATGCTGGCAGGAAGCAGGCAGAGGATGGCGACAAGCTCTGGGATCCTCCACAACACTTCTCAGCTGACTGAGTTGGAAGTTTTTGTGAGGTCAAAGAAGGCCATGTCGAGAGGCTTGTGTAGGTTCTGGCATTTCTTCTGCAGCTGGCCAGCTGTGAGGATCATCTCAGTTGTGCCTCTTGATGCCCTGAACCCACACTGAGATTCCCGGAGCAGGTCTTCAGCGGGGGGAAGGAGACGGTTCAGGAGGGTTGTTGCAGTGATCTTTCCTGGGGTGGACAGCAAGGCGACCCCTCTGTAGTTTCCATGGTTGAACTTCTTTCCTTTCTTGAAGATTATTGCAATTATGGCATTCCTGAGGTCATCTGAGATTTCCTCATCATTCCAGTTCCTTAAAATGAGACCTTGATCTGTGATCTCAGTTCCTCTCCTCCCTGTTTGAAGATTTCAGTGGGGTTTCCATCTGCTCCATCTGCTTTGTTGTTCTTCATCTGTTCGATGGTTTTCCTCTCCTCATTTAGGGTTTGGGATGCCAAGATCATCTCTGACTGGGTGTTGTGGGTTGGAGTTGGGAACACTCCTGTCAAGAGCACAGTAGACTGAGAAGGTCTTCAAAATGCTCCTTCCAATGGGCATTGATGGCTCCCCTTTTCTTGATCATTTCTCCTCCATCCCTAGGTCTCCAGGGGGTTGGTCCCTGAGTGCTTGGACCGTAGATGGCTTTCGCGGCACTGAAGAGACTGTGCATATGGGTGTCAGTGACATTGGCGATGTGTAGGGGGTGCACATGCACACCTGAGATTGACGGTGCACCCCCTGAGAGAAGCTCCTGCGGGCAGTCGCCGTGGCCGCCTGCGGGAGCTCCTCGCTTGCCACCACCACGCCACTGCCGCTGCCCACAGGCTCTCGCCGTGTCCCCCCAGCCTCCGGGGGCACGTGTTGTTTGTGGTCAGCGAGATGCCGATTCTCCTTAGTCTTGTCTTCCCACCATTTGTTCTTTGTATCCAGGTCCTCCTTTGAACCTCTGCCTTGGCTTGTTGGAGATTTGGTTTCTTTTGGTTGGAGTTGGTGTTGTTTTGCCCAGCACAAAAGGCCTGGCACTTACAGTTGATTAACTCTTGCATCTCCTTGTCATTGTCATCAAACCATCCTTGATGTTTCCTGAACCCGTGTCTCCCCACAAGCACTGATGATGGTGGCCTTGAGAGCACCCCACAGGCTGCTGACATTTTCCCATTGTTGATTGGAGTTCACCCGTTTTTCATTGAGGCACTGGTGGGAGAGGTTTCGCTTGCTTGGGTACTTCAACGCTGATCTTCCATCAGCATTGCTTCTGCCGCAGCCATCATTTGGGAGCCAGTTTGAGTGACATAACTGAGAGGACAATTCAGCGATCAGCCCAGCAATCCACACTTGGCCCTATTAGCACAACTGTTGTTCTCTTGTGGCCATTGCTCCCAGCAAGTGTGTTGGCGGCCTGTCCTCTCCATCATTCACCAGCCCCTCACCTGCATCTCACGTGCAGATGTTGAGGGGTGATTTAAGTTTTCTTTCAGGCCCTGAATAAAATGTTGGTTGGTGTAGGGCCAAGGGGTCTGGCCTCTTGAAATGTGCCCAACAATGAGTCCTGCTAATATCTGGCACCCTCAGCTTGCTGCATCCCAGCCCCTTCCCTCCAAGCCCTGCTGGCCTTGTGCTGTCCTAATGCTAGGCCTCCAGGAGGCTGGGTGTCCCGCATGGGCCCTGCTACCTTCACCGGCCCAAAGTGTGTTCCCATCAGAAAAAGCCAAGCTGCTCTAACAAGGGCTGCCGTGCTGGGCTGGTGGGCGTGTGAGCAGCGGGGAGGCTGGCAGCTGCACTGTACGGTAGCGGAAAGGATTCATGGATGCCCACGGGCGACTGGTGCCACCTGAGTCGGGGGCATGTGCGAGTCAGGAGCCAGTGGGGTCCCCCCACGGCTGATCTCGCTGACCGGGAAGCGTCACTCCCACTCCCTGGCCGGTGCTTGCATGGGGAGCGCTGGTGCTCCCGCTTACCCCCCTCCCCGTCGCCTAAGCGGGGTGCACTCTGTCAGGGGGTGAACATGCACCCCCAGACAACCCCTACGTGTTGCCACTGTCGATGCTGCATACTACCAAAAGCATGGCCCAGCCCCGAGGTGCTGACAAGCAGCCCAGGAGAACGGCGATGCTCAAACCACGTGGCGAGAAAAGCCCGGCACCACTTTATCAATCTATCAAGAAGGGAAGAAAGGAAGGTGGTAGCCATGGTAGTCTGGGGGGAGGCAGGACGCGGCAGCACCAGGGAGACCGTCTGGTACAAAGAGGCAGGAGCTTTCAGAGGCAGCAGTCAGTGGGTGGGCAGAAGTTGGGGGATTTCCATAGAAAGGAGTTAAATAAAATAATTGCATGTGAACCAACGTGTGTGGCCTTGGACAACGCCTTCCTGCCCAGTGGTAATAGGAGTGGGGGGTGGACCCCTCCCCAGTTTCCAGATGATTCCTGTTAATTCATGGCAGGAATTACTGATGAGGTGCTGGCTCCTTGCCCTGGGGGGTGGGATCGCACCCCCCGGGGCCTGGGGAAGGCCTCTCTCTTTGTGGGAGGCATCGTGTGCTCTCTGACCGAGCCCCCATAGGCAAAAAACGTCCCGCAGCATCAGCTCCTTCTAACTCAGTCATATAAATGGATTTATGTAGTAAATACTCAGGGGTAAATGGATTTTTTTCACTCCGAAAATGGTAAAGCAGCATCTGCTCAAGCTTCGTCTGACATCAGTCACGTCTGGGCAGAGACCAGGGACGGAAACCTGCAGCTCAGACCTGGGACGCGGGTGTGTGGACCCCGGTCCCTGCTGCCCCCTGCGGGCTGGAACATGCATGTGCACTGACACACGCGTGTGCTTGGCTGTGTTGTCCCATGGCAGGGGATAAGTACCAGGGTGTTGCTAAACTCCGGGGGGCATCCTGGGCTGCAAGGCCCCAGCCCCATCCCTGCTGTCACAGGATGGGCTGCTGCACCCACACCTCCGCGTCCCCGTGCTCCACGTCACGGCTGCCGGCTCTCTCCGCAGGCTGAGTGTCACAACTACATCCGCATCCTGGACTTCGCCAACGAGAGCCACCTCTTCGTGTGCGGCACTTACGCCTTCGACCCCCAGTGCGGCTTCATCGTGAGTGACCTGAGCCCCCCTCCAGTGCCCCCACCCCACCCCACACCCTGGGCTGGAGGGCGCTGTGGAGGCAGGAGCCGGGGAAGGCCCTTGGCGACAGGAAGGAAAAAGCAGAGGAGAAAATCCCCTGGGTCCCGGTGAAAAGCAGGCGAGGGCAGAGCCGAGTGCCGCCCTGCGGCTGCTGCTGCTGGGGGAGGACGGGGGTGATAGATTCGGGGGGGGGGGGGGGAATTAGGGGCTGAGACTCCTGTGCCTTCCTCGCAGAACGTGGCCAGTTTCAGCGGCGTAGAGCAGCAGGACACCGGCCGGGGCAAGTGCCCCTTTGAGCCCACGCAGCGCTCGGCAGCCGTCATGGCTGGTACGTCCTCAGCACTGCGGCTGTCCGGGTGGGGGTCCAAGCGCGGGGCCAGGCCTGGGATATGAGGGAGCAGTGGGGAGCGAGCCATGCAAGGGCAGAGCTGGAGA
Source organism: Caiman crocodilus (assembly GCA_030014935.1). NCBI lineage: Eukaryota > Metazoa > Chordata > Crocodylia > Alligatoridae > Caiman > Caiman crocodilus. Next base: position 57,080 of record JAGPOW010001745.1, on the reverse strand, counting down.
CAGGACACGTCGCACCCTTGTCTTGCTGAGCGGCTGCTTCTGGTCCCCTGCACCCACGCTGGGGCCTGGGGCTGTGTGAGCCGGGTGCGGAGCATGGCTCAGCCCTGCTGCGCTAGCCCTGCGTCCCGGCACCACGGCGTGTTTCCCTCCCGGGTGCATCTGGCCAGGGCCCCTCCCTGCTGGCCATCCCCCCCTGACCCGTGCCCCTGCAGATGGTGTCCTGTACGCTGCCACCGTCAACAACTTCCTGGGGACGGAGCCCATCATTTCCCGAGCTATGGGGACCTCGGAGGAGCGCATCCGGACAGAGACCTCGGTGACCTGGCTGAACGGTGCGTACCCTTGGGGCGGCTGCCTGTGCTGCTGGAGGGACCTGGGACATGGGCAGGGCGGGGGGCACTGCCAGGGCCGGGGTCGGGTGCTGAGGCAGGCAGCAGAGGTGATGCTAAGGTCTGCTCCGCTCCGTGCCGGCAGCAGTGTAGCAGGTCGGGGGTCCACATCTTGGATCCTTGGTGCTGGCCCCATGGTCATTAGTGCTGCAGCCACATAGCCTGGGTCAAGCTGGGCATGTTCAGCGCCAGTGCCCAGGGCTGTGACCCCCTCCCTCGCTGTGCTCAGACCCCGACTTCGTGGGCTCCGCCTTCCTGAGGGAGAGCGAGAGCGGAGAAGATGACAAGATCTACTTCTTCTTCACGGAGACGGCCAGAGAGTACGACTTCTACGAGAAGGTGAAGGTGCCGCGTGTGGCCAGAGTCTGCAAGGTATGGCCCTGGGCCCCAGCAGGGTGGGGATGGCCCCCATGGGCCTCAGGGAGGCTATTGGGGTAAGGGGGGCAGGGACAGTAAAATGTGACTACCCCGATTGCGGCCAGACATTAGCACCGGCGTCCAGGCACAGTGTGACGGTGACAGCAGTGAGAGGCCAGGACCTTAGAGTCTCATCAGGGCATCAATATACAAAACCTGTTTATAATTGAATTTGAAATCAGGACAGCCTCTACTAGGCCCTACGTGTCCTAGGGACTGGTGGGGTTAGGGATCCAACAAGCTGTGTAATCTGGCCCAGGGGCTCCCGCAGGGCCAGCAATTTGGTGGTGGGGAAGTGGTGGGTTGTTGCCTGTGCGCTGCAGAGCTGGCCGTGGAGCTTGGGAGCATGTCTGCCACGTGCGGCTCCGTCTGGTGGTTACGTGCCGCCAGCTGAAGGCTGGTGCTGGCATGAGCAAGGCTCACGTGCTGAGAGCTGCTCACGGCTGGTATCTTCCCCCCCCCCCCACCTTGGGTACATGTCTGTGTCCTCCTGTTTGCATGGAAGGGGGACCTGGGCGGGATGAAGATGCTGCAGAAGCGCTGGACGACCTTCCTGAAGACGCAGCTGATTTGCTCAGATCCCAAGACTAGAACCAACTTCAACCTGCTGAAGGATGTATTCACCCTGCGCTCGGACAACTGGACATCCACCATCTTCTACGGCCTCTTCTCAGCCCACAGGTGAGCGCTGGGTGCCGGGTGTGGCTGCTGGCTTAGGCGGAACTGGCGAGACGGGATGGCGGCTCCTGCCAAGGGAACGATCCCTCGCAACGGGCAGTGGGCACTGAACCTCGCCGCTGGGGCAGCCGTGGCCACTCCTGATCCCTGCAGATAGAATTGTCGCATCAAGGCACGGCCTTGGCTCCACTCCCCAGTGGGGTTGCCCTCTGCATCCCTTGTTTCGTGTGCCTGAACCCTTAGCTCAGGAGCTTGCTATAATTAGTGACTAATTGTGGCCAATTTAGTCAGGCTTCCATGGCCTGCTGTCTTTGTAGCAACAAAGCCCTTCTTCTGGTGCCCCCTTCACCCCATTCCCCCTGACTCCTTGGTCTCTGAGATCAGCCTGCAAGGTTGTGGCTTCTCCTGGGGTCTTTAGGGTGTTTATAGACTTGCCCAGGGAGTGACTTTGATTAGAGCGGCTCCAAGACCCGCTCTAATTAAAGCACCTGGAGCATCACATATATCAGCCTCCCCGTGCTGAAAAATGGGGTGGTGGGGGTGCTTTAACTAAAGCTCAGTGAATGGCTCAACCTGTAGTCCTGGGGGCACCCATGGATGGTCTCCCCCAAAGTGTCTCCTTTCCCTAGGGGAATGGTCATGTTCAATTCCCAGTGGCCCTTTCTGCCCCCATCTAGCCAGCTGCATGCAGAGACCCCCAAATCCCTGTCTCTCAAATCACCCTCCCTCACGGCCTCATCATCCCACGCTCCCCTGCAGCTCCGCTGTATACCAGGATTTGGTCAAGGCAGGCGCACTAAGCCACGTCCACTGATTATAGCAATATCACACGGCAGCCCCCGCGCTGCCCCAGTGCCTGTCTTGCCAGTCCTTTGGCAGAGGTGAGATGCACAGATTCACGGACCTCAGCAGATCATTGAGTCCGATTCTCTGCCCTGGGCAGGAAAGAGTGCTGGAGTGAGATGACCCCAGCCAGGTACTTGTCCAGCCTCCTCCAAAAACCTCCAAGGTAGGGGAGAGCACCACCTCCCTTGGAGCCCATTCCAGATTTTAGCAACCCTTACTGTAAAGAAGTTCTTCCTGATGTCCAATCCGAATCTGCTCTCTATCAGTTTGTGGCTGTTATTTCTAGTTACTCCAAGAAGTGTCCTGGTAAACAGAGCATGCTGCTTCCCTCCCCACCTCCCCCGATGAATTTGTAGGTGGCCACAAGATCCCCCTCAGGCTTCTTTTGTGGAGACTGAAGGGATCCAGGGCCCTCAATCTCTCCTAGAGCCTTACCTGCAGGCCCCTAACCATACAAATAGCCCTCCTCTGACCAATGCCACATAGAGGGGGAGTATCGCCTCCCTGCACCTGTCTGTGATGCACCTACTAATGCATGATAAAGTGTGGTTAGCTTTACGGATCACTTTGTCACACTGATGACCCATATTAATCTTGGAATCAGCAATAACTCTGAGATCCCTTCCTGCTACAGTGCTGGTGAGAGGGTCATCCCCCAGCCTGTAAGTGTGTTGGTGATTGCTTCTCCCCAGGTGGAGCACTTTGCATTTGTCCTTATTGAATTGCATCCTCTTCTGGTCTACCCACTTCTCCAACCTGTCCCGATCTGCCTGGATTCGTTCCCTGCCCAATAGTGTATTTACTTTACCCCATAATTTGGTGTCATCCGTGAATTTCGACAGGGTGCTCTCCATGCCCTCATCCAAGTCCCTGGTGAGGAAAGGCATTGAACAGCACAGGTCCAAGGACCAAGACTTGCCAGATTCCACTGCCCACATCCTTCCAGGTCGATACCGACCCCTCTACCACCACTCTCTGGGTGCATCCCATTAGCCAATTTGCCACCCACCTGACCATGTAATCTTCTACACATCACAGCTGTTCAGTTTGTTTATGAGAACAGGATGGGATACCGTATCAAAGGCTTTCTTAAAATCCAGGGAGATGACATCTACCTCGTCCCCTGCATCTAAGCATTTAGTGGCCTGGTCATAAAAAAACACAAGGTTAGTCAGACAGGATCTGCCAGCTATGAACCTGTGCTGGTTGTGTGGCGGGCCAGCAGGGGGCGCTCCCGCGCTGAGCCGCCCACCCCCCTGCGCCCGACCCCCTTCCAGGCTCCGAGTGCCTCCCTGGGGTGCCTCCGTCCGGCCGACCCCTTCCTTGGAGCCCACCCGATAGCCTGGGGGCACCGCCGCCACCATCCAAGGCTCTGGACTTATTTCTGGCCCTGTGCACCTTGGGAAACACAGGCCTGTTCGTC
>JAGPOW010001745.1:31394-53227 GCA_030014935.1 Caiman crocodilus | reverse complement strand
GATGAGATCCCTGCCCTGAGGGATTCACCAGCCGCCTCTCAGGCTGGCACAGGGAGAGGTTTCTGGAGAGGGGCACCCACGGGGGCATTTCTGCCACAGGTTGCCCTTCAACATTATTTTTCCCACTGATCTCTCACAAATGTGATCCTTGATCATTTTTTCAGAAGTTTTCCCAAGAAAAGAAGTGAGGCTAACTGGCCTATAGTTACCTGGATCTTCCTTCGTCCCCTTCTTGAAAATAGGGACCACATTATCTCATTTCCAATCCTCTGGCACATGTCCTCAGCACCAAGAGCTCTCAAATGATCATGCCAGTGGCTAATGCCTTCAGCACCTCAAGCTGCTCCCTGGCCCACACGTCCCACAGTTGCCCCAGCCCTCAGGGTGCGGTGTTGCACAGGGAGCTCGTCCAGAGCTGTTGGTTCGCTCCCATCCCTGGATGCTTTCCCAAGCCCCCGCTGTCCCTGACGTGGCCTCCCATTCCCCAGGCAGCTTTGCTCCCAAGTGAGGGGTGGGAGCCGAGCCTTGGACCTGACCTCACGTGGGCTGTTCCCCGGTGTCTCGCAGCGTCCGCAGGGCCCTGTGCGCGGAGGTTTTGAGAGGGTTCTGGCCTGCGCCATCGGCACTCCCGAGACCGGGGCTTCCCGTGTCCAGCTGCTCGGATTCACAGGGCTGGAAGCAGCTCTGGGCCCCTGCCCCACGCCCTGGTCCTACCCCATCCTGGGGAGATGCCAGCCAGTTGCTTCCCCACTCTCTGGTGAAGGGGAGTGTGCTGCACCCCCGGGCAGTCTGTGCTGCTGCTGCAGCAGGGAAGGAGAGAAGCAGTTTCCCTGGAGGGCTGCAGTCCCCATCTTGCCCCCGGGTAACCCCCATCTCTGTTGCCTCCAGGGATGGCGGAGAGGTCTCCGCCGTCTGTGCCTATAGCATTCGGGATGTCCAGAAGTCCATGAGTGGTCGCTTCAAGGAATTCAAGCGTGACTGTGAGAAGTGGACGAGTGTCCTAGCCAGCGATGTGCCCGAGCCCCGGCCTGGCACGGTGAGTGAGGGGATGCGCTGGCATCTGGAGCTGCAGGCCAACAGGGCTATGCATGTGCAGGCCTGTGCTACGGTGGGAGTGGGGACCGTGCTGGCTCTGGCGTGGCCCTTGTCTCTTGGCTGGGGCACCGCCAGTGAGGACGTGAGGCTGCCCATGACACTCAGAGTATGTTGGGACGAGGGGGGTTAGGTGCACATGGTCATGGATGACCAGTGCCTCATGAGTCGGGGGAGCACATGCCCCCCCTGACACCAGTCAGCTACCGGGGGGCCGTGTCACTCAGCGGCTGATCCCACTGACTGGGGGTCCCACTTCCGGAAGCAGCACAGCCGCCTTAGCTGGGAACCCTGTTCCCCAGCCGGCGTTCAGAGCACGGGCACTGGTGCTCCCGCCTGCCCCCTTGGCCGCCGGCTGAACAGGAAGCGTGGCCTGACAGGGGGTGCACCAGCGTTCGTGGGGTGCACATGCCCCCCCTGTGCATTCCCTACGCATTGCCACTGCACATAATGCTCCACGTGGGGGTCAGCGTGTGCACATGACACTGTGTGGGGGAGAGTGTGTGCATGGGATGCTCCATTTGGGAGGGCAGTGTGCACACATGGCATTGGGTGTGGGGCAGAGCATGCACACAATGTGGTGCAGGGGAGGGCATGTGCATCTGTGGGCTCCGTGACTGAGCTGCCACTTGTGCCCACAGTGTATCACCAACAGCATGAAACTGGCTGGATTTGGCTCCTCGCTGATCCTGCCCGACCGTGTCCTGACCTTCATCCGGGATCACCCGCTCATGGACCAGCCTGTGCGCCCATTGGAGCACGCACCGCTGGTGGTGCAACGAGGTGCACCCTACCACCGAGTTGCCGTGCACCGTGTCCGCAGCCTCACAGGCACCGACTATGACGTGCTGTTCCTGGGCACCAGTGAGTGGCAGCGGTGGGGGGCAGCAGGTGGGGAGGGCACAGCTAGAGAAAGCATGTCTTGCAGACAGGGTGCGTGTGGCCTGCACCACAGTGCAGCTCCCCCATCTCCAGGGCTGGGGGGCTGCTGTGGCTGCGCCCTCACGCCAGTCCCTCCCTGCTCAGAGGACGGGCACCTGCACAAGGCGGTGAAAATTGGCCCGACAGCTGCCATCATCGAGGACCTCACGCTTTTCCCTGAGCCACGGCCAGTGCAGAACCTGCAGCTCCACCAGGTGAGGGGCAGTGTCCTCGCAGTGCCCAGCGTGGCCTAGCCCATGCCCCCATGCCTGACACATGGGGTGTATGAGCGAGGTCAGCACCAGGGAGGGGGAAGAAGCAGGCCTGGATCCTGTGGCCCCCATCACCCCAGCCCTTGTGCCCCTGGTTCCCTACCTGCCTGGCCTAACCTCTGCCTGGTGCCTAACTGTGCTCGGATGTTGTGGGGTGCAGAGGCCAGGGTGGGCGGTGCGTGGTCCACACAACAGGACCCTGCTTGCTGCACTGGGCTTTGGTATCTGGGTGTAGGGGCCAGCGGCAGAGATGGGCAGCAGCCCAGGCTCCGGGCTGGGACAGAGCAGAACATGGTCCATTGGGGCCTCACGCCCCTTTGGGGTCAGGTTGGAGCTCTGTGGGGTCAGCACCGTGGCCAGGGCCTCAACTGGGAGCAGGAGGGACCTGTCCCCTGCCTCCTTCGGGCAGCAGCTGAGCCGGGAGTGCAGTTCCCCACTTGCTCCTGGGCAGCCTCGCTCAGCAGCTGTCTGCCCATCCCCAACACAGAGCTGGCTGTACGTGGGCTCCTCCATGGAAGTGACCCAGGTCAACACCGCGGCCTGTGAGCAGTACGGCAGCTGCCATGACTGCATCCTGAGTCGCGACCCTGCCTGCGCCTGGAGCCGAGAGCTGGGGGCCTGCGTTGTGCACCGGGGACAGAGCGAGTGAGTCCCTCCCCTTCTGCCCCTTGGCCCTACTCATGGCGTGTTCTCTCGGCTGGTCTCTGTGGCCCTCCAGCTGCCCAGGACTGCCCCCACCAGAGTCTGCTGGTCCACTGGGTACTGGTTTCCAGGGGTGGCCTGTGTCTCTGACCCACTGGATCCGACACTGTGGCTCCTGTCCCTTTGCCTCCTGTCATTTGCTGTGTAACTGGTGCCCAGTGCTCAGCACCAGGTGCGGACCCAGTGCAAACCCATGCCTTCCAGGCCCTACCCAGACCAGGGGCTGAGTGGGCCATGGGCATCTCAGCCTGAGGCTGCTGCCGCCACAGGACTCCTGTCATCTGTGCCTCTCTCCCATGTCAGGTTACTGCAGGACATCACATCTGCCAACATCTCGGGGCTGTGTCCGAAGGAGATGGAAGGTGGGTCCCTGGAGGGGGCCAGGGGAAGCCAGGATCTGGGCATGCAGGGGGAGGACAAACACTCCTGAGCAGTGTGGACGTTGCACAAGCTGCGGTCTGGGGAGCTGCAAGCCACAGCAGGGAGAGGCTGTGCAGCGTGTGCCTCCCTGGCTGAGCGTTGAGCACCCTCAAGAGGAGCTATGAGGGTGCACCACAGGCTGGGGTGGGGTCAGGAGCGCAGTACAGCTGCTGGGAATATGGCCCTGGTCCAGGCTCGTGCCTGCACGGAGCTGGCCCCAACCCCAACCCCGGGGGCTTTGGGGCTCCCCTCTGCTCAGGGAGAGAAGGGCAGCAGGGTGTGGTGCTGGATGCCAGGAGAGCCCCCTCCCATGCCCCTGGCCACAGCCTTGCCTGTAAGTCGCGGCTTCTCCCCTAACACTTGGCTTCTGGCCTGCTTGCAGCTGGGCCGGTCATGGCCGAGGTGCCGGTGTCCCTGGGCGCCCGAGTCGTGCTCCCCTGTGCTCCCCCGTCTGCCTGGTCTGTCTGCACATGGCAGAGACCCAGCCCAGATGCCCACGCCTACACTGAGCGCCGTGACGGGCTGGAGTTCACCGTGACGGCTGCAATGCTGGGGGACTACATCTGCCAGTGCACGGAGGGCGGTGTTGGTGCCACTGCGGCTTCCTACAGCCTGGTGTGGGGCAGTGGCACAACCAGCACCAGGCAGGAGACACAGCGCAGTTACAGCATTGTGACGGGGCTGGTCTGCTTCCTGCTGGGGCTGGCGCTCGGCTGCATCGTCTGCGTTTTCCTCGACCGGCGGCGCCGAGAGCGGCTGCAGCGGGAGCTGATCAACCGGGAGAAGAATGGGCTGGACCTGATGCAGTCAAACACGACCAGCTGCAGCCACGAGCCCCACACGCCCAGCTCCCCTGAGGACGAGCGGCATCCCCTGGCCACCACCAAGAATGGGAGCCTCAACGGCTTCCCCCCTCTCTACATCAGCGAGTTGGACAAGGACCAGGCCCGCATCTTCCTGGCTGGGGCCCCCCTGGCCAAGTGCGATGAGACCTCCATCTAATACCCTGTCACCAGTACCCAAGGCCCTGCCAGGCCCCAGCGGCAAAGGGCCCAGTTGCCAGAGATGCCTCTGGCCATGCCCTGCTCCCGCTGGGAGCCCCTGAGCGCTGTGGAGCCAGGAGCTGCTGGCCAGGTGATGCCAAGGTGCCAGGAGCCGGGGGCATCAGTTGTTTTTGCAAGACCTCTGTGTGCAGTCGTTCTCTGACCAGAGAAACCCCCTCTGAGCAGGCTGTCCGGCCTGCCCCCAGCCATGGACACGTGCAGAGCTGGGTGGCCTGTCCTGTGCTCCTGGCCTCAGGACCGTGCATGGGACTGCGCTCCTAAGCCCAGCCACAGTCTGCGCCCTGCAGATGCTTTGAGAAATAGTGATTGTATTGGCTGAAATTGGGCTGGATGGCAACTGACCTGAGCACCAGGGCTCCTCTGGCCACCTGCTGCTGTGTCCAGAGTGGACTCCCCCTGCAACCCTAGGGCCAGGACCCTGCCGTCTCTGCCTCTGAGGCTGGGATGTGGCAGCACCCTGTCAAGCAAATGCCAGGATGATGCCATCAGCCGTGAGCACAATGCAGCTCAGACCAGGACTAGGACAGCCTGGGGCACGGACCTGCCCTGTGCACAGCACCAGCCTTGCTGGAGCCTGCGGACAGTGCTGGGCTGGCCCCGCCGTGCCAGAGACTCGCTGGGCCCTTGGTCCCCACGTATGATGCTTCAGTGACCGCTTCAGAAGTGGACCCGTGGGGCTGTAGTGGATGATGCTGCTGCCCGGTGATCTCAGCACCGCGGGGCTGGTCAGAACACAGACGGGGGCGAGGATGCTATCAAAAGCCCAGACTCCCTTACAGCGCCTCCCAGAGCGTCCTCCCCCCGTGACACGCAGTGCTCACAACTGACTTCGCTTGGGGTGCAAACCCGAGCAGCACCCGTGTGTGCAACAGACTCTGGTGCCTGGTTTGTGACATGAACGTGCCCCCCATCACTGCCACGAGTCACTTCCCGGAGCTGCCCATGCACGGCAGGGCTGGGCTGTGCTTGCTGTGCTCCCGCTGCAGCCCTGCCCTCTCCCTCCCCAACCCCGATGCACTGGGGCCCTCCCTGTCCATCAGCCCTTGCTGGTGGGGCCTGGCCCTGTGCTGAGCTTTCCCCACTGGCCTCCATCCCCGCTGGTGTCCACAGCAGATGGGGAGGGGGCGCAGGGGGGGCGTTATGTGTGGAACGCGTGTCTGGTGCTGTGTCTGCTGTCCAGTGTCTTGCGTTGGATTACAGAGCTTTTTTATTTTATTGTGATTTATTAAAAACTGTTGTACAATAAATAGTCTCTCTCTGGGCCTTGGTGGGTTCAGGACTACAGGTGCCCAGGCCAGGGCTGTTCCCGGTGCACGTGTCACCCACCCCATCTCTGGCTCCACACCTGACCTTTCAGGCTCAAGATACAGGGGACGTTGTAGCTGCTGAGTTCAGCCCCCGAGATGGTGTCGTCTCATCCCTGCACAAGTCCTGGCAAAGGCAGATCCGGTGGAAAGACCCTGAGGCTGGGCTGGGTGATGGAGGATGATGCTGGAGGATCCCCCTGGGCCGAGGGCAATGTCCGAGTCTGCTGGAGGGCCGGCCGTTCCTGCCAGCCCATCGCCTGCCTCCCCTTCCTGGGCCCAGGCTCCCACCCGCTCTTGTTCTGAAGCTGCTTCTCCTGCCTTGCTGCGGGGTCCTGCCCTGTGCCGCGACCCGTTAGCTGTGCAGGTGCAGGAGGCAGCGACGTTGTCCTGCCTCTGGCATTGGGCAGCGAGGGGTGCAGGGCCCACAGCTGGCGTGGACACGGACCCAGCCCTCGGGAAAGCTGGTTTTTGACCCACGTCCCCCGCTCCAAGCAACATTCCCAGCGTGGTGTCTGGGGCAGGACCCGGTGGCTCGGACACTCCTGGCAGAGGAGACATTTGGTGGCAAGGCCTGAGCACAGCAAGCGCCACACAGGAGTGGGGTGGAGGGATGTTCAAGGGTGTCTAGTCCCAGCCCTGCCCGAGCCACCCAGACAGAGCTGACCCTGGCATGGCGCAGACCTGACCCCAACCTGCCCTGGGTGCAGCCAGGAAGCCAGGGTAGCCTGTCCCGCTGGCCGGGTGGGAACCATGTGTTGTCCAATTCGCAGCGTTTTCCGCTCTGGAGGCTTGGGGCCACTCGCGGTCAGGTGGCCGATGGTCGTTCTCGGCGTCCGATGCTGCTGAGCCGCTCTGCGCAGATGGTTTCAGTGCTTGATGAAAAAAATTCAGGGGCTGCCACTCATGCCTGGGTGGCTGGGCTCCCGACGCACATTAGAAAAATTGCGTGGGACAAATAAAAGAAAAACAGGGTGTGCAGGTGAGGGCTGTGGCCGGGTGGGATCACCTGGGCCGGGGAGCTGAGGCACTGGCATGGGCTGTGCCCAGCGGGTCAGTGCAGGACAGGGCCAGCTTCGGGGAAGCTGCGTTGTCCTAGGGAAGCCCTGCACAGGCCGGCGGTGGAACCAGGACAGAGTGGACACGGGACACCCGCAATGGCCAAGACCACGGGGTCTGCTGCTGCGGGATGGGATGGAGGAATCTTCCAAGTCTGGCCTTCCGGTCACCCATTTCGGGTATTGAGGTGCATAAGAGGGGTCCCTCTCTCCCGCACAGTTACACCACGGGCCTGGCTGGACTCGAGCAGGGTAGAGAGATGAAGAGAGGTGAATGGATGGAAAGGTAGGTCAGTAGGTAGCTAGGTAGGTGGGTGGATGGATGGATGGACAGAGCACATACGTCACAAGCTCTGCTGGGCTGAGCCGCACTCCCTTGAGCTGCGACAGGAGGCTCCAAGGTGGTGGAGAAAGCAGAGACATCCCATGCGAAGTGCGGGGGCAAGAGGCGAACATGTCTGCGATGGACCCACGGCAGTAACCAGGTTGCAGCACAGATCTGCCGTGGAGAAGGAACTGGGAACAAAGAAACTGACTTTGGCCTCATCAGGCCCGTGGGGTGGAGAAATGTCTGACTGCCTAGACCAGCACGGCCCTGAGCACCCCGGGCCTGGGCGCGCACCACACCGCCCATCCCTGCCCGGGACATCTCCTCCCCGGTCTGACCTCCGCGGGGCAACTCCCGCGCTTGCAGACCCGCCCCACAATGCAAGTTGCTGCAGCGGTCAAGGCAAGGAAGACCCCCTACTCCGTCCTCCTCGCTCCTGGCTGCACCAGCTGTTCTCGAGTTATAAGCAAACTCACATCCAGACATGCACTTCATTTGTATACATAGAAAAGCTCTTACACTCAAGCTCTCCTCACCCAGTCTCACCCCACTCCCACAAGAATGAAAAGGGAAAAAACGATTGCAATGTCTGAGGCAGCGTCCAGGGCCAAAGGTCAGAGCAGTTGGCTGCCTCTGCCCATGGCCCTGACCTGGGCTGTCCAGGCACCTGGCCCCAGGCTAGGTCACAAACTGATTTCATAGATGCTAGGGTCGGAAGGGACCTCAATAGATCACTGAGTCCGACCCCCTGCATAGGCAGGAAAGAGTACTGGGCTCAGATGACCCCAGCTAGATGCCTATCCAACCTCCTCTTGAAGACCCCCGGGTAGGGGAGAGCACCCCCTCCCTTGGGAGCCCCTTCCAGACCTTGGCCACTCCAACTGTGAAGAAGTTCTTCCTAATGTCCAGTCTAAATCTGCTCTCTGCTAGCTTGTGGCCATTATTTCTTGTAACCCCGGGGGCGCCTCGGTGAATAAAACCTCACCAATTCCTTTCTGTGCCCCGTGATGAACTTACAGGCACCGACAAGGTCGCCTCTCAGCCTCACACGTGGGGGGCAGGCAGGGCTGGGGCCGGGCCCCAGAGCCCAGGACTGCTGCAGCTGGCCCCAATCGCTCAGCTGGCCAAAAGGTTGCCCTCGGGCCTGACCCAGGCACTGCGCAGTTCAGTGCGCTCCCTGCCCATCTGCCTGGGGAGAACCATCGCCGAAGGCATCTCGCCTCTGCCTGCTCTTTATTAAAAACCAACTTGGGTCTAAACCTGCAACAAGCAGCACCCAAATCCCACCACCTTGCATAGTTTCATAGATTTCTAGGTTAGGAAGAGACCAATTAGACGATCAACTGCGAACCCCCTGCCCTGGGCAGGAGAGTGCTGGGGTCAGACAGGGTCTTGCCCCACTCCCCCTTGGCTGCAGCCAAGCCCTTCTCACTTCGCGCACCAGCTGTCTGTTGTCGCACAGCGAGGGGCTCTGCGCTGGCAAGATCAAGGCATCTGGAAGGGTAAACTAAGAGCAGTGCTATGGGCTAAATCAGAGCAACACCATGTATCTGGGTTCAAGTTGGCAGTTTTCCTTAAGCGTTCCCAGGGATAACTGTTCGTCTGGCGTGGTTTAGTACTCGCCGAGGTGTTGGGGCTTGAAGCCCACTTTACGGAAACGAGACGCTCCTCCCTAGCTTGCTCCTGCGGCCATGCAGCTGAGGGCAGGCGAAACTTGGGGGCATCCAAACCCCAGCCTCTGGGCTTGGGCCTGCACGTAGGATGCATGCCCAGCCTTTGGAAATATCTGAAGCCCCTGGTGAGGGTGGAGGATGTTTGCCAGTTGTGCGGCCACTTTCGGTTCTGGACTGACTCATGGATTTGTATTTGGACTTGATTTGGCCTGGAACAGGAAAAACGTCTTTAAAACAAAAAGGAAAAGCTTTTGGGCTGTAATGCGTTATTTTGTGCTGTTCCCTCTCCTACTCCCTGGCCCCTCTGCAGACGGTGCAGTTTCCATCAGGATCCATTAACCTGTGGGACCGAGACACAGGAGATGTAGAAGCCGGAGGGATGGCAGCACGGGGCAGCACTGACCTGGTGCTCGGGTCCAGCTGGGGGTCACTCCCTGCACTGCAGGGAGGAGATGTCCCTTCCCAATGTACCTCCCATGGCCGGGTCCCCTGCACCCCGACAGTGCCCGGGATGCAGCCCCTTCCCTGCACACGCAGGCCCAGAGCCCAGGCTGCCTGGGGGGGGCAATGGACACCCCGCTATTCCCCCCCCCCAAGAGTCCAGGGGCTGGCGTGGCCCCAGCCACGCAGCTCTCCTGGCACTCGGCCCCCTCGACGCCCACGGCACAGGACAGCCAAGGAGATGGGAGCTGCTGGCAGTGAGGTCAGATGCCCGGGGCACTGACCCTGCCCTGCCGCCACAGGGACCAGGTGCTGGCTGCCAGGGGCTGGCCAAGGAGCTGCACCCCTGGGCTGAACCCCTGCCGCTCGCCCACGGCTTGCACCAAGGGGATGGCACTGCCAGGAGCCCCGGAGCTGCCATCTCCACAGGAGGGAGGCGAGACCTGACCCCAGCCCAGGAAACAGTCCTGCCCCAGCACTCACCGCAGCTCTCCAAGGCTTCTCTCTCCTGGGTTTCTCTCTGGGGCTTGGCTCTGCAAGGCTTCATGGGCTGAGACAGAAGGAAGACGGGTCAGAGCTCCCCGAGCGCACGGACCAGTTCCCCCAGCCCAATGCCCCCATGCCCCACACCAGCCCCTGCCGCGAAGAACGGCAGACGCCAGGGTGACGGGCGCCCTTGTGACTCCCCAGACATGAGCCCGTCACATGATCCAAGGCCTGGAGGCTGTAGCTGGACTAGCGTGTCCTGCGCGGGGAGGCAGCGTGGGGCTGGGTGACGCCGCCTGCCCAGGGCTGCTCCGCACAGAGCCGCACGGCCCCGGCGAGGGGGGAGAGGAGGGGCTTCGCACTCACCGGGCACTGCTCTGTGCAGCACCGCTCTGCGCCCCACGACCCGTCTCCCTGCAGAGAGAAGGCAGAGCTCAGCGACTGCAGCTGCTTCCACAGCTGGGGACGACTTCGACCCAGGGCCACAGCCCAGAAAGGAGCTGCCTGCGCAGCACGGAGCCGGGGACTTGGACCAGGACGTGGGGCCCAGAACCTCCCCCCCACCCCCCGGGAGGGGATGGGGCTGTAGGTCATGGTCCATGTGGAGCCAAGAGCAGCCCTCAGGGCCCCAGCAAGGCAGCGCTGGGGCTGGGGTCTGTTTGCTGCTGCCCTGGGGGCGCATGGACCAGAGCAGCTGGAGGATCCCCTGTCCCCCCCAGGTCTTGGGCACGGCGGTGATGCACCCTCCCCGCTCCCCTGCCCCAAAGCCTGGGCATGGCCTGGCCCAAGGGCTTCGCCCAGCACCTACTGCGGAAGTAACCAGCTGCGCCCATCACAGCAAAGGCCAGCAGGACAACACCGATAACAACGCCTGCAGTCAGCATCCGGGTGGACTCTGGAAGGGGGAAGATACCAGTGAACCCCCAAACCTGCCCCCAACACTGCACGGGCCCAACGTCCCCTGCCTATCAGTGCCCCCTGCATCCGCCGACCCCCCAGGGCCTTCCCTGCTCAGCAGCGTCAGAAAGCCCCTCGCTGCCCGACCACCGCATTTCTTCTCCTCCCCGTGCGGGGGTCACTCACCCGTCCTGCCCTTGTCCCAGGACACGCTCAGGGCTGCCCCCAGGCTCTCGTGCGCCACGCTGCAGGCGTAGCTGTGGTCGCTGCTCGGGTCGATCTCGATGGTGGCCCAAGTCTGGAAGGTCCCGTCTCCACTGGGAAGGACCCCCGAGCAGCTCGTCTCCTGGGGCTGCGCCTCCCCGTTCCTCAGCCAGACGACGGAGACGTTCTTGGGGTAGAAGCTGTGGACTCGGCAGGCCAGGGTGGTGCGTCCGTCCCGGGATGGCCTGGCACTCACCTGTGCCGTGGGACGCTCTGGAAGGGAGGTGATACCCATTAGCGCGACCGCCCTGCGGGACCCTCAGCACCCCTGCCAGGAGGCCGGGCTGGGCCCTACACCAGGCCACACAAACAGGCTCCAGCGCCCATTTCAGGCAGGATGGCGTCGGGGTGGGAGCACAGGGGACGGGAGGCACGGCTGTGCTGGGCTCGGGGCTGCAGGAATGGCATCCCATACAGCTGATTTCTGGTTCCCAGACTCGCGGCCAGGGTGCGGACACCCCGAGGGCTCTGCCCAGCTGGGAGGCCTGACCAGGGCAGGGACCTGTTGGGGTGCCGTGTCGCGCAGCAGCGCTGGGGGTCTCGCCCGGTGACCGGAGCAAGACACAGCGCTCGCCACCCTGGACACGGGGATGGGCGGACGTTCCCCGGCCAGTGCTGCCCTGGGCCGTGACACCGGGACTCACTGCTCTGCAGCGCTGCCTCCCCGCGCTGCAGGACCCGCCGCAGCCACGCGATGCAGGTCTCCTCCAGGTAGGCTTTTGCGTCTTGAAGAAGGGCCCTTTCCTCATTCCACCTGCACTGGGTGACCTGGGCCTGTGTGGGGACTGCTACCCAGGTGTGCGTTGCCAGGTCATAGCTGACGAAGTCTCCCCCATCATAGCCAAACCGCATGTAGCCTCCGGTGCTCTTGTCTTCGTGGAGCTCACAGCCATACATGAACTGGAGCGTGTGAGACCCTGAAACACACAGATCCAGGCCCCGGTCATGGCCACGGTCACAGCCCAGGGAGCAGGTGCCCGAGGGCTGCCGGGCTGGGCAGGGCAGAGCCGGCCCCAGGGGTGGGGGCAGCAAGGGGACAGCTCGGGGGCTCCGTTCCCAGAGAACAAGGCTGAGGGGACACAACTGAACACCAGGCAGGCTGAGCGACAACCGAGCACCTGAAGGAAGAGACACCGGGCCATCGTGGTGGGCGACTCCCTCCCGAGAGGCACGGAGGGGCCTATCTGTCAACCGGATCCCACGGCACGGGGGGTTTGCTGCCTACCCGGAGCCAGGATCTGGGACGTCATGGCAAGGATTCCTGACCTCACCTGGCCCTCTGACAACTGACAACTATCCCACGGTCCTTGTCCATGTGGGCACGAATGATGAGACCAGGAGTAGTCTGGACCGCGCCATGAGTGACTACAGGGCTCTGGGAACCGGGCTTAGGAAGTCGGGGGCACAAGTGGTATTCTCGTCCATCCTTCTGGTCAGCGACTGCCAGCAGCATCCGGGCGCCTGCATCAGGGCAGCCAGCCCGCAGCTCCGGAGGTGGTGCCATCATGCGGGCTTTGGCTTCTACAACCACGATCTGCACGTCCACAAGACAGGCATTCTGGGACGAGATGGTCTTCCTCTCTATTTTAAAGGTAAGAGTCTATTCTCTTACAGGTTGGTTGACCTCCAAATGGCGTTAAACTAGGTTTGTCAGGGGACGGGGAAGCACAGGATAAGGAGAACCTAGGATCAGCGAGCCATGAGCACTGCACTGGATCAGCCCAGGTGAACACTAAGTGGCCCGACAGACATCAGGACAGGGGGTACCAAGGGCACCCATTGGGGGGCTTAAATGTCTCTACACTAATGCTAGGAGCACGGGGGCAAGCAGGAGGCACTTGCACCCTGCGTGCAAGCAACAACTTGGACCTGGTTAGACTAACTGAAACCTGGTGTGACCCTACTCACTGTCAGAGCAGAACAGTTAAAGAGATGCCTCGGCACAGCTGTGTTAAGCACATTGTAAGCACGGGTGCAGGGATTTCCCCTGTAACATGGGAAAAAAGTCTTGGTGCAAGATCAGAACCTGCCAAAACCTTGCAGCTGCACCACCGAGTGCACGCTCACGATTGGCTCACTGTAAATTATGCACGTGTTCGTCAGCAATTAGCTCGCTGACCACATAAAAGGCTTGGGCGATGCCCTCCCAAATTGGAGGAGAGCTCAGATGTGCGTGAGGAAAGATCCCTGCGTGCATTTCCAAGCCACGAAGGAGACCTGATCAACTGCTGACGACTCCCCGCCGAAATCATCCGACACCCCATGCCCTGCATGAGTGTGAGCATCAGTGTGCCTGTTTCCTGTTTGTTTGTAACTCCACAGAACGTGCCTACAGTGTATACAGACTGTAAGTAAAGGGTTTTTTTGTTGCAACCGCTGCGTCTCCAGCACCTCAATTCCGCTCCATCAGCGGCCCCGTCCCGCCAGCGTTTCTCAGCCCCCACATGGCATCATGAACAGGATCGGTACGCCGGGAAGACACGATGGAGCTGGAATTAGTTGAGGGTTGCCCTGGCACGGTGGAAAACACCATGTGCTAGATGCCACAGAGTTGGGAGCACACATCGCTTACCATCAAGCGGGTGGAACGGGTGGAAGAGTTGTGAGCGGTTGCCTTTCACTCGAGGGAGAAGGGGACCCTGCGAAAGAGTGGGAAGTGAGCCTCCACCCGAGAGCCTTCGGATGTGTGATGGGGAGCGAGCGGGTTTGGTTTAAACCCCGGGAGCAGGGGGGCAGCGAGTCCTCAGCCAGATGGAGGCCGAGCGAGGAAGCCGCGGCGCTCAGTCAGGAGTTCGCTCGCTGCATGCGCTGTGTGTGGGAGAGCAGAGGACCAGCGATGATAGATGCAGACACGCTGTTACCGGAGTCGGGGCAACCGGAGCTTTCGGAGCTCCACGGAGAAGAGCTGCTTCGTGGCTGAAGGGACTGGCGTGGCATATGGAAAGGAGAGAATGCCGCGAGTGATGTTCAATACAGTCAAGACCCTGATACGGGAAAGGACTGAGTTGGAAGCCCGATTGCGCGTTGTACATTTGGTTAAAAGGGTTGCAGCTAAAAAGGAGAGCTGGAGTCCCCCGTCATCGCAAGACGGCGGCGAAACGGAAGGGGGCCGCCACGGAAGGGTCGAGGCGGGCGGAGTTCCCACGGCGGGGCAGAAGCAGCGACTCCACCCCACGAAACGCCCACGGGCCCATCCCTGGGCCGTAACCAGGAGCCAATGGAGAGCATCCTGCAACTCAGTGTTTCATCAGATGCAGCGACACCTCGAGCAGCCACGCACCCTGTGGCAACGGAGAGTCGAGTGATGAGTGCGGCCTGCACCACTGCCAGCACCTATCACGCCAGGACTTGGACTGAGATACAGGCCTTGTGTAAGAGGTCTGAGATAAGGTCAGCGGAGACCTTAGCTATGTGGATCGGACGCCTGGTTATGGAGTTCGGATCCGACCAGGTGGACCAGAACCAGGCGAGCTCTTTAGTCAGATGAGCCTCATGGAGCGGAGGACATCTGCTAACATCAGCATGGTGAAGTATAATGTTTACTGGCCGATCTTGCTTCCAGCACTCGTTGCAGGTCAAGCCAGCCAGAGAGCCTATGCATGGCATGAAGGAGGACCATCGAGAGTCAGCGTGCAGCAGATCTTGCAAGCGATCATCGGGATTTCGTATTGCACGTGGAATCCGAGGCAACAAGCACGGGGACTGTCACCAGCCCAGCAGCAGGAACTGTGGCCTCACCGTTACCCGAAGGATCCTGGAGCTGTTCCAGTCACGCTGAAAAGTATCGATGCTTGTGTCGAGGTGTACGGAGGAAGAGTTGCTGTTATTCTCCGAATTTTGTTAAACCCATTAGCCGGACAGCCTGCAAGTGATTTCTTGAGGCAACTTCTGCAACTGCAAGCTCTTGTAAAGCTGGGTCAGAGGGAGTTCAGCGACCCAGAGCAACATGGAGCGCACGAGTCAACCCTGCGACGATTCCAACCAACGCAGAGCACGCCGGAGGAACGCGAGATGTTTAGGTTCCTGATGCGGTGCTCCAGGCTCACCAGCAGCAGTTGAGAGTGCTAGGCGATGAGGGTCAATGGAACCTGCCCTATGAGATGGGGTTCCAATGCCAAGATGAGCCAGGCGATAAATCATCTTGTGATAATGATTAATAAGTTTAGTAAAACAAGCTAATTAATTTTTTCTGAGAGTTTCTTTCTCTACAGGTCTGCCGAAGCGTGTGCAGACCAGACCAGAGAGAACATTTTAAGAGAGGGAGAACCTTGAGAGACCGGGATGCGATGCTGCCCAAAGAAGTCTTGATGATTGAACTATTTATCATGAACCTATTGACGTGTAGTTGTGTTCTGTTAGACTACTGTTTGATCAGCTCCTTGGAGAACAAACTTGCTTCATTGTCCGCTCTTGTTTACGCTCATTTGCAGTGTGAACCTGTTAGACAATGTGAGTGTAATTTGACCGATTCGAATGTGCTCCGGACACAACTGTGCCTTCGGCAAGGAGGCATGTCAGAGCAGAACAGTTGAAGAGATGCCTCGGCACAGCTGTGTTAAGCACATTGTAAGCACAATTGCAGGGATTTCCCTTGTAAGGCAGGAAAAAAGTCTCGGTGCAAGATCAGAGCCCGCCAAAACCTTGCAGCTGCACCACCGAGTGCACGCTCACGATTGGCTCACTGTAAATTATGTACGTGTGTCAGTCGGCAATTGGCTTGCTGACCACATAAAAGGCTTGGGCGATGCCCTCCCAAATTGGAGGAGAGCTTGGATGCGCATGAGGAAAGATCCCTGCGTGCATTTCCAAGCCATGAAGGAGACCTGATCAACCACCAACGACTCCCCACCGAAATCATCTGACGCCCCATACCCTGCATGAGTGTGAGCATCAGTGTGACTGTTTCCTGTTTGTTTGTAACTCCACAAAACGTGCCTACAGTGTACACAAACTGTAAGTAAAGGGTTTTTTTGTTGCAACCGCTGCGTCTCCAGCACCTCAATTCCGCTCCATCAGCGGCCCTGTCCCGCCAGCGTTTCTCAGCCCCCACACTCACGATTGGGCAGTAGGCGTTGATGGTTATAGGTTGTACAGATGGGATAGGGTGGGGAAAAAGGGAAGGGGTGTTGTTCTCTATGTTACACACAATATAAATCCTCTGTAACCAAGATGGGCTCAGAGGAGAGCCAAACCAAAGTACTGTGGATCAGGAAACAAGGGAATCAGGGGGAAAGGGACTTGGTAGTCGGGGCTAGTATAGATCACCACACCAGGAGAATGAGCTAGACCTGGAATTTGGAGACAGCAGAGACCATATGGTCAAGGGATATGATTGTCATGGGTGACCTAAACTACGGGGACATCTGCTGGAACGAGCAGTCAGCCAAATCTAACCAGTCACACTGGTTCTTAACCTGCATACAGGACCTCCACCCAACGCAAGAGGGATACGATCCCACCAGAGGGACCACCTTGCTGGACTTGGTGTTAACTACAGGGGATGACTTGGTGGGGGATCTGCAAGTACAAGGTAACCCAGGGGCTGTGTGTGGCAGAATACCATCTCTGTCTCTCCCCAAACTCTTCTATCTGACAGTTTGGTTCCCCTGGTTACTGCAGAGGGCAGGCTCCTCTGGCCCGGTCGGCTTTAGGTAACTCTGAGTTGTAACCTGAGCTGGATACATTCCTGAGGGAGGGGGAAACCTGCTCCCTCTGCCTATGTGGCTGGCCTTACACACCTGGGTGGGGGCTTAAGCTCCTTATTGTTCTAAGCAATGGCAACATGACTGGCAAGGGGCTAAAGACTCTGCCAGTCTACCCGGCAACCAGTGATGCATTTCAAATTGGTTAGCTGGCAGCCAACAGTTGCTGGCCTTCATTGGACCAAGTAAATGAGATCATAAAGGCTATATAAGTGAAGGACTGCCCAGGAGGAGGGACAGTAATCATGATGAAAACTCACAGAGAGAAGCTGGACCATCTGAAACTTGCTTTCTCTCTTGAAATTCATGATCAATGAACTGCCTGCCTCCAGAGGGAATCTCCACCTGCCTGTGGATGATACTTGTGAGTTACCTACCTGAGATCTAACTAGCTATATAACTTGCAGTAACTCAGATGCGTGATCAAAAGCTAGCATGGCACTGCTTGCTCTAAGGTATTTCTCTGATATTGCTCTACCCTGCATCCTATCCCAAACCTACTTCTTATAACCAATGAATTTCTCCTTTGTACTTAGTGTGGGAGACTTATTGGGAGAGAGTCTAAATCAGGGACAGGCAAGTATTTTGGGCAGGGGGCTGCTTACTGAGTTTTGGCAAGCCATCCAGGCAGCCAGGGGCAGATAAATATTAATTTTCTAAATTCTTTAGGGGCCCCGTGGGCTGAATAGAATAGCCTGGTGGGCCACATGTTGCCCACCCCAGTCTAGATTATGCCTTGGGGTGGCCTTGGTTTGGCTGACTGACAGAGACCACTATTTGTGCTTCAGACTGAGGGAAGCACCCAAAGTTCTTGCAGTGGGTCAAGTACCCTCAAGAACAGGTTGAAAAAGTTGGCAGAACAGAACAGGATGCAGTTCAAGAAAGGCAAGTGCAAAGTGCTGCACCCAGGGAGAAGGAATCACCAGCACACTTACAGGTTGGGGGATGACCTCCTCAGCAGCACAGCAGCAGAAAGGGATCTTGGAGTCATAGCTGGACTCCACAATGAACATGAGTCATCAATGTGATGAAGTGATTAACAAGGCTAACCAAACTTTATCACGCAGTAGCGGATGCATCACGAAGAGGTCCAGGGAGGCGATGCTTCCCCGCGATGTGGCACTGGTCAGGCCGCAGTTGGAGTACTGCATCCAGTTTTGGGCGCTGCACTTTGGGAGGGATGCGGAGAATCTTGAGAGGGTTCAGAGGAGGCCATTTGTATGGCCAGAGGCCTGCAGGCAAGGCCCTATGAGGAGAGACTGAGGGACCCGGATCTCTTCAGCCTCCACAAGAAAAAGCTGAGAGATGACCGTGTGGCTGCTATGAATTCATCAGGGGAGGGCAACAGGGAGTAGGAGATGCTCTGTTTATTAGGGCACCCCCTGGAGTAACTAGAAACAATGGCCACAAACTGACGGAGAGCAGATTTAGCTGGACATTAGTTTCAGTTTCATAGTTTGTAGGGTCAGAGGGGACTTGAGGAGATCATCTAGTCCAACCCTCTGCCCTGGGCAGGAAAGAGCACTCGGGTCAAACGACCCTGGCCAGATGTTTGTCCAGCCTTTTTTTAAAGACCCCCTGGGCAGGAGCCAGCACCACTTCTCTTGGAAGCTGGTTGCAGATCCTAGCCGCCCTGACCATGAAGTAGCACCTCCTGATGTCTGTCCTGAAACTATCCTCTGCCAGGTTGTGACCGTTATTTCTAGTCACTCCTGGTACTGCTCAGGGGAACAGGGACTCCCCCAGTGCTTGCTGGTCCCTCCTGACTGGTTTGTAAATGGTCACCAGGTCTCCCCTCAGCCTTCTCTTGTGGAGGCTGAACAGGTTCGGGTCCCTTAACCACCCCTCGTAGGGCTTGCCCTGCTGTCCCCTGACCATGCGGGTGGCCTCCTCTGGACCCTCTCCATGCTGTCCACATCCCTCCTGAAGTATGGTGCCCAGAACTGGATTCAGTGCTCCAGCTGCAGCCTGACCAGTGCTGCACAGAGGGGGGGATCACCTCCTTGGACCTGCTCGAGATGCATTACAAAGGACTTCTTCACAGTCAGGGTTGCCAGAATCTAGAACAGGCTTCCGGCGGAGGTGGTGCTCTCCCTTCCCTGGGAGGTCTTCAAGAGGAGACTAGACAAGCATGAGGTTGTGGTCGCCTGACCCTGGTGCTGTTTCCTGCCCAGGGCAGGGGGTTGGACCTGATGACCTACTGAGGTCCCTTCCGACTCCAACTTCTATGAC
This sequence comes from Caiman crocodilus, assembly GCA_030014935.1. Lineage (NCBI taxonomy): Eukaryota > Metazoa > Chordata > Crocodylia > Alligatoridae > Caiman > Caiman crocodilus. The sequence continues at coordinate 34,371 of JAGPOW010001745.1, read as the reverse complement.
TCTATGAATCTATGAACTGTGGCCTCTGCACCCCGTGGAACGCAGGAGCCCAGGGCTTGGAGGAGGGTGGGAATGGTCCCTGTAAAGGGAATGGCAAGGTTGGGGGAGGAAGGGGCAGGTGAGACCAGCCAGGATGAGTCGAGGCTGGAAATCAGAACGGTGCTTCTCTGTGCGGGAGCACCACGGTTGGGCAGCTTCCCCATGGGGCAGCGAGACCTGGGAGTGGAGCCTGAGCACTGGATGCTGCAGCTGCCTGGAGTGAGGACCAGACTTTGTGGCCCTGGAGGTGTCCCCTGGGCAGTGCCCTGCTCAGCCCAAGCCCTGCCTGCACCTGGAGGTGACGGGGCCGGGGCTCTGCACCCTACAGCTCCCCCTCATGGATGTCTGAGTCTACAAAGTCACTGCCCACCACGGCCCTCATGCCTGGGGGTCCAGTTCTTCCCCCCTGGGATTCTCAACTCTGACTTGGGCCCCTCCCTCCCTCCCTGCCCCACTGTCTCCCCTTGCCCCTTTCTCTGCACCCACCAACACTTGCTCCCATCGCCTCCTTCCTTCCTGCCCTCCATGCCCCTCCCTGCCCTGCTCCAGCCCCAGCACCCAAACCAGCTCTGCTAGGGACGAGCAGCCCCTTCACCGCCCTCCCACCCCATCCCTGGACCAGTCTGACCTGACAACCAGCTCCTCTGCCCCCGCCTGGCAGGGAGAAGGGCCCTCCCACATCTCACGGGGGCTCTTCTGCATCCCCCCGCCCCAGCACGAAGCTGCTCAGACCTGACGGCTGCTCCAGCCCAGCCCCCGGCCCGGGGACTCTGCCAAGGCACAGACCAGACCAAGATCCCTGCAGGGCCTTACCCCGGGCCAGGCCAGGCAGCAGCCGGTGCCCTCTTCCATGCCAGGCTGCAGCAGGGGCAGTGCCCAGGGTCTCTTGGCAGGACAGGAGAGAACATGAGCTGTACCTTCTGCTCACACCTGCCTGTTCACACTCACCCCTGGTCTGGTTGTAGCGATCCCGCAGGGTGACCAGGTTTGATTCGAATCCATTCTGCCAGCTTCTCAAGGTCCAGGTTTCCGTGTCCCAGAAGTCAGGGCTGACGGCCCCCTGCACCCAGTCCCCACGCGGCTCCTGTCTCTGCGTCTCGCTGTCGTAGTGGAGAATTCGCTGGTTGTCCACGTAGCCCACGGCAGTGAAGATGGGCACGCCTGGCCCTGGGTCTGACACCCCGGTGTAGAAATGCCGGTAGGAGTGGGAGCCTGCAGGAGTGATGGGTCAGCACTAGCGGAGCAGATGCCAGGGCCCCCAGTGCTCACTGCCCCTTCCCAGAGGGGCCGCAGAGGATGGACATGGGGCTGTGCCAGGTGGTAGCGGGGGCGCAGAGCGAGGGGGCAGTGGGGCCAACAGGGCAGGGCAGAGCCGGCTAGGTACGGGGCATGGGCCGGGGAGGAGGGAAAGGACCAACCCCGCAGGGCACAGGCCTGGCGTGGAGGGGCCATACACCATGTCTCATAGCCCAGTCATGCTCCCCACATGCCCCATCCCAGGCTTGTCCAGCTTCTCCTTGGCTTGCAGCCACCCGCCTTCCCTGTCGGAGGCAGCAGGTCCTCTCTCCCTGGCCACCACCATCAGCTCCCCGGGAAGCCGCAGCCAGCCAGAAACGGCCGTGCTGGGAGAGGGGAGGTGTTGGGTGTTGTCCGCAGGGTGCGACGCCCAGGGTATGTGTCAGGGGATCGGCAGTGCCGAGCTGAGGCCTGCTCTGTGCATGGGGTTTGGACTGATCCGGCCACAAGCACAGGGGACTTGCCTTATCCGGTCTGTCTTCTGGGGAGCTCACCAGGACCCCACAGTCCGGGCTCCCTGCACGGAGCAGAGCAGGACCCTGCAGCCTGCTTTAGCAGCAAGGCCGTCCCCACCTGGCTGTGCCCGCACTCCCCACATCGCAACCCGGCTCTGTCCTACCCCCAGCCTCATGCAGGCACTGCCGCTCACCGGCGCTGGTTCCTGGCATGGCCGCAGCACCCACGAGCAGCAGTAGGACCCACAACCAGGAGCGGGGTATCACCTTCGCAGCAGCTTCGCATGGCGCTTGCGACCTCTGCACAGAGACATTGTGGGTGCTCCCACGCAGCAGCAGGTGCGATGGGCCGCGGCGCAGCCTGCAGGGTGGTTCAGGGTTGCTGCATGGTGCAGGGGCAGACGGAGCTGTGTGAGCCAGGTCCAGGCCCCAGGATTCCCACCATGGAGCCGCCCCGGCCATCGGCTGTGGGGGATGAGGCTGAAGCTGGTTCTTACTCCTCAATCTACAACCAATAAAAGCTTGTTATTCATGAATGACACATTGTAGCTAGAGAATTTCATTAGCTATGCATGTTTACTAATTCATATAGATTCATAGACGTTAGGGCCGGAAGGGACCTCAATAGATCATCGAGTCCGACCCCCTGCATAGGCAGGAAATAGTGCTGGGTCTAGGTGACCCCAGCTAGATGCATATCCAACCTCCTCTTGAAGACCCCCAGGGTAGGGGAGAGCACCACCTCCCTTGGCAGCCCGTTCCAGACCTTGGCCACTCGAACTGCAAAGAAGTTCTTCCTAATGTCCAGTCTAATTCTCCGCTCTGCTAGCTTGTGGCCATTATTTCTTGTAACCCCCAGCGGCGCCTTGGTGAGTAAAACCTCATCAATTCCCTTCTGTGCCCCCATGGTGAATTTATAGGCAGCCACAAGGTCGCCTCTCAGCCTTCTCTTGCGGCGGCTGAAGAGGTCCAGGTGCCCCAGTCTCTCCTCATAGGGCTTGGTCTTCAAGTCCTTAACCATACGAGTAGCCCTTCTGTGAACCCTCTCCAGGTTATCCACATCCCTCTTGAAGTGCCGTGCCCAGAACTGCATGCAGTACTCCAACTGCGGTCTGACCAGCGCCCGATAGAGGGGAAGTATCACCTCCTTGGATCTGTTCGTCATGCATCTGCTGATGCACGATAAA
>JAGPOW010001736.1:152516-169042 GCA_030014935.1 Caiman crocodilus | reverse complement strand
GTGTGTTCTTTGGAGAGAGAAAGTATAGCGAGTGTGTCAGATGGGGTGTGCAAGCTGTGGCTCGGGGGGGGGTGTTCCCCCCGGCACGGAGGCAGCGCCGGTGCCGGTGCGGGCCGTGGGAGCCGCCCGCGGGGCGGGGCGGGGCCGGGGCGAGCCCACCGCGGCGGGGCAGCGCGGGCGGGAGGAGGCGGAGCGGCGGCGGCGGCGGCGGCGGCGGCAGGAGCCCGGGACGGGACCCCGCGCCCGGCCGGCCCGGGCAGCGCCGGCGGCAGCAGCAGGTAGAGCCGGGGCGGGAGCGGGGCCGGGGCCGGGGCCGGCGGGCGCGGGAGTCTCGGCGGCACCTGCCACGTGTGCGCGACCTGCCCGGGCCGGGATCGGGGCCCCGCGGGGCAGAGCCGCCGGGATCCCCCGGCCGAGGGGCATTGGGATCTGGCCCCCCGGCCAAGAGATACTAAGATCGGATCCCCTCCCAGCCAACAGACACCGGGATCTGATCCCCCCTACCCGGAGAGACAGGAATCTGGTGGGTCCCCCCAACAAACACTGGGATCTGGTGCCCCCCCAGCAAACATTGGGATCTGGTGCCCCCCCAGCCAAGAGACGCTGGGACCTTGTCCCCCTGCCACCAAGAGAGAGCGGGATTTGTCCCCCCGCAACCAGGAAACCCTGGGACCTGGCTGGACTGGGGTGCTGGGGTCACTGGTGCACTTCGAGTTGCAAGAACCCCCCTCGGCTTCCCTGCCCTTTATCCCGGGCCCTGCCCCTGCCCCTGCCCCAGCAGCATCTGGAGCTGGTGGCTCGCGCCCACCAGCATGTGCCGGAGGATCCCGGTAGCCCCAGGCTCTCCCTGGGCTGGAACCTGTTCCTAGCAGGATCGGCCCCCCGGGCAGCGGTGCCCCCCTCCCCCCGCCCTACTTTGACGTCCAAAAATGCTTCAGATTCTTTCACCTCCCCGGCCCGGGGACAGGGCAGGGATGGGACGGGTGTGTTTACAAACACGGCTGTGTCAGCGGGGCCCAAGGGTGCCTGGCATGGGGGTGGTATCCGGGAGTGCGGGGCCAGGCTGTGGCAGTGCTGCTCCAGGGATTGGGTGTTCAGGATCCGGCACCGAGGACTCAAGCATAGATGCCCGCCGGGGAGAGACTTCAAGGGGCTTTCCCCGCAGCCCTGCCCCATCACCCAAGCCGTCAGGCTGGCACCGTGGTCCGGGAGGCTAGAATGAGCCACAAGCCCAGGCAGGACAAGTCACGAGCGCCGGGATGCAAGGCTGTGCTGGTCCTCGTCTGTCAGCCCCGGCAGCTTCAGCTGCAGTTCCCTGCCGACGGGGCTGGTAACGGGCACCAGGGCTGGTAGCCCAGCTCATCACCCCTCTGTATGTGACAGCCGGCAGCACCCAGGCAGGGTGTTTTCCCCTTCGGGCTTTGGGGAAGCTCTGGGGGGTCCAGGCCTCCTGACCCCAAAGCTCAACGCCTTTCCACACCGGCGCCCAGATTATTTCACAGCAGTACACCCCCAGAGATCCCAGCCATAAAGCAGCTCCCGCTGCAGCAGGGGAAAGCCCACCTGGGCTGGGCTGTGTCCCTGGGGTGGGCTCTGAAGAGGTCGGGCAGGGCGGCCAGGAGCCAGGACTCCTGGGTTTCTTTTCATCCCCCTCGGCCGCTACTGTGTGACCCAGTTCGTCACTTCCCTTCCCTTCCCTCCGGCGCTGTCAGCGACAGTTCGAAAGCCCTGAGTCAGCCCCCCCGGGCGCCAAAAGCAGAAGGAGCCAGGCTGGGAAATCCAGAGGGGGAAGAAAGGCCAGAAACTCGGGCTGGTCCTCCCGGGGCAGAGCTGAGATTCCCGGGACTCCGGGAGCAGGAGCTTGGAGGAAAGCTGCTGCCATGGGGCCGTCCACTGTGGGCGCTGGTAGTGCTTTCTGGGCCCTGGGGTAGGCGGCTCTGTTGTAGCAGGGGTGAGGGTGGCACTGGGAGCCTTGCCTGAGGGAGGAGTGCGAGGACCAGAGGGCTTGAGAGAGAGCCTGGATGGGTGATGTGGGACCACAGCTAGATTTTGCCCTTGAGGGACTGCCTGGGCCGTGCCAGTGCCTGGCCATGGCAACCCCGAAGCCCACCCCAGGACGCGTAACTGGTTGGGTAGGGCCTGGCACCATGTGCTCTTGGCACCTCCAGAATAACCCATGTTTGTAGCAACCGAGAACGGGCACGGGGCTATTTTAGGGTGATGTTCGGATCGCGAGGCAGGCTGAGGGTAGGGCAGTGTGTGCATGCATGTGTGTGTGTGTGCAGAGTTGAGTGTGTGTATGTGCATATGTGCCTGTGAGCTGGTGTGTGTCTGTGTGCATGTGTGCACTTGCGTTTGCATGTGTGTTTGAGGGCATAGATTTGTGCATGCACATGTCTATGTGGCTGTGCAGGTTAGCATGTGTGTGTGCATCTGCATGTTTGTGTGTATGCGTGTGCATGTGTTTTTGTGCGTGTCCATATTTGTGTGAGTTTGTGCACGTTTGCAGGTGTGTGAATATGTGTGTGTTTGCATGCATGTGTGAGCTTGTGTGTGTTTGCATGTGTGTGTGTGTATTTGTGTGTCTGAGAAGGGTCACTTATGTGTGCATGTGCATGCATAAGCTTGTATGCATGCGTGTATTTGCATGGATGTGTGTGCATGCATTTGCATATGTGTTTGTGTGCATGTCTGTGTGTGTATTTGTGTGCATACGTGTGTTTGTGTCTGCATGTATGTGTTTGCATGCCTGTGCGAGCTTGTATGTGTGTTCATGCATGTACATGTGTTTGCATGTGTGCTTATGCGTGTATTAATGTGTATTCATGTATTTGTATGTCTGTGCAGGTTTGCGTATGTGTGCAGGTTTGCATGCATGCACAAGCTTGTGTATGTGTGTGCATGCGTGCACATGCGGCCGCACTGCGCAAGGGTGTGTGTGGGTCACGCCTCCGCCTGGATCCCTGCGGACACAAGAGGTCATCATCACACTTGCACACAAGCTCGTGCATGCACACAAATACACATGCATGCACTCCCTCGCCCTCATCATCTGCTCACCTCGGACCCTGAGCAACATGGCGGCTCGGGGCGTGGATGGCCACATGGCCCGGCACAGCCTGCTCCCCACGGACGGGAAGATGCACTGCGAGCTTGTCCAGCGCATGATCCCCTCCCTAACGAGCTGCCTAATGAAAGGGCAGTGCCGGGAGCGCTGGGGTTGTCCTAGAAAAGGGCTTATCCCTGGATATTTGCTACCCGCGGGGTACAAAGTGGAGTGGAAGGTGCTTGAGCTTTTTCCCAGACTTCATCCCCCTCCCGGTCAGGCTGGTATGGACTGGGAGGGCTGGGGGGTTACCGTCCTCTGTATCGGGGGCATGGTGCCTCCCTGGCATCTCTGGAGGGCATTTAACCCCCTTTGCTTTGGCAGGACACTGCCGGCCTTCATCCCCTGGCTTGACCTGGGGCAGGTTCAGAGCATCCTGGTGTCACTAGGCCTTGTGGTTGTGCAATGCAGCTGGTTGTGTCATTTTAGGGCTAGGTGAGATAAGGACGTGTCTGGGACGGTCTTGCCGCAACTCCTGGGTTCCCTTCCAGCCCGGCTGGTCTCTGATTCAAAGCTCTCCCAGCGGTAGGGCCCGTATCACTGAGCTCAGCTGGCCACATACTTCTCACTGAGGTTTCCTTGAGTGGGAAATAGCCAGTTTGTGGCATTTTTGTGGGGAACGCGCCCTGTTTCAGCCAAGCCGTCTGCCTTTTTTTTGTCAAAGACTTGGCTTAAAAAAACCAAAAAAGTTCCTTTTCTCAGCCACCCCTTTTTGGATTGTAAACTTACCAAGAAGTGGGGCTGGAAGGGACCTCCAGAAGTCACATCTAGTCTGACCCTTGCTTGAGACAGAATCAGCTCTGTCCAAAGCATCCCAGGTAGACCCATAATCTAACCACATCCATAATCTAACCTCTTTGTCCAGCTACCGTCGACCCGTGAAGCGGTTCTGCACGCCGGGGGGTGGGAATGTCCCCTGTTATCCAAGTATTGAAGACCCCAAACTGCCAAAAATAAAAAATGCCCAGGTTTGGGCGGCTGCTGGAAACAGGAGCATTTCTTTTTAGCTGGTTCATGGAGTTTTGATGGGGGAAAGTATCAGAGAGAGTTTTGGGGGGCTCCCCAGGAGGTGCCTGGTGAGCGGTGTGTCACCTCTTGGCCCTCCTGCACATGGGGCTGGGGTCTCGGGATCCCTTCCAGACGGATCCCTCTAAGCCAGACCTCTTTGCACGGAGATTGATGCAGGCCTTTGCAGCCCCCGTGTTGTCTTTTCCCGGCCTTGTCAGCTCTGGGGTGGGGTGTTGTGGCTTTGGCGGGCCGGACCCCAGCTGGCTCGGGCTGCGGGAGAGGGAACTTTTGCTGCCTCTTGGCTCGGCGCGCCTCTGGCTGGCTGCTCTCTTGAAGCAACACTCCCCCCCACCCCTCACTCAAACAAAAGCAGCTTGATTTATCCCTGCGGAGCAGATGGGAGCCTAACGAGTTGGAACGGCCATGGCTCTGAGCGAAAGGCCCACCCTGGTAATCGGGGGGCCGCGGGCTCTGGGCCTGGCGTGGAGGCCAGCAGGGGTGACATCACCACAAGTGTGTCCTTGACTCTGGGATGGGGCTGGACTCCCGTGCCCTGCTTCTCTGGAGCAAAGGGGGACAGAGGATTCGGGCACCTGGGTATCAGGGAGGCCCCGTTGCTGTGATCGGAGCTGTGCGCCTTGGAGAATTAGGGTGTGCTCTCAGGCTGCTGGTCTGTGGCTCAGTTTCCTTAGCTGGAGATCCCCAGTTCGCCCTGCACAGTGGGAGGGAGGTGGCAAGGTTTAGGCTGTGAAAGTCTTACCTTAGGGTGGGAGAGGGGTTGGATCTAGGAGATGTGGCTTGTCCCACTGTAGAGAGCAGAAATGTTTGGTTTCTGGCTAGTGTAGGTACCTGGGGGAAGGATGGGGTGTTGATTTGGGGCCTAGAGCCCAGCAAGGCTTTACCCCTGTCGGGACTGTTGGGTTCACTAAATCCAGGCACACCGTGCAGGAGAAAAAGTAACTGTGAACTGTATTTGTGGAGCAAGAGGCAACCTCTGCAGACCCTTTGTTTGGCTCTAATTAGCCAGCTTCACTGAGGGGCTGTCTCCTAGCTCCTGACTTCTGTGACCTTCTGAGTGCGGGAGTGTCTCTAAATTATAACTTCCGTCGTTACAACCCCCACGAGGGCAAAGTCTTTGAAAAGCCAGGTCCTGGGCTCTGCCCGGGTGATGAGACCAGTCTGGGCCCGGGGCTCTGGCCCTTTCGCATTGCTCTGCCCCTAGCGAAGGGTGGCATGAAAGCAAAGCTGCCAGCTTTCTGCTGGTATGGGGTGGGGGGACACAGGTTCAAGGACTGGGAACAGCGGTTGGGTGATACACCCTTAACCTGTGTAACTCAGGAGAGGCTCTGCCCTGAGCCGGGGGGGCCGGAGAACGCGGGCTGCCTCCTGGCCACCCTCTAGATCTTCCCTGGCACCGTGTCTCCAGTGTCTGAGGTCACCGTGGCACCACTGCCAAGGCTCGTGATCTCATCACGGACTCTGGATGCAGGGGGTGCTGTGTAAAGCCCCAGCCCCCGGAGTCCCGTGATGAGAGCCTCTGAAGGCACCCGCCAAAAGAGCTGCCAGCATGGGAACATCTCCAGATGCCTCCAGGGAGACCTGCTTCCAAACCCCGAGGGGCCGACAGCTGTGCCTGATGCTGGCAAGGGCGGCCGTGACGTGACGGCATCAGGCGGGGCCTTTGTGAGGCCCTTGAAATCATCAGGGGCCAGAAAGCCGGGATGGGCAGGACCTCTTCCAAGCAGAGCGTTCCTCAAAGGCAGCTGCTTTGGCACCGGCGCTGCTGCTGTCGTTGTTTTTCTGTGCGCTATTAGACCAGCTTGCTAGACTGTTAGCTCACGGCATCCACATGGATCCCGTTCACTGCACACAGGCGTCTGCCTCGGCTCTCCCCGGACCCTCTTTTTCTTCCCGTGCCCAGAGGGGATCAGGGCACTGGTCGGCGTTGTGCATGGGGCTGTGGGTGAATGGCCCCTTCTGGGCCCCACCCAGAAGGCTGCAGCTTTCCAGGCGCCGAGACCTCGGCTTTTCCAGCCCTGTGCAGCCGCCTCTCCCGTTCCAAGCTCCAGGACGTGCGAGATGCGTGTTCAGAAGGAGAGCGATGACTTTCCAGCTAGACAGAGGCAGCGGCGGGGAGAGCTGGGGCCAGGTGGAGGACTCCAGCTGGGCTTCAGAGAGAGCTGGGCCGGGAGCAATGCCAGGGCAGTGCTGCATCCAACCCCCCCGGGTTTCTGATTGCCTCCCACAGAGGCCGGTGGCACAGGCAGTGTTTTCTTTCCTCCGTGGGACCAGAAACCCAGAACTGAGCCGGACCTTGCAGGCACCCCCCGGCCAGGGTAGTATCTGGGTGCAGACGGTGCCGGGTCTGGAAACGTTACCGGGATCTGAGAGCAAGTGACCCCTATATGACTTTCCTCCATGTGTCGCTAGCCACCTCTGTGCCTCAGTTTCCCCAGCTGCCTGATGTCACTGAGCGGGGAATGTTGGGTGAAACCCACCTGTGCTTTCCTCATTGGCACCGCTGCCAGCCTCCCAGGGATCGGCCCCGTGGGGGAACATCGCATCCCAAAGAGGGTGTCCAAGACAGGTGCAGCCATGAGGTCTCCCACGGACTTGGTGTTCGACGGGGGGAGGGCATGAACTGTAGAAGTGAGGCCCAGATAAATTGGCCACCCCCGTCCCGGTGCTCCACGAGCACAGTCCGAGCGGTCCTCAAGCACCAGCATTCGCCGCATCTGCCCAGCATAAGCTCATGGCCTGGCAGCTCTTCCACCGCTTCCCCATCCCAGAGACGCGGCTGTTTCTAATTGCCCGCTCGGTCACCACCAATTTGGACAGATGCAGGGGAACGCTTGGATCCAGCCCGGTCGGGTGGGTGATTTATTGCTCCGTAATGAGGCGCTGGCTGGATCCTAGCTCAACAGAAATACCAGAGCGGGGACACGCAGCGGGCAGACGGGGCATAGCCAGAATCCGGGGAGCTGTACTGATGTCGCTGGGGACTGATTCTTCCCAGGGCCCCTTTACTCCACTCCGGTAACGTAAAATGACCTTAAAGCAGGCGTTGTTATAATTCCCCTTTTCGGGCCCTGCAGCCAGGGGACTTGGGCTGTATCTTCCCTGCAAGAGAGGCCTGCGATCGTGTCTGATCTTTGATGCAGTAAACTTCAGCTTGCAGAAGCTCGGCGGATAGATATAGATATATATATAATATGTATATATACGTATGGAGAAAGGTGGCAGGCACACACTATATAAGCTATATATATATAGCTTACAAGGTGCGACTCTGCTGTGCCTTCCACCTTTCTCCATGATAAGCCATCGTGTGGAAGAGACACCTGCAAAAGCTCTTGTCCAAGCTCGTATCTCCAGCAAGACCAAGGTTTTTAACCTCCTGGCCTCAAATGACAACAGTGCGATAGAAACCCTAGGGTTTCCAGGAGGGTTTTAGCTGGAGGCAGCTCCAGGCCTTCTAAAAAGCCCCAGGGCCGGGCGGAAAGTGGTTGGCTTCTCCCAGGAGAATTTTCCAGTGTTGGCAGCATTTTCCCCTGTCCTAAATCATCGCTGGGGGTGGGGTTTGGGGCGGGTGTGTGATTCTCTGCAGGATCCGGTGCCCAGAGCCAGGCTTCAGGCTCAGGCTCCCGGGAGGTGTAAAAGGGGCTGCAATGCTACTTGTTTCGGAAGAGCAGCAAGGGCAACTGCAGTCGTGATGGGACATGCTGGTGTTTTTTGTGGGACCCCAAAAGTCACAGGAAGTCAAACAGAGGGCCCCCACCCCCCTGGCAGGGTTAACCATGTGGTCTTAACACACCAGCCCCCCTCCCCTTTCCACTGCAGCCCCTACAGCTGTCAGCACTGCCTCGACATGCATGTTCATGCTGAGATGTTTGCCGTGCAAGTCGCTGGGTTTGTGCAGTGCCTGGCGCGCTGGCGGCCCAGCCTGTGATGGGGCTGCTGGGAGCTGACCCGCCACCTGCCCGGCTGCAATGTCAGTCCCTTCTTTGCCCCTCAACCCCGTAGCCGCCTGCGCACTGATCTCAGTCCCCCTCCACCTTCTCCAGCCAGTTGCTCCCCATCAGCTGCATTTTTTTAGCCCATCCATCAGGTTTGTGGGGCTGTTTCCCATTACATGGTGCCCGGTGACAGACGGGTGAACACAGGTGAAGCCTCCCCAATCCGGAAGATCAGGTCCAGCACTGTGTATGCAGCTCAGCCGAGCCCTGAGTATGTGAAAAGTCTGTGCTCCTCCCAGATGTGTCTGGGCAAGGGGGAAACATCTGGAGTGGGTTGGGGATGGCTGCCCACCCACCTGGGTAGGAAGAAGCCAGGGAGAGTAGGAGTCAATCCAGTGTTCAGGGGCAGTGGAAAACACGTGTGGGAGAGACCAGCGCCGTCTGTATCCCCCCCAGCCACCACGCTGCACCACTGCGCACCCGGCCTTTGCATATTGTTGTCCCTGGCTCTGGGCCTGGGATGTCTCCTGCCAGGTGTGGGCTGAGCAGTGAGTGGGATGCCAGGACCCAAGGTGATGCTCCCTCCGGTCCATTCCTCCACTCCAGGCTGGGCTAGGCCTGGACGTCTCGCACCTCTTGCTCCCAGCACCTGCTCCGTGCCTGGGGCTGTGAGTCCCTGCTGGGAGGTGGAGCTGCTGGGTTTCTCCCCATGCACCGGCTGGTGCAGCTCATGGAGGCGGCAGACTCACGGTCTCCATAAAGCCCCAGCTCCCAGAGTCAGGAGCTTTAGGTCCTGGCTTGAACTAACAGTGCGGACTCTAGGACATGTCCCTGGGAGTGATGGCAGGGGCACAGATGAGCTGGGCCAGTGTGTCTGGTTAGGGGGGCGCCAAGTACCGAAGCACCCTCCCAAACCCAGCCGGGTCCCAAGTCCCCAGCCCAGCTCCGTGTTTCGGGTGGAACCTGATGCAGCTTGTGACCCTGCCTCATTTTACCCAGGGAGGAGGACGACGCCGAAAAAGCCCCAGAGGACCCTCTGGACGGACCAGGAGCAGATGCTGAGACCTGGAGCAACCGGTTGGGAGTGAAGCCGGGCACCGCTCTCTCCCTTGGCAGAAGGAGCCAGGATGGGGACCCCACATGGGGTCTGCGGCAGGTACTGGGAACGGGTCTCTGGGGTGGAAGAGAGGAGCCTAGGCCCGGCAGAGCTGGCTGCCACCCCGCACTTCATGTGGCTCTGGGACGTGGCAGGGGGTGCAACGATGTAGTAGGGGCCTGACTGCGGTGGGCAGTGCCCTAAACCCTATAGTCCACATGCAGAGGAGACATACCATGGGCTAAGAGACTTGCCCAAGGCTGCTCATCCCAGCAGTGACAGAGTAAGGGACATGACCCCCCCAGCCACCCTTGGACTGTGTGTATGTGTGTCACCCTTGGTGACTCTTGGACTGTCCTGCCTCTGTGGGGTCTTTTCCATCCAGCCAGGCGGTCCCTGGCATGGGCCTGTGTTTATCTGTTCTGCTTCCTGTGTGTACATGTGCACGTGCATGTCCAGCCAGGCTGGGGGTGGGTGGTGGCTGGATGGTCCCCTGAGCTCCCTGCTCCATCTCCCTCCGGGTCTCCAGTGATGGGGAGGGCTGGGCCCTATCGCTCCTGGGCAAGGGGCTAGTACTGATGCGCAAAAGCAGACCCCCACCCCAGTACCTTCAAGCTGGACCCACGGCTTTGGGGAACTGTCGCTTGAAGATGCTCTTGGCTGCAAAGAGCCTGAGATATAAATAAAGCACGAGGTGCAGAAACAAACCATGGGGGACCAGGGGGGACAAGCCCGGTCCAACCCCCACTGAGATCCTCCTGGCCGGACCCACCTCATGGGTCTGTATGCCCCCCAGCCACCCCACTGGATCCCATCGGGGTGTCTAGGGCAGGCATCTCACTGGGGACGGGGTGGAGGATAAGAGCCTCCTACAACTGCTAGCTGGTGGAGCGGCTGCACTGAGAGCCGGCAGATCGTGTCCTGGGGAAGAAATGAGTCATCGGGGCTGAAGCAGGGGGCGGCTGTGAGCGGAGACCAGACATCATAGGCTCCATTTGCAGGGCAGAGGATCCTGGAGGGTCCCCAGATGCCAGAGGCTGCAGTGCTGGTTGCAGCCACCTCATGGAAAGCTCCAGGGATGGAGATCCTACAGCCTCCCCCACAACTTGTCTCAGGTCACAGATGCCCCAGGGTGCCCGGGTGTGGGCAAGGGATGATCCAAGGGGGCAGAGCAGGCATCCATGGCCCTGGCACAGCCTTGCCTCCCAGAGCCAGAGAGTCCCCCGGGTGCAGTGACAGCCTGCAAGGGTCATGGCTGGGGTCTCGGCCCTTTTCTTGCCAGGCTGGGCAGACACAGGAGGAAAGGAGGGTGCCAGGAGGCTGCCTGGGGACTCATCCGGCAGAGCAGAGGGGGTTGGAGATGCCGGGGGGCCAGACCTGCACCGTTCCTGCAGCTTTGGGAAGGTCCGTGTCCATCACCCCACAGCTGTCCTGGGGCTGCAGATAAGGAGGATGATACCCATCCCCCCGCCCTACAATGGGGGATAGTCTCTGCCTCTTCCCGCACCCCCAAGGGTTTCTAGCCAGCCTGTGCCCTGGGATCAATAGATATTCGGTGCCACATTTTGAGATCCAGCTCCAAACCCCTTGGAGGGACCGGTGTCAAAGCATCACCCACTGGGCTCCAAAGCAACTCAGGGTCGGCCCCTCCTTGGATGTGCCAGTGGCCCCAGGCCAGGGGAGAGGCCGGGATATTAGTCACTGCAAAGAGAGGGAGCCAGGCCTTAACCCCGCGCAGCCCGTGTGCTGAGCAGAGCGGGGGGCCAGCAGATGCCCACAGCCCCGGAGCGAGCCAGCCAGGTCCTCAGCCCCGCTGCGAAATGTGGGCCTGGCCAGGGCTTGAAGTCAGGACCCCAGCCGCCCTGCGGGGAAGAGACTGGATGCCTGGGATGCAGCAGGGCTATCATGGCAGAGCGGATCTAGGGAGCCCTTCCCCTCAGCCATCTGCCTCGGTTTCCCCACCCAGCAGATGGAGATGGCAGCTCTCCCCCTGGGACTCAGCTGCAAGGACCAGGTTGGCTTGACTTGGCCCTGAGAAGGCAGTGAGGATAGGGCCATATCCCCTCTCTTCACTGCTCCTTTTTCCCCAGAGCGGAACAGGCTCAATCCATGGCAGCACTATACCCATAGTGCAGGTGGGGAAGACTGAGGCACAGAGCGAAATAGCTGCTCACTCAAGGGCAAAGCTGGGGCTTGAACCCCCGATGCCTGACTCCAGTCGCGGGCACTCCCCACCCTCCAATCCTCCTTTATCCCATACGCTTCCAGCTCCATCACGCCCACACCGAGCTGAACTCTTCCCCTCCCAGGCTGCTCCCTGCCACCAGCTGGCTTTGCTGGGCAGATAGTGATCTCCATGGGAAAAAATCTCCATGTCCTGTCCTCCTGGGAGCCGGGATGACTCAGGAGCCCACGGCCAAGGGGATCTGGGTCCCTGGTTCAATTGCTGCTGGCAGCTGGGGTGTAGGGCCCGGTTTGTGCTAGGGGGGCCAGCTCCTGACACGGCCGGTGCTGGTAGCAGAATAAGCTGGGGCCTGATAGAAGCAGGGTATTTTGGGGCCCTTATAAGCGGCTCCTGGAAGGAGGTAAGTTGGGTGGGGAGGTCTGCCAAGGAAGGGGCAATGGCGCGAACCTGAGTGCCCTGGCCCAGCTGCCCGGGGGTGCGGGATCAGCTTTCCCACAAGATCTGCTGGGTTTCCATCGCCATTGGGTGGGGAATAGCAGCACAGGGGATTTTGCTGCCCCCGCTTACGTTGGATGTGCAGCTTCGTGCACCTGGCCCCGGTATTAGGCCCAGCGGCTCATTGAAGCTTCATGGCATTGGGGCAGCTTGGGTGGTTGTTGCTTGTTTTGGGGGGCTGGATCCTCAGCTCTCTCCTAGCTGTGGGGTCTCCAGCAGTGCCAGGATGGCGATGGGTGACCAGGAGGCCCCTGTCCATCCTGCCCCCCACCCAGGGGAGCTGTGGGTTTAAAGTTGGGCAGGGGGTGAGCTGAGCCATGCTAACAGGACACGTCCGTCTGTTCTTCCAGGCTGCGCGTGGCCGCCCTGTCCCTGACGCTGCCCCTGCTCCTCGCCCAGCTCTGTCACGGCAGCCGCAAGGTGAGCCCGGGCCAAGGAGCTACGGGGAGGGGGGATCATGGGCCCAGCCCCACATTACCGGCCTGCCGGGTGGGCTCAGCCCCCCGTCCCAGCTGCAGGCAGACAGGGAAAAGCCCCTACCCTAGCCCCAGGCCGGCTCTGCAGAGCTCTCGGCCTCCCTCAGCTCTGCCCGTCTGCATCCGGCAGCCTCCCCTCCTCCCCTCCAGCCGAGGGGTGACCTGTGCGCCCCCCCAGGGGCCCGACAACCTCGCCTGGCCAGGACCACACACCAGGCCCAGCCCCGCTCCCGGCTGTTTGCTTTCCGTCGGCCTCAGACGCTTTGAACAGCAGGATGCTCCCACCCCAAGACCCCTGTCCCAGGCAGGGGGGCTGCCAGGGTCTCTTGCATGGCACAGCCCAGAGCTGCAGCGGGGGGGCACAGCCCGCCCCATTCACTCTGCAGCCCACCCCGCTCTCCACACCAGGCCAGGTTGACCCCTGCCCCCCATGCGGCAGGCGCTGGGGTCAGACGAGTGGGCTGAGTCTATAATAGCTGGCAGGCTGCAAATCTCCCCCCCAGCTGGGGCCCTGCCAGCCCGTCTGCTCGCCTCAAACCACCGAGGAAGCTAAGCAGGCTCTGGTGCAAGCTGCGTGGGGATGGGAGGCTGCGGCAGGCACGTGGGGGGGGGGGGCTTCCTTCTCTGTGCTCTTGCTGTTCCCCCTTGGGCGCCCTGCCATGTGTGGTAGGGTGTTGTCCCCCTTGGGAGCTGCTTTCCGCGTGGCTGGGGTGACGCTCCCTCCGGTACTGCCTTGTTTGGCCCCACGGGGAGCAGCGAACAGCTGAGCCTTGGCGCGGGGGTGGGTTATAATTGCCCGTGGATCTGCCCCAGCTGCAGCGGGCAAGTTAGAAGCCCCCTGACCACCTCCTCTCCATCCGCCTGCTTTCGGGGAGACATCAGTAGGGACTAGGATCAGAGGAGTGGCTTGCTAGCCCCCGGGCGGGTTTGCGAGCGCCAAGTGCTCCCCTGGCTCAGGCAGGCCTCGCGTCCCCACATGGAAGCCGGAACTCAGCCCAGGCCGTGCTCTGTGCGTGCACATGCAGCTGTGCACCATGGCACGTGCAGAGAACACGCTTGGGCCTAGGAGGCTGAGATCCCCCCTGAAAACAGCTCACATGCCCCTGCTGGGGGGCAGAGGACTACGGGGGGCTCCTAACCTGCCCGCCACAGCTGGGGCAGGTCTGGAGGACATGGGAACCACCCCCACGGCCTCCAGACTCCTGGAGCCCAGTAGAGCAGCCCCGAGGCAGCTCTCAGTTAGGCTCAACTCCATATTCGTGGCAGGGGCACAATTTCCCATGTGTCTGACAGTTGCCTCAGTTTTCCCCCACCTGCCTGATAGGCGCAGAGCTGCCGTGGTTGCTGGAAGTGCCCCTGGCTGTGCCCCCCCCTTTTACACAACAAAATCCCCCACGTGCTCCAGTGAGCGTGTGGGACGGGGCACGGATGCGGCTGGGTCCCAGCTCTGGAGATAAGCCCCAGTGCAGGGTAGGGGGCATACGCTCTTCTCCCGAGCCCATTCCCAGCTTCCCCTGCATCCTGTGGGGCAGGCAAGTTGCTAGAGTGACTCCTTGCTTGCAGCGCAGAGCACCCTGGGATAGGCCCCTGGCTGTCCAGGCGGGAGCCCCCAGGGCTTTGCAGTGCATCAGCTCCCACTTGGGTTCACAACTAAGTGCCCCCCAAAGCCCAGCAAAGGCCCCCAAGGGGCTGCCCCAATGCCTCCTGACCCCAACTCTGACCCCCCCCAGGGGCTCTGGGAACAATTAACCCTAACTTCCCTGGTCCCCATCTCAGGGCCCAGACACAATGGGTGGGTGGAGACCCGCTCTCCCTGGCACCGTGGGTGGTGGGATCTCCGCGCCAGCCAGACCAAGCATTTCAACCAGCAGCTCTGATTGCCTTTTTTGGCTGCGGCTGGACTGTCCAGCCCAGCTGGGCAGCGAGGGGGGGCCTGGCTGGGATGCCTAGAGCTGGAATGGGGGGATGGGGTGGGATGGGATGGGTTGGGGTGAGGCAGGGCCTCTGCCCTGGATCCAAAGGGGGTGGCAGGGAGCTTAGGGGTCCGGGCAGAGACCCTTGGGGGTGAAGAAGGGGGCAGGGCCTGAGACCCCCCATAACCAACCTGTGCCTTTGCGCCCGGCAGGTGCCCCCGCGGACGTCCCGCCAGGCGCCGGAGGAGGACGGGACTGGGCCCCGCATGCCAGGCGTCTGGGGCAGCTGGGGCCCCTGGTCATCCTGTTCCCAGCCCTGCGGCCCGGGGGTCTCAGAGCGCACACGTGTCTGCCAGCCCCCGCTCCTGCCACCGCCACCACCAGCAGCCTGGGCGGGGGGGGGCACCCGCCGCCCGGCACCCCCCTTCCAGGAGGAGTGGGCTGGCACCTACCCCCTGCACACGGACGGGGGGCCGGCCCTGCCCCCCCGCTACAGCCCACCGCCCCGCTACACCCGCCATGAGGAGCTGCCCGCTGCGCCCCTCCGCCGGCCCCCCCCGGCCCTGGACGACGCCTCTGGGCACGGCCTGGCCCCTGCCCCGCGCCGCCCGCCCTCCCGGGCCCCCGCCCGCAACGTCATCCCCCTCTTCAAGCCTGAGGTGGGTGACAGGCCCCGGCACAGCTCCATGGGCCACAGCAGGACAGCGACCCCCACGCAAGTGGCCGGCGCTGCCCGGAGGTGAGAGTGGGACCCTGGGATCCAGGGTGATGGCCCCTCCGGCCCATTCCTCCCAGCCGGGCTTCAAGGGCCTGCTCTGGAGCCCAGCACCCTCGTGTCTGGGCAGTTTGAGGGGCTTTAGCCCTTGAGGGACTCACCCAAGGCCACGCGGGGAAGTGGCAGAGACACATCAAAGCTGGGTCCCCGGCCAGCGCTGATCACTGAGCCGTCCGGCCTCTCTAGTCCATGCTCCGTGGACCCCGGGAGCAGCTCTGGGCACAGATCTGCTAGCCCAGGGGATGCCTCTCAGGTCACTTGCTCCTGGAGAATCCCCCCTTGCGCAATGCAGGGGCCAGGACACATAGATGTGTAGTCCTGATTCCTCCTGCCAGCGGGTAGTGGTGGGCTCCCCGCTGAGCAGGCAGTGCTGCATTTCTGCAGGGTCTCTAATAACCCCCTCTGTTGCCTGCAGGTCCCAGACACGCGACACCATCAAGCCGGGGAAGTATGGCTACGGCAAGGTGCCCTTCGCACTGCCCCTACACAAGGAGGAAGGAGCCCCCCGCCTCCGGCGCCACCCAGGGCCCTCGCTTCCGGCCAAGAAGCCCAAGCGCAAAGCCGGTCCGGCCACGGCCCGGCAGAAGCCCACCAGCAACATGCAGCACCCAGCACGGGAGCTGGCAACGCCGCTGACCAAGGGTGGCGTGGAGCCGGGGGGGCCTGATGTGCCTCGCGGCTCAGGGCAGGGGGAGATCGGGGACTTGGGGGCTGCAGTGCTGGAGCCCCAGGGCAGGGCGGGGGATGAGCCGGGCTCGACAGGGCTCCCCGGGGCCAAGGCGGGCACGGGCAGCCGGGGGCAGCTGCTGGGAAACCACAGCTCCCTGCCCCAGCCAAGGTCAGGGGGCATCCGCAAGGGGGTGCTGAACCGGGAGGGGCCTGACTCTGGGAGGCCACCTCCCCTTGCCCGCCCCCGGGTGCAGCGCCAGAACAGGCCCCGGGCAGGCACCAGGATGACCCACAGCCTTTATGTGGACCAGCCAGTGCCCGAGCCTAACACCTGGCTGCTCCATCACCCCATCCCCAGCGCGGGGCACGGCCCCCCCGACACGTCCCGCTGGAACCTGTACTCCCCTGGCACCGAGAGCCTCCACTGCGAGGGCGAGAGCCAGCAGCACAAAGCCTGCCAGCAGGAGGTGAGAGCCTTGAATAGGGCTTAGCCGGCAGTATAGGGCTTAGGACACGCAGCTGAACTTCTTTCTGGCTGCTGCTCTCCAACCCCTGCCCCCATGGGGCTGGGACCATGGCAGAGCTGGGGAGGAAGAGGGCACAGGGCTGTGGGTCCAGGGGGCTCTGGCCATGGGTGACCCCCCCTTTCCCTTGTAGTCGTGCCCCCCCAGCCAGCCTGACCCACGGGCCCTGCAGTGCGCGGCCTTCAACAGCCAGGAGTTCATGGGCCGGCTCTACCAGTGGGAGCCCTTCACCGACGGTAAGGGGCCGGGGCCAGGGCCAGCACCTGGCGTGGGCATCCCAAGGGTGTCACCACTGTACGCCTGGGAGATGGATGGACCCCAGA
>JAGPOW010001736.1:130894-143680 GCA_030014935.1 Caiman crocodilus | reverse complement strand
CCCCAGCCACCAGCAGCAGAAGGCTGTTACCTTCCCAGGCACCGCGTGCCAGGCTAGCCAGGCCAGGCCACTGTATAGGCCCCAGTCGGGGGCACCCAGAGTTATATGAAGCTATAAAGGTCTATGGTAAAGAATGTATCGGGGGGACGGGGTTGATTATGAAATTCTAATTTATTTTTATTAAAGATGATTGGACGGTTCCCGCCAGCCTGGCCCTGCTCGGGATTGCCAGCATCTCTGGGCATCCGGGAGGGGCTGGGCAGGGTCCCGGGGAGGAGAGAGACGAGGGGCAGGGGCCTAGGCACGGCCAGGGCAGTGTCCAAGGCCACCAGGAACAGGCTGCCCACGGACTGAGTTGTGCCTGGTCTCAGCCTGGCATCACAGGAGCTGAAGCCCAGAAGAAGCTACTTAGCCCCAGCCCCCTGCGATGCCTGGACCTGGAGCAGTTGGCACCACGGGCGCGTGCCCTGCTGCCAGCAGGGGTTGTACTAGGCACGGGGACCATGCACCCAAGACCAGCCAGGCTCTGACAGCTCGCACACACATGCACTCTACACACACACAGAGCTGTGTGCACACAACCTCGCTCTCTCTTACACACATGTGTCTCCCAGCTGTGCCCACCTCAGACTCAGGCCCTATGCACCAGAGACCTGACAGGCCCCAGTAGCTGGCACATGCACATGCACGTGCATGCATACATATATGGACAGTCACAGCATCTCACACTCAGAGCATTTGTCTCGCATACACAAAACGTATGCACCCAGCAGCTCTTGCACACAGCAACTCAGACAGGCACAAACACACATGCACAGCATAGCTGACGCATGGACAGACATCTCACAGCCGTCTATGCACACAACAGCTCTCACATACACAAAAACACAGCAGCTCTTGTGCAAAGATACACACAGAGCACCTCATGCATACACATGCAGGCTCACATGCACAAACACAGCGTCTCTCATACAATGCTCTAATACATGTGTGGCCACACAAGCACACAGCAGCATCTCTTACACAGAGCCCACAGCCAAGTGTGCATAAGCACACACTATGCACATACATACGTGCACACATCATCTCAGTCACATGTGCATGCAAAGCATCTCACGTGCACAAGCATGCAGCAGCTTGTACATACACACACACACACATTGAGTGTTGCTCACAGCACTTGTATGCACACACACACTGCATCTCACACACTGTAACCACCCTCCCATGCTCATGCACACGTGTGCACAAACACACATGCCCCATGGTGTGTGCAGCATCTGTCACACATACTGAGCAGCTCTTACACACACACACACACACACACACACACGTACATGCATCTCTGACAAAAGCACAAACATGTATGAGCACATGTGCCTAGAGCATGTCTTGTGCTCATATATAGCATCTCGTGCATGTGCACACACAATTTCACACATGTTAACACACAGCCTCTTTCATACTTCATCTCACATACACAGACACACAGCCTCTCACACAGGCAGCATCTCTCACACACAAGTACAGCATACGCACACAGACAACATCTTGCACATGTGTGCAGCCACATGCCCTCCCACCCCAACTGGTGCATGCAGCAGCTTTCATACACAAACACACTCAGAAGCTCATGCACACAAAGCGCTCCTATGTGCATGCACACACACACATTTGTGTGCACAAACATGCACGCATGGTGCCTCAGCACCTCCAAGCAAAATGAAGGGCGGTAGCTGCCCTGGGGAAGGGGCCAAAGGCTGGGTGGGTGTGGGAGAGGACACAGGAGGCGGCCACAGCGGGGCTGAACTCTGGCTCTGGGTGCGAGCGTGGCAGCGCAGGCCTGGCACCGCGAAGCCTTCACTCTGCTCCGTAGCAAGGAAGAAAACCGAGGCGCAGGGCTGGGCAGGGACGCTGAGCCCACAACCCAGGTGTCTTTGCTCCCAGACCCCTTTGGCGCTAACCACTGGCTCTCACTCCCCTCCCAGAACCTCCGAGACCCTCGCTAACCACTGCTAGCACTTCCCTGGCCCAGCAGGGCTGCAACCCAGGAGTCTCTGCCCCTCTCCCCCACAGTAAGCCTGCTTCCTGGCAGAGCAGTGCCCTAGACCTCTGGGAACCCACCCTGCCTGCTTTCACTTTCCAATTCCACCCTTTGCGCAGGGCGGGCAGGGGTTTCCCAGCAGCTGTGACCTGGGGAAGCTGGAAACGGAAAGGCCCCAGGGGGTGGTTTCTCCCAGGGCTGAGACAGTCAGCTGCCGCCCCCGCAGGAACAGGGAGCAGGGGGCACAGGCTGGGTCTGGACCAGGGCAGGGGCTGCTCCTCCCCCAGAGTGCTCAGCACCCGATGGCCCCAGTGTCTGGGAGGGGAGCAGATGCTGCTGGGCGCTGGGTGGGATACAATGGTGGTGTGTGGGGCTGGGGTGCTGGCTAGTCTCTGGAGCTAAGCAGGGTCAGGTCAAGCATTCAGGGTGGATGAGAGACAGCTCTTTCCTGCCTACGTGATGCCAGCAGGGTGCTTTGCAACTGGGGACTTGCACAAGCCTCTTGTGGGAAGGAAAGCAGCAGAGCCTGGGGCTTGGGCAAGCGGGTGCAGTCCAGCAGCAGTGGGGCTGGGGAGGACATGTCATGCCCCAGAAGCAGCTGCCTTTTCTGGGGGTGCCGGACAATTCCACCCGCTCTCTCCCCCGTCCCCTGAGGATCGGGGCCACAGCACCCAGCCCTGCAACTGCAGGAGGGGAGTGAGGGGTCCACGTCCATGGGAGGCTGGAGATGCCCAGGCAGGGGTTGTGCCCAGCCTGATGCCACCCAGGAGAGTCAGGAGCCCAATGCCACTGGAATCTTACCCCCATCCTGCAAATATCTGCTCCACAGTGCACCCCCCCAATGCCTCATGGCCATCAACCCATTCCCTACCAGGCAGCCTTTCACCCCCATATCCAAACAGGGAAACTGAGGCACAGAAGCGCCACAGTTCAGGGGGACCCAGGAGTCCTGAGGGCCTGGTGTCTGGCTGCAGGGGTGGGGGAGCAGAAGGGGAAGCAGGTGTGTTCCAGCCATTCCACTGCAGTCATGGCCCCATAAGTGAGTGTGTGCCCATGTGCACACGCGTGTGCATGTGGTGCCAGCCTCCTCTCTTGCAGCCTGCTGCGGGCCTGCACATCCAGGCTCTGGCAGTGCTGCCTGGCGGGGCGAGCAGAGCAATGCAACGGGGGGACAGGACTCTTGGGTTCTTCTCCCTGCTGTGGGGGGGGGGGCAGGGGGCAGAGTGGAGTGGGAGCGGGCCCTTGACTGGCTGCGTCACACGGCCCCGCCAGAACACGCACGCACAAATGCACACACCTGCGGCCCTGCAGCGATACACATACGTGCACATGCGTGTGCACACACAGAGCCACATGCAGAAGGTGTCACTGCAGCCCCAAGCCCAGCCCACCGCCACGCTGGCCACCCAAGAGCAAGGGGTTGGAGGCTGGGCCCACGACAATCCCCCTGCCTCTGTGACACTTCACACACGCACGCACATGCATGTACGCACACACAGGTGTACAAATGTATGTGTGCATGCATAGGTGTACATATGTGTGCACAAGTATGTGCACACACAGGTGTACATACATGCATGTGTGCATGTATGGGTGCCTATGTGTACATGCATGGGTGTACATATGTGTGTGCAAGTATATGTGTGGGTATGCATGTGCTCATGTGTGCATATGCATGAGTGCTTGGGTGTACATGCACAGGTGTGCATGAGTGTGCATAAACATGTATAGGTGTGCATGTTGGGGTACAGGTGTGCGCATGTGTGTGCGCGCACAGGGACGTGTGTGCATGTATACGTGCAATCATGGGCATACCCTGTTTGCGTGTGTACGTGCTTGCAAGGCTGCGTACGTGCGCGCGTGTTGCACGTGCAGGCCGGGCTGGGGGCAACACATGCGGGTACCAGGGCAAAAGGAAGTGCTGCCCCCCCCAGCCCCGCCCCCTTTGGGCACTGCCCGATTGGCTCTCTCCCAGTTCCCTCCCCCCACTGTGACGACACCACTTCCAGGAAGCGGCCCCACGTGACTCGCCCGCTGCTATTGGCCGCGCTGTTGCTGGGCAGAGCTCCCCCACCCCAGCCTGGGCCAATCAGCGTGCAAGGGACACCACCCCAGGAGGGGAGGGGAGGGGGACCTAGGGGTTAGAGCAAGGGGGGTGGGGGCAGGACTGCAGTCCGCCCCCGCTGTGCAGTGCAGTGCAGTGCCGTGCAGTGCAGTGCGGGGGCACCAGGCTTCCTGGGCAGGGGGGACTGTAAGGGGCAGAGCCAGGAGCCTGGGGTCCCCCCAGCTTTGGGGCTCCATGGCCTGGTGCGGAGCAGCCAGCTGGGTGGCAATGCCATGGCCCTGGGGGTCTCTGGGCACAGCCAAGGGGAGACACCAGGGCCAGGGCCTGTCCCCACCGCCCAGCCTGGCGCCGCCTCGCCAGGGAGCACCCGAGCAGCAGGCACTGCTAGGCTGCATTGCCTGGTGCTACCCCCGGCTGGGATCGGGTCTGTTCCCCGATCCAAGCGCTCCCCCCACCCCAGCAGGGCCCTGGTGGCTGCATTCGGGTGGGGGGAAGCAGAAGCAGAAGGCGGGTGCCCCCCCTGCAGAACCACCATGAGTTGGGCTTCTAAGAAAGGCTCCCGCATCTGCTGACCGGGATGGCGCTTGCAACTGGCTTCCGCTTCCCCTCCCCTCCTCCAGCATCTCCCCAGCCACAGCTGCAGCCTCTCACCCCTCTGCAAAGGGGAAGTCAGGCTGCAGCAACCCAGGCTCTGCATGAGAGCCCCCTCCCCCCCCCCCAGGGTCACTGCAAACATTTCCTGCCCCTGGGGTGAGGGTCCCACCCTGCTCTCGGGGTCCCACCTTGCTCTCAGCCACCCCCAAGCTCCCCCATCCAGCTCTGGCCCTTTGCAGGTGGGAATAGCTGCCTGGGGTTTGGCTTCAGTGCCCCGTGGGGGGCACTTAAAGGCTTTGATGCCTCTCCGCAGGGCCAAGGGGGCAGAGCTGGGGGGAGACCCCAGGAGTCCAGCACGCAGTGAGGGGCATCAGTGGGGAGATGGTGGCCCCTGGAGATGGGTTGCAGGACTAACTGAGTCAGTGTTGCTACGGGCCGTGGCAGCTCCACCCCAGAACTAGCTGCATTTCAGCAGCAGGTGAAGTGACCCTGATGCGACACTTGGCACAGTGTTCATGCAATACTCTTAAGAAAAAGAAGAAACAGGAAGAGTGGAAGTGAGCTGGGAAAGGAACCCAGGAGTCCTGATCTGGCCCCTGCTCATTAAAGAATGAACCTCAGATTAACGATCCTGAGTTACCCACCGGCTGCACCCGGAGCTCATGTTTACCTGTGGCCCCCAGCACAGACACCCCAGAGCAGCAGAAAGCACCAGGGGAAGCACATCTGGGTAGGCCCCGCTCCAAGTCTTTCTTGCAGCTGCCCTCCCCAGCATGGACCCATGGGCCAGGTGGACCCCAAGCAGCCAGGCCTCACTCCTACTGAGCTTGCCTATAGACTAGGATACAGGAGCTGGGAGTCCTATGTCCCGTCTCCTCCCCGCTCGGACTCCTGGGCTCCCTCCCCAGCAGGGGTCTGGCTCTGGGTCCAGCTATCGGTCCAGCTGAGAGACTTGGGCACTCCTGGCAGGACCGGTCCAAGGGTAATTGGCACCCTATGTGAACTGTGTACCTCGGCCCCCGCACCCTTTCCAATATAGAAGAAAATAAGAAGTCTAGAATTAATTTTTAAATGTATTTATGTGATATTCAAAATTAAAACAATAAAAAAAATATTGTTTCATGCTTTTCATTAACCCTAACACATTTTGGTCGTCTTACTGACGAAATCTTAAACACAACCGAAGAAATGCAGGGTGCTTTAGATTTAAACAAAGGGTGGTTGGAAGGGAGGAGGAAGGTGTAAGAAATCAGTGTCAGGAGCTGCAAGATGATATAGGAGAAGGGATCCATCTTTTAGGATGATGTTGGCAGCGGTATGCTCTTGTCATACGTCCGCGTGAGAGTTGGAAAGGTAGGAGTCGTGATTCTAGTGATCTTTCCTGAGATCTTTTCCAAGGTCTTTCTCCCCGTCCTAAACCAAAAGTCTTGGACCAAGGTGCAGCCGTAACCAGCAGGGCTGTTATTTAGAATGATGTTCCTGTTATTTTGTTCTGCATGTAATTCGGCACTCCCCAAATTTTGGTGCCCTAGGCGGCCGCCTAGTTCGCATAATGGTTGGACCAGTCCTGGCTCCCAGCTCCTGGGGAGGATGCTCTGTGTTCGTGCCATCCTGGAAACCCAGCCGGTTCCCCTATGCCTTGTGGGGAAGCTGCTCAGTCAGCAGCGAGCCTCCATTGGGGGTTGAAAGCAGGGCCTGAGCATTCAGCTGAGCTGTGCAACCAGCTTCCTGCAGAGTCCAGGGGTGGCTGACGGAGCAGGTGAAAGGAACTGAAAGAGGAACCAGCAGCAGCACAAAGAAGCCAGCAGGCAGCCGACACCACAGCCTGGCCCAGTGTGGGGGCCATGGCTCCCAGTTAGGGGGGCAGCAACTGTGGGGCGATGCTCACTGGCAGTCTGCACACTCCAGCCCCCCATGGAGACCTGCTCAGGGCACTGATTCCCTTCCACCGTGTGCAAGGACACAAATGCCTGGAGCAGTGCCGGGTTGGCACAAGCCCAGTGGCACAGGGCCATTGGGCCAGGCTGACATTGCAGTGATGTCACATCTAGTCCAACCCCATCCAAACCATCCCAGACAAACCTGTCGTCTCACCCCTGCACCAGATGGCTGTCAACCCCGAAACTACATAGCCATCACACCAAAACCTGCCGCAGGGAAAGCAGGGAACCACAGCTGCCAACGTCTGCTGTGTGAAAGGTGGTTAATACACAAAACAGAGGCTATGGCCCTGCTACAACCTCTCCAGTCGATACTGATCTGACCAGGGGACAAATAAAATCCCTCCCTAACCCCAATGCAGCATCAGTCTGACCCTGAGCAGAAGGGAAAGTCCCTCTAGCCAGGAGCCTCCAGCTCTGGTGCCAGCAGGAGCATTGGCACAGCCCTATGCCCATCCCCAGCCAACACCCAGCCTCTAAGGGGAGACTTAAAAACCCCCTGATACAAGAGGGGAGAGGGGGTTGTTCAACCAGCACAGCCCAGAAGCCTAGGAAATACCCAGAGTAAAATCATCAGTCCAGGAAGCCCTCCCTTGTGCTGCCCACAGCACCCATCAGACTGAGATCCAGCCACAGAGTAGCTGAGCCGCTAGGTCTGGGGGGAACTGAGAGCTTGGGACATCCCCATCCCGGTGGATTTGAGGCCTTTTCTAAGCTAGGCATGCTGGGGAAAGAGGATTTCCAGCTGAGCTTTGCAAACAGAAGGGTGGAGGGGTCTCTTCCAGGACAGGGCTAGGAAGGGGTCTCTCGGGCTATCAAGCCCCATTGCTGCATTGATCCCAGGCTGTGCGGGAGACAGGGCCCGGCTAAGGCGAGGGTAGAAAAACAGCAGATCTGGGAAAGAAGACTGCCCAACACTACAGAAGAGGAAGCTGCATGGCAGCCTGGGGATGCCCTGCACATGCCACTCCAAAGCCAGCTGCATTTCTCCCCTGGCATCCTGAGAGCTGCAGAGAGGGGAGCTGAGCCCTGTGGGGCTGGGGCTGCGCCGGCCCAGCCTGATACGAAATGAGCACAGGGCTGGGTTCCTGGTCCCAGGGCAGTACAGCTGGCGCTGAGCAGGGACCCAGCCCCGAGGACACCTGGCAATGGCTGCTTGGGGTAGATAATGCAGGAAGCCCGCAGCAGGCAGTGACCATACTGATCTAACCAGGGGGTAAAAATCCCTTTCTGACCCCAAATATGGCATGAGCCTGACCCTGAGTGTAGGAGCAAGACCCTCAAGCCAAGACCATCCAGCTTTGAGCCCAGCAGGAGCACTGGCACAGCCCAGTCCCCATCCTCAGACAACACACAGTGCCTCTCAGGGAGGCTTAAAAATACCCTGACACATGTAGCAGACCGGGGTGGCAGGTGCCACTACTGAGCACAGGGTGGCTGCTCATGCCTCAGTTTTCCCATCTTTATAATAGGACTAATAGATGTGCTGGCAGCTAGGCTGGGTCTCCAAGGTGTCAGCAACAGGTGGAGAGAGCCCCTGGCTGAGGGTCTCAGGATGCCTGGCTTCCATGCCTGGCTTTGCCACCCCACATGCCTCAGTTTCTCCTCCTAGCCACTGTTTCAACTGGACTGTGAGCAGGGCATGCTTCATACTCAAGGGTTTGGGCAGCACCTGGCACTTGAGGGCTGGGCTCTTGAGTGCAACCTCGCAGCAGGAGCTGGGTGTGGATGGGGGGGGGGTACCGTCCCTGTGGTTGGGTGGGGGCACTGGGGCTTCCCTGCTCTCAGCTGCACCTCCCTTGCTGCCACAGAAACGGGGAAACCAAATTGTACACAAATCAGCCTGGCAAAAGCCCCACAGGGGTCACGGGTTTCCTGTGAGACCTCCCCTCCCACATGGCTACAAACTGCAGCCTGTGCTGGAAAGTCATGTCACCCGCACAGCCCAGCTTAGTCACCCAGCCTAAAGGCCAACTCTGCCCCCATCTCCCCCACCTCTGGGCCAGTGGGGAGACTGACTCATAGGGCATGGAGACAAAAACACAGCAGGGCCTGACTGCTGCGGGTCCCCCTAGGCACACAACAGTCTCCCAGGATGCTGCTCTAGTCCCACAAATACCCCACGCTACCCAAGAGCCCCCAAATACTCATCTGATACCGCTGACGCCCTGAGGCACAGCACCCTGAGAAAGGCAGCTGATGCCACAGGCACACAGAGTGCCAGGACATGCCTTCAATGCCAAGAGTATCCCCTAGCACTCATCTCATGCCAGGAACACGCTCACACACCCAGCAAGAGCCACCAACACACTTAAGAGATCCCCATGAGCCCAGATCCCCCACACACAGCCAAGACCAACAAATCATGTCCTCAGGGTATCCTCTGAAGAGACCTCAGTGTCCCCAGTGGGTCCATCCAGTCCCAGAGAGGCAGCCCACGGCCCCATGTCAAGGCTCCCAGAACTAGAGTCACAGGGAGATGAAGCCTAGCGAGATCTACCTGGGGCTGAAAGTCCCATGTGTGGGCCACTGCCAGGGAGGGAAAGCCCCTCCTTATCTTCTATGGTACGTAAAGCACCTGGCACACAGACTGTGGTCCTCTGTATGTACAGCACCTGGCACAGAAAGAGTGTCATGACCTCGGGGTGGACCCAAGACTCCTCCAGTATTGGCTGCATCTGGTGACATCCACCAGCTTTAACCTGCCAGCATGAATGCGATACTGGAGTTTATCCAGAGGAAGCTCCTGGTGCAGACACACATGGGGATGCCCAGGCAGGGAGCAGCCAGGCCTCACCCCACAGCAGGGAGGGCTGCCAACACAGGGGAGGCCTCTTGGCACAGCCAGCATCCGTGCTGAGAACTGGGGGCCCTAGAAGATCAAATGCTTCTCGCCCCCACCACACCCTTACTGTGTGCCTGCATGCGTGCACAGGGGGGGCTTCCTATCCTGAGGTGTGTTGCGTGCATGGGGCGTCAGACGCGTGGGCAGCTGTATCTCCAGGCCACATCTCATGCATGTACAACCCCGCAGGCCCTGCTGCTCCCAAGCCACATGATCCATGCATGGGGTTGCCAGGCTGATCCTGTGGCTGAGATGTCGCAAGCTGCCCCCGGCCAGCTCCGTCAGCTGGGGCAGAGGCGGGTGCAAGGGACCAGAGTGACCCTTATGCCCTCATCACGCTGGAGCTAGGGGCCACGAGCTAGCGGAGTCACATGGGTGCACGCGGTCCTCAGGCGGCCAGGGCTGTTGGCCACGTCTGCTCAGTGCCCCACCTGCCCTGGGCCTGGAGGGGGAAGACAAAAGGGGCAGCTGCTGCGATGGGGAGCAGATGGCAGTCAGGCTGGCCGCCCCAGCTGGGCTGCGGCCGAGACACTGCTTTGTTGTTTGTGCCCTGCCTTTCCCAGCACCCTTTCATCTGGGCGCATTTTCCTCCTCCTCTTGTGCAGCTGCCAGGCTCTGAAGGCCCAGAGCACCAGCTCCCTTAGGTGGCCATGTCATTCCCAGAGCTTCCTGCCTCAGTTTTCCTACCTGTAGAGCAGGGATTGTACGCTTTACAAGGCTCTATGCACCTTTAATCTAAGCTAAACAGCTTTGGGAAGCCCTGGCCTCCACCTCCCCCCCAGTATAGCAGTGCTGATAAGCACGGGGGGGCCTCTATCAGCACTGGCTGACGCAGCAATTCCAAGAAGCCGCCGCAAGCCCCCAACTGCTGCACGCCTCCCGCCCCTCCTCCCCATTTCTCAGTAGCGCCGACACCAGAGGCCAGGGCTGTGGCTTTGCTAGGTTACAAAGGAAATGAAGATGTCCAGTGCTGGAGCGTGGGCCTAGAGAGAGCCTGTTTGCTAACAAAGGCACATCTAGGGATCAGGTGCCAGGCTCTGTACGTACAGCAGACCATGGTCCCTGTACCAGGTGCTGAACACACAAATGGACCACCGTCTGTGCCAGGCACTGAACGTACAATGGACAACGGTCCCCCACCAGGCACTGTACATACAATGGACCACAGTCCCCACACCAGGTGCTGCACACACAATGGATCGTGATCGCTGCACCAGGTGCTGTACACCCAACAAAACAAAGCCCCTGTGCCAGGCACCGTACATACAACAGACCATGGCCTGTGCCAGGTATTGTGCCTACAGCGGACTATGGTCCCTGCACCAGGTGCTATATACACTATGTGCCACAGTCCCTGTGCCAAGCACTGTACACATAATGAACCACAGTCCCTGCACCAAGTGCTGTACATGCTACAGACAGTGCTCCCTGTACCAGGTGCTGCACATACAATGGACCATAGTCCCTGCGCTGAGCGGGGATCTGGCTCAGGATGGGGAATAAACCAACTGAGCTAACATGCCAGGCCAGAGAGAGGAAGGGACCCTGGGATGTGGTTATAAGTGACCTGAGGAAGGCATCACGTGAATCACTGTCACATTGGGCCACTCCAAGTGGAAGCCTGGTAGGCACCAGCCCTTTGTCTGTGGGCACACCTCTGGCTCTGGCCCCCTCTCCCGCTGAACAACAGCAGGATCATGGAGCAAGCAGGGTCAGTCTCACATCCGCTCTCACACCTACAGTCCCTGGGAGGCGAGGCCCAGGCGCAGCAGCGTGTGCTTTGCCCAAGGCCCCTAGGCCACATCCCCCACCACAGCTGGCCCGGAACCAAAGCTGACGGGTGGCAGAATAAACATCCCTGCTTCCTCCTCCCTTTCTGCAGGAAGGATCCTGTTTTTTTTGCCAAGCCCTGGGTGTCTCTCTCATTACAGGAACAACCACAGCGATGATGATCTCACCCCACAGCAATGCTGTTACCATCTGGGAAGCCTTGGGATGTTTGCTCTCAGGACAGAGAGTTAAAAGAGGTCCAGAAACTCCCCCAGATCCTGTCTGAGCCGGCTGTGCCCAATGCTCTGGGGTTATAAGAAAAGCTCAGCTCCCTGGGGCTGGACAGTGTCTCTTTGCCTGGAGCCCATGAGGGTTGTGGGGGGGAGGGGGTGTCATTGCCAGTGCCTGTTCGATCCCTGATCTCCCTGCCCAGGCTTCCAAGAAAAAGGGGTGGGGGAGGAATCCCAGGCAACGTGCTGGGGATCACTGTGACACCCGCACCTGCTGGCTGGCAGAACAGAGCAAAGGGGCTTTCGAAGAACGCGCCTCTCAAATGCCAGCAGTCAAAGGGAGGGGGAATGCGCAGGCTGGCCATCGGGCAGGCAACAGCAAGGGGGCCAGATGTGCCTGGAGAAGAGGCACCACAGCAGGGTCGGAGCCAAGGCATGGGCTCACAGCTCTCTGCACAAGTGCTCACCGCTTCCTCTGCTCAAATGGCATTGAGTGGCCTAACCAGCAGGCTCCAGGCTAATGCTATGGAGGCTTTTGCACCAGGTCTACCCTTGGGAGGGTCTATGGGTGCTAGGTGTTCAGGTGCGGGGGGCAGAGAGGGATGGGGAACCCAGGCTGTTAAAGCTAGACAAAATCAAAATAAAAAACCTGCATACCTGTACTGCTCGAGGGTACATGTTTTCCCATATGGAGGTGAAGGTAGGTTTGAGACATAGGAAAATCCAGGTCTGTGTGACTGGAGTCACTATCTCACACCCTCACCTCTTACCTGGGGATGATAATACTGCCCTATGTAGGATGCATTGAAACACAATGATGATGGTCTGGATTTCTAAGAACCCTCTTCCCACTAAAACTAATGGAAGCCAAGCACCTAAATACCTACAACCAACTGGCCCAACACAGCCATCACCGTAACTAAGAGAGAAACATTAATAATTAAAGCCTAATCTCTCGGTGAGTGATGGAAGCCTCATTGCTTGGGAGATCAAATAGATTTCACGGGCCAATTCTTTATCTGCCATGGGTCAGAAGCAGCTGGATTAGGTTGTTTCCGTGTTTGGTTCCCATGGAAGTGGTAGCCTGACTCTTGATCACGTTAGCCCCTTGTGCCTGTCAAGAGCAGAATCATGCCCTCCCAGCGAGGTTTGCACAACAGTTGCACAACACCCAAGAGTTTGAAGCATGATTTAAGTACTGCTATTGATGGGACGGTTAGGAAATTGCCTGTGCTTCCATCAACGGAGAGCAGGAACACAGGAGGCGGCTATGTGGAACAGGTCCACGATGGGTGACA
>JAGPOW010001736.1:109902-126989 GCA_030014935.1 Caiman crocodilus | reverse complement strand
CTTGAGTAAATAAGCAAGCCTCATGTTAGCACCATGTTTAGTCTCAATTTAGTTTTACATTAGCTTCCAGCACTAGGCAGGTTAATCCTCACCTCATTCAAATCTCGCTCCGACCAAATTCGAGTGAAGCGACTCTACAGAACAGGTAACAAACCAGCTGCTGAACAGAGCTCAAACTCAACGTCCAATCACCCTGCAACCACATCCAGCCTGAAGTTTAACCTGCTGAAGGACTGAATTTAAACTGTCAGGTTAAGGGATGCATAGTATTGATCAAAGATTCAATCCGACTCAGCTGTTTTTATTGTTGCACAGATTGTTACATTCAAGTAGAAGTTCACCTTCAACTTGGGTCTTTAAGAAATAGTTAAAAAATAAATGCAGAAGGAAAAAGAAACAGCTGCCATTGGCTGTTGCTAGGATGGGCACCCCTGAAGTTAGAAATTATCCTGAATGAGATAAAAAATAAAATTAGGATCTTAAACGGTTGCCAGAAAAAGTGACAAAACACAGAGAACCAACTGGGTTCTTGATCTTTATATTAAGGAAGTAGTACTGTCACCAAAGAGAGCTTCTGGAAGGCAAGTCAAGAGAGAAGGTTTGGCTATAGAAAAATGCTACAATATCTGGGAAGTGGTCACAATTCTGAAGCCATATTCAAAAGACCTCATCACACCTTTATCAAAAAGAGATAAATCTTTGTAAAAATGTACATATGCTACAGGTTCATAGACATTTACACGGTTCTTTCTGTACAGCCTCCCCACCCACAAGTTTTTACATACTTACAAATGCAATCCCCACCTCATCTTTAGCCTCAGATGTTCTTGTGATCTGAGGGGGCAATTGTTACTGCCTAGAGAGCTAACATACAATAGGCTGAGGCCTTTTAACAGGCTATCAATAGTAAAGTAGCTACAGCATGGAGGTCAGGGCTTTTGGCTTTCAAGGCAACTGAACCTTTCTATTGCTCATGGAATGTATGTGGTGATTGGCATCCGAATGCTTCTAGTTTAACAAGGAAGCTGGTCGTTCCAGACCTAATGAATGCTAAGGCCCTATTTATTCCCCAGTAGCCTACAGTCAGGACTGTGCTAAATTAAAATGAAACCCATTCCACACACGGCCATCATTCCAAATCTAATAAACTCAAGAAGTTCAAGACAAAAAAAAAAAAAGCCAAAGCAAACTCCTGGTGCGCGTATTAGACTTGCTTAGGGTAACCATTCCACTAGGGATTTAAAAAAAAAAAAGTCTATTTCTAGTCCTCTTATGCTTTCAGTTGTGATTCTGCCTTGGAAGAAGTGGAATACTGTCTTTGTTTTTTATCCCTCCATTTTCTGCTGCCATTAGCAAAAGAAAATCCTTGTTGGTATCCTCACTGATTAGATGACAACCTTCCTGTACGCCAGAGGACCAATGCGATTCCCAGACGTGATCCCTCAAGAACATATTCGTAAATATTCCACAGTTGAAAGCGTGCAGGTGACTAGCTCCAGTCCCAAGTACTAGCTCGCTTGGAATTCAGTCACTGACCCCATGCTCCGGGGCTCACCGTATCATATATGCCAAGCTTGCTCCCAGTCCAGCCACGCCTGCAAAGGCCATCAGAACATTTCTGATGCTACCTTCTAGATCCTCTACATGGAAGAATTCAACAAATCCCTCCTAGAAGAAAGAATTGAAGCATTAGTTTCACCACCAGCCAACCCAGACTTTCCTCCGGGGCTCACAATTCATTTGCCTTCGGGAATGACTACTGTTCCCACACCAGCACAACACTGATTACAAAGTAACCTTGTTGAGGGAGGCATACATCAGTGAAAGAAACAAGGAGCGGCATTGTAACAGATGAGGGGAAGTGGTTTGGAATTGCGACCTGAACCCAGAAGCTCAAAGCAAGTGAATTCAGCCTCCTTCTAGCTCTCCAGCTAAAACTGGGGGGGATACATCCACTTGCTTTTCCAAAGTGCTCTTGAATTAATTGGAGAAGAGCGCTCAACGTGCAGCCAACATCACAGGGCCCTGTATCATTTGGACAGGGCCATAAATGTGCAGCCTGCCTGCACTGCATCAGCCAGGGATTTAATCAGCATAGGAACTCAGCCTCTGTACACACCTAGGCATCAGAGTTTGGTGGGGACAGGACAAGATTACCAGGCTGAGGGACAGCACAATCATTAAGCACACTCAGTACCTGTGGCAACTCACTTACCCAGCCTCGTTGGCTGACTAGCCAGTCTCGTTTGTCTGTCACAAGCAAATCTGTGATGATCCCTGCTAATGTGTTGATGCAGTTCTCCTGGTGTATGCTTTTCAGGTGCTTTGCAACAAAGGCACCAAAAGAGATGAGTGTCACCACTCTCCCCCAGTTTGTTATCCCATCACTGAACATGTGGGTTGCAACTGCTGATACAGACTGCAGATCCTCCTCATTCCTCATTTCTAGCTTCTGGAGCATCCCTGAGGAAAAGACCAGCATCAGAAACAAGCACATATTGGAACTACACAAGCACCATGCTCCTGAGCCCCACACAACCTGGTCCTTGCAGAATATTTGCAGCCAAACATCAGCTGGTTTCCCAAGGACATTGTCAGGCTGATTAGGAAGCAAACCCCCTCTGCCAAAAGATGCAAGAACACAGGGCAGTCACCATCTGCATAGGCAAGAGTTCAGCCCAGAGGCTTTAATGGACAATTAACAGAACCATTTAGGTCACTGTCATGAAATGATTTCCAAGAAGGGACCAAGTGCTGCATGCACTTACAGATTTGTAATAAAGTCTGGAGCAGTCAGATGTAGCCTGTCAGTCTTGCAAAAAGCCTTGTGTGGAGAATTTAAAGTTCCACCAGATTTAAAATAAAGAGGAAAGAGCATCATGACTGCTTCCTTACTTGAAAAATTTGAACTTTTTACATTAGGAGAATTAAGACACTGGCTTGCTGTGAAACAGAGGCATCTCTTTTATTAGGATAACTGCTAACCATTTTGACCTACAGGAACTCCTCATGAATAAGCACAAGACATGCATTTCAGAAACTGAAACCTTTCTTGTTATTATTCAAGTTGGCAGAATGCTTCCTCAAACCAGCTTCTCTTCTTAACAACCACAACGGAGTTTAGCAAGTGCTCAAAACTGTTTCGTTGTCCTGAATCATTGCTTATTCCAGCAACACACTCAGAACTTGGGCAAGATTATACAACTGGACTAAAGCCAGCCGCATATCTATGGTCTAATTCTGTTCCCATGGAATGAAGCCCAATTAAAGCCTTTTTATGCTTCAGTCTGATAGTCAAGTACCCTATGGAAAGTCTGAATACTTGAATGGTTTAGAGACCTGGAATGTTAGAAGAGCTGAGGGTTCTTTTCAAAGGGATCAAATTTCTTCCCATTTCCTTTTAAACCAAAGATCACAGGGAAGCAGGGTTGGAAGGAACTGCACAGGGTTTAGTTCAGACCCCAGTGCAGGGCAGGATCTGCCCAACCACCCCAGCAAAGTGTCTGACCAACCTGCTCAGGAGTATTTCCAATGA
Source organism: Caiman crocodilus (assembly GCA_030014935.1). Lineage (NCBI taxonomy): Eukaryota > Metazoa > Chordata > Crocodylia > Alligatoridae > Caiman > Caiman crocodilus. Next base: position 123,454 of record JAGPOW010001736.1, on the reverse strand, counting down.
TGGAGATGCCACAACCTCCCCAAGAAAGCCTGTCCCAGCTGGTTGACCCGCAACAGCAGAAAGTTCCTCATCTCCAACCTCAATTTCCCCTGCTGCAGCTTGAGGCCATTGCTCCTAGTCCTGGCCCTTAAAGCCAAAGAAAAAATCCATCTCCATCCTCTAATCGCTCTCTAAGATTTTATGGAATCCATAATTCTATAAACCCTCTCTAATTGTCATCACTATAAATCACCCTTCAGGTTTAAATGCTACCTTCACATGCTCTGTGGTGGAATATAGAAGCAAAAATACTCCTATCCCAGGAGTAGCATTGCTAGAGGGGCAAGGATACTCCTATTCTAGGAATAGCACTGTTCAAAAGCATCACTTCAAAGACCTTTACAGGCTGGTGGTTACCACAGTGTCACTTAAGCAAAAGAATCATGAAATGAAGGCTATGGTTGAGAAACTGACTGCTTAATGCAATAACTCTTTCCCCTCCCAGAAGTTTCATTTTACATCATTATGTTCAAAACACTGAGGAATGAATGGTAGACCCTGCCCTTCAGAGAGATCCAGAAACCCAAGACATGGCTATTAGCAACCAAGACCCAACACCTGTCCAACCCAATCTACAGGCAGGATCTTTTGCCTTCAAGTTTCTGTGACTATTTAAGGCTCTGCTTAGTACAGAGCTGGTGTCAGGGGCTAAAATAAGCCAAAACTAAAGTGATTCAGGGAAAGGAATGCATGAGCTCGGCTCTGCCCAGCCTTGGGAACGAGGTGGCCTCATCCTGACTGGCTGATCTTTGGTCAAGTCTGTTTATGATTGAATAGCCTGTTATTTGGCTCCCAGGGCCAAGCAGGATGTGGGAAGGAAGGGGGGGGGCAGTAAATCAGTAACCCAGAGGTTTCCCCCACCCCCACAAGGTGAATAAAGTTCAGTTTCATTTTTGCAATGCAGAGTCGCTGCTTAAAGCCAAGGCTCTGCAGTGCAAAGGTGGGGGGATGGGACAGACACTGCCCTAGCCCAGGCAACCTCAGGGCTCACCCCTGCACCCCAGATTAAGCCATATTTGCATACCCATGGGCAAGCCTTGCCCCTGTGCTGGTGGGAAAAGCTAGGACAGGACTTTCCCTAGCCCACAGCCTGCACCAGGCATCCAGCCCCGCACCCCATCTCACCCACGTAGCACTGCGGCCCACCATGGCACTGAGGGGAGGAGCCAACAGAGCCCCACCTCTTGGTACTAGCCACACCCCCATAGCAGAGGTCACCCCCAGAGCCCCACAAACACCCTATTCCCCTGCACCCTCAGTGCCCCCTCAGCACACCCCACCACACCATGGCAAGAGCCCTGCCCCTAACCCACGCCCCCACCATAGCAGGGTGAGGAGCCCCTGCCCCTTCACACTCCACCAGAATAGGGGTCACCTGCAGAGCCCCGCCCCCTGGGCTGAAGACCATGTCCCCTCAACACCGCTGCACTGTACCAGGGCAGGGATGACTTGCAGCACCCCCCACCCCCCCAAGGACAGGGGCAACCTGGAAGGGGCTGAGGGGCTCTGCAACTGCCCCCACGGATGGGCACGGAGCCCCGCCCCTCAGGATCGACCACGCCCCCTCATGGCCCCTCAGAATCCCCCAGTGTGGCCCCCGCCCCTCCGGAGGCCACGCCCCCAGCTCCCTTTAGACCCCACCCACCCCATCAGGGTGCAGCGCCCCGCCCCGCCCCAACACCCCTCCGTGGCAGGGGGCCACCTGCAGAGCCCTTCCGCCCAGCGGAGCCCCGCCCCCAGCCCCTCACCCTGGAAAGCCAGCTGGTGCTTTTGCAGGACGCCGTCGCCGACCCTCCGCAGCGTGTCGAGCGCTCGCTCCAGGCCAGGCTCCGCGGCCCGCCCGCCGGCGCCCAACAGCCCCTTGAACAGGTTCTTGCCGCCGGGGCCCGAGTCGGCGTCGCCCGCAGCCTCGCGCAGGTAGCGGCCGATGAGCGCCAGCGAGGCCCGGCGCAGCTCGTCCTCGGCCTCGGGCTCGCAGCCGTCCAGCTCCTCCTCGGGCCGCCACCGCCCGGCGCCGCCAATCAGCGAGCGGGGGGCCTCAGAGCAGCCGTTGGGCGCCCCCCCGCCCAGCAGCACGGTGGGCTCCTCGGCGGGGCTGGGGGCGGCGGAGGAGCCGGCGCTGCCGCCTCCCCCCACTCCGGGCGACGAGGGCGAGGCGGGGGCCATGGAGGGGCCGCCACCGCAGTAGAGGTTGAGGCCGAGTACGGCGTTCCGTTTCAGGTTCAACATGGCGGCGACGTCTGAGGCTGCAATCGCGGCACGGCGAAGCGAGAAGCGGCGGCCGATGGGGGCAGCAGCTAGTTTTCTAGGGCGTAACGACGTCAGCGGCAGGGCGGCGGGGTTACGTCACGCGTCGGGGGCGGGGCCGGGGAGAAGCTTGTGAATGGAGGAAGGGGGCGGGGCTTAGGAGGGGGTTGGGTGGTAGGGTCGGAGCGTGGGCTTCTTCGGGGGACACGCGGAGGGGAGCGCGGGGGCCTGGTCGCCGATGGCGCCGGGGCAGCGAAAGAGAGAGGACCCCGGGGGGCTGGGGAGGGATCCAGAAAGAGCTGGAAAAATCCCAGCCCGCTGGGCGGGGCCTACAGCTTTTCAAACGTCCGCGGTTCCCACCCCCCGCATTATGTAATGGGAGGGAATTGGCCTCTGGTTGAGGCTGGAATTTTCCACCTATTGAGGCGGCTGGCTGGCTGGAGAAGTACAGGCCTGGAAAACCCAGAGCCCCACATTTTTCCCCGGCGGGGAGGGGAGAAAAAACGGGCTGGAAGAGCACAAACACGCACAGATCCGCGGTTTATTATTATTCATATTTATTGTAGGTCTGGGAGCAGAGCTCTAGCAGCTGCCGGCCCCTGGGCTTCACTGAGCAGGGTGTCACTGGGCGTGCACGTGACGCCTAATTAGTTATTAGGTCTCGTGCAGATGCACCCAGTGACATGCAGGTTATTGATTATTATTACTAATAACGCTGCATGGTAGCGTGTGGGGCAGAAACTGTGCTCATACACTATCATACAGTAGTAGTAAGCTACTGCAGTTAGATTCACAGTTTAGGACTGGAAGGGACCTCGTGAGCTTTTTCGGTCCAGCCCCCCCACTCTGGGCAGGGAACACTGCTGGGGGCAAATAACCCCAGCAAGGTGTGCGTCCAGTCTCCTTTTGACCATCTCCGGCAGAGGTGCCTGCACCACCCCCGCTGGGAGTCATCACTAAAAGGGCTTACCACTATATCAGGGGCTCAGTGAATGACTGTTCACTAGGGCACCCCTGAGGAAGACCAGGACCAATGGATACAGACTCCTGGAAGGCCACTTCTGGCTTAATACCAGGAAAAACTTCACAATCCAGGTGTGGAGACGATGGAATAAACTCCCTCCAGAGGTGGTACAGTCACCTACCCTAGAGGTTTTCAAGAGGAAACTAGACAGTCACCTCACTGGGGTCACCTGTCCCCAGTTGTCTTCCTGCCTAGAGCCGGGGGGCTGGACCCCATGATCTGCAAGATCCCTTCCAGCCTGACAGTCTATGAAACTACACAAGTTACTGCACACTGATTTAGTGCTTGGTTATCCAAGTACTAAACTTAATTATGGGGCATTAATAAACATGTAGACGCAACCGATGTCACCTACTGGTCCTCCTTTCTACCAGTGGTCCAGCTCTGAGCTGGGTGCTTGCTGCCCTTGCCTGGGAGGAATCCTGCACACAGCGATAGGGACATAATTTTGGGGTAGGCAGCAAATTGTGTCCAGAGAGGCAGGCAGGATGGGAGGGAGTGGGAGCCATGGGGAAGACAGCAGCAGTTTCACTTCTCTTCCAGCTATCGGTTCTTCTGCCCTTTCTGTCACCTTATCTGAGGGCTTTCAGAAGCCCAGTGAGTGATGGGCCAGTTACTTGTTACGTGCATCCCAGCAGAACATTTCAATTAGTGGCAGGCTGTGCCCCAACAAGCCTGTTGTGAAGGGACCACCATGTAAACAATTGGGCTAAGAGGATTTATTGCCGCCTGTTGCTCCCAGTTAAATAGCTGATGTCTCGCATGGTTTTTCATATGCGGAAGAACACAGGGGCAGATTCCAGGCACTACATTTGCAAAAACCTTAAAGCTCCTGAAAATGATTCACTTTAAACCTTCACAACCATAAGGCACAGGGTAAGCTTGCACCATGCCACAGGTGAAAGTAGAGCAGACAAGGGCCATATCAATGCCTGCAGACAGAGCTGGCTAAGGTAGCATAAGCTCAGAGGACTCTAGAGAAAGGCAGATCCCCTATGGGCCTTGCCAACTTGATGAGTGGGGAGGTGAGAGCCCCTCACCCCAAATATGACAACTGGTTTAACTCTGAGTAGAAGAACAAGACCTGCGATCCGGGAACTTCCGAGCTGTCTTAAGTACTGAACATCAATGCTTCCCAGTCAAAACCCCCAAGCCTTGGCTGCAGCTTGGGTCCCAGCGCTTCAGAGGAAATAAAAAAATACCCCCTGCCAAATTCGGTAGCATTCAAGAGGGGAAAACAGACCTCCCTGACTGCTGCAAGCAACCAGCCAAAGCATGGGTTTTTTTAAGCACAGGAGCTCATCGACCTGAAAAAAAACACTCTCATGGAAAGGATTTCAGATCTGCAGCTTGGGGAAAACTCCTTCCAGCCCCACTGGAGTTTCAGGGGCTGTATGAGTCAGGGATGCAGCCAGTCCAGATGGGTGCTGGGGTTGCGTCATTTCTCATAAGTTGTGGCTCAGTTCCTCTTGGGTAAGTGTATAAATCTTCATTTCTGCATATAGTGGGGAAGAATCAGGTTGCATCGTAGCTGGATTGTCATAGTCTGGTGGGCAGTGTAAGAAAGTCATCCTACAGATTTGCCTCATGGCTGGGGATAAGTCAGACACTGGGAACATGCTGCAATACATTTTGCTCACAGATCTGCTGTCACTGTCTTCACAGGGTGATGGCACGAACCCACTTTAAGCTGCAGCCAGGGAACATCATATAGATACAGACAAACTGGATGCTCGGCTACACAAATCTCCGCTTGCATAGCAGTGAAATCACTTATCCTGTCCTCTAGGCAGGGGCTTAAGAGGTATTTGCCAGTGGATCAGCGCTGTCCAAACCACCCTAGAAAAGCAATGATCTAACCTGTTCTAAAAAACTCGAGGAATGGGCCTTATGCCTAATGACCAGGCAGCACTGGAAACATAACAAACACCTTCTCGCTTGGCCCAGGTCAAGAGATCTAAGGAAGAGGGCTGTGGCCCCTACTGTAAAGAAGGCAAAACCCTGATCTGACCATGGGATAAATTCCTTCCTGATCCCAACCATGATGATCGGGCTAACCCTGAGCAGAGAAGCAAGGCCCTCAAGAACCTCATGGACCCCCTCAAAAGTGTGAACCCTTCAGGCCCTCCACTTTATAGGCCATTAGGTGAGCTCCACTCAACCCTCTGAGGAAGTTGTACACGACTCCAGTGTGTGTGTGAGTCCTGAAGATGATGCCAAGAGGGGGGGGGGGTTCAGGTGTACCCCATCCTCTGCAGTTCCTAGCATCTAGCTTCCAGCATGGGGCTGGACCCAATGATCTTGTAAGGTCCCTTCCAGCCCCTAACATCTATGAATCTATGTAGGGGGGCTGCAGACCCAATCGACAGTATCAGGCCCCTACCCTACAGGCTGAGTGTGTCCCTTAGGGATCTGGCTGCCTGTCTGGAGGGGAGGGGGCAGGACTCTAAACCTGAGCCTTGGTAGTGCTTAAGTTTTGCTTATGGCCCAATCTGCCCCAGCTCCCCCCACTGCAGGGAGAGATCCTGGTCTGAGAGCAGCCTAGTGGAAGCTAAGTGACAGAGGAGGGTCGGGGGGAATGCTCCCCCCCACCATTTGTCTCAGGCTGTTGCAGCTGGATCACATGAAGCCTCAGAAATGCTTTCAAGTCAGCTTTGAACTTCACACTTGGCTGCAGGAGGAGGAGGGAGAGGGGGACCAGGTCACACCTTTGAGGGGCTAATGCTTCTTTGTCTTGGGTCTGGCTGGGCATAGAAAGAGTGAGGAGTCCCCTTGCTTCAACATGGAGCAGCTTGTACAGACTCCAGAGCTGCCTTTTGGGCCCCGCACTTCAACACTGCGGGCAGATTGCAAAGAGTGCAATGCAGAGGGACAAAAATAATTATAGGCCTGGGAAGCAAAACTGTTGAAAGACTGAAAAGGCTAGGGTTATTCAGTCTGGGAAAAGAGAAGACTGATGGGGGGATTTGATACAGTGGTCTTCAAGTACCTGGAGTGTGATGACAGAGGGAATGGAGATGGGCTTTTTTCCGTGGCCACAGGGAACAGGACTGGGAGCAATGGCCTCAAGCTGAAGCAGAAGAAACTGAAGTTGGAAACAAGTAGGAACGTCCTGACTCTGAAGGTGGTCGAGCATTGGAACAGACACCTAGAGACGCTGTGGAGTCTCCATCCCTGGAAATTGTCAAGAGCAGGCTGGACAGACACGTGGCGGGGATGATTTAGTTGGAGACAATCCTACTTTGAGCAGGAGGCCAGACTAGATGTGACCTTGTGAGGTCTCTCAGCCCTACTTTCTTATGGTCCACTGGCCCCACTTAAAAAATAAAACACATCAGCATCAACAATGTCTAACCACACAACGTGTAGGGACCGGAGGCAGGCCAAGCCTGGGTTCAAGTCCCTGCTTGCCATGATGTCCCCCGGGACCTTTGGCATATCCATAAGTGGTCATCCAAAAGGCTGGCCATACCCAGAGCAATATATGGAAGCAAACCCTCCCTAAACCAGGCGAGCTGTACGCTGTCCTGTTCTTGTCTTCCCCCGTAACCATGCCAATCAGCTTATCATACCTACCCAAGGGGGTGGCCAGTATCTGCCACAGCAAAGCTCAAGTGTGACAAGGCCTAAGAGCAAAGACTCTGGGTGTCTGCAGTCCCAAATGAAGCAGAAGCAGGACTGGTGGGAGGGCTATGAAGGACGAGGGTCCATGAGCCAAGCAGGAGAAGGTGGAACCTGCAGCTGGCAGTGATCGAGCAGGACTTGGACCCTGATGCCAGCAGGCTCTTGGGCCTTGCCTTCTTCGTCAGGATGATAAGGAGCTTTTGGAGGGTGGGGACAGAGCAGAGTCTTTATAATACAAGAGGCAGGCCAAACCATTCACCCCAGACCTGGCTACCGCAGAACCCAGGCATCCTGCCTCGCTCTGCCCAGCTCCAGCTGGAGCACCATCTGCAACCTGCCCTGGGTAAAAATAAATCACCCCCTACTTCAGTAACCCCCCTTCAGTAAATGAGCCACAGCTTCAGACAGGAAAAAGAGCAAACCTGAAACTGAAACATGCTGGCTGCTCTTCTCTCTAAACAGATCTGAGGCAAAACAGATAGGCAGCTGAGATCTCAGAGCAAATATCTATCTGCCTCATACGCTCCTGCAAAGAGGGCAGGGGGGTTGTCTCCCACACCAATAATCATTGACAGGTCAAAGGAATCAGCCCCCATTGCTCTTGGTTTGCAAGGAATCCTGCTTTTAACAAGGGTGGGTGATAGCAGGATGAAAGCCAATAGTCTTGCTTTCTTCCTGGGCCCTGAAGGGAAACCTCAGAGCCTCAGGGTGTCAAGTCAGCATCTTGTGGCTTGAGAGTCCTCTTGTTTATATCCTCCCCATCTCTGCTCCTCTTCTGACTGCCAGGTCCCCCCCTCCCTCTGTTAAAGATCTGCTTCCTGGAGACATCTGGGGCACAGCTGCCACCGGGGAATGCCTGCGCCAGCTGAGTTGTTCTTCACTTCCTGTCTGAAACTCCCATATGGGGCTGTTGTATGCTGGCACGGCTTGCGGAGGAAGGATGGACGCGAGGTGCCTGATCTCCACAAGAGATGCTTCTGGGCTCAGAAAAGGCCAGGTGATGAGAGCCAAGTCCCACGGACACAGAGGATACCAGACAACAATGGAGTTGCTGAGCACATAGGTCCCAGGGACCATTCCCACATCACAGCCACAAGCGCCCCATACAAACATGCCACTGGATGAGAGCAGGAAGAGACAAGGACATTGCTAATGCCAGGGAAATCACTAGGTGACACATGCTCAGATGATCGCTTCAGTGCTTCAGAGGAAGGCGAAACCCCCAGAAGAAACCTCCTCCTGCAGCGATACGTAAAGCTGCTCTTGGCACTCGATCCTGCTTCAAGCCAGGAGGCAGCCTGCAGCGCTGCGGTTAACAAACCCACTGGGACACCAGCGAGTTGGGTACTATTTTGGGGGTTGCCGCAGACCTGCCTGACCAGACACGCAGCGGGTCACTGCTCCGTGCCTCCCCAAGCTCCAGCCGCACGTGCAGCAAGACAAAGCTGGAGGCCGAATCCTAGAGCAAGTCATCTCAAGGCTGACTGACTCCACCGCCACGCCCCGACACATCCGCGGGCTGGTTTGTCCCTCCCTGTTTCACGGCTTCTCAGCTCGACTTGCCACATGTTAGCCTGTGCTTGTCCCTGGTTTCCAGCCAAGTCTCTGACAGGCCGTGGGGCAGAGGTTGTGCGGGCACTGCCAGCTGAAAGCGGGTCCCCAGTTGCATTCAGGCCCCCTCAGCATTTGTGAGATACAAATGCAAAGCAGGGTACATCCTGGCTCACAAGGGGTTTGCACAGTGACAGCTGTTTCCGTGACCAGTAGCCCTAATAGGGGAAAAATACCCAGCATTAGACACTTCCAAGTTGCCCCCATTGCTTTGGTAAGCAGCACACAGAGGCTGTGTCTGCATCAGCCCTTTTCTGCGCAGGTTTGGGCAACATGGAGGTCATTGCCTCTGAGCTCTTTGGTCACAAACACTTCAGCTATTGCTAACAGCCATGGTAGCAACAGGCAGTCACTGGACAAAGTGGGTCCTTGTCCCAAAGTAACTGCAGACCTCTGAGACACATCCACACTGTTTCTTCTGGCACATCCTGTGCACGCACAAGAAATCAGATGCTCTTGACCAGCAGTGTCCACCAAAGCCACAACTGAACTCTAGTGCCCTCCCCTGCCAATTCTCACCAGCACACGAAGATGGAAAGGGCCTGGCTGTTCCTTTGCCAATACCAAGGCCTTGAGGAGCGCGACTTCACAGCACTGGGGAAGGACGGCATGTCATGGACTCCACATGGACCATGTCCCCCCTAGAGACTCATAGTTATGGTAGCAGATGTGACCATCCTTCCAGCGGTTGGCCACATAAGTTCCTTGGTTGATGACTCTCACACAGTGATCTAATTGCTTGGGGGTGGTAAGCAAGAGTCTGGCGTGAAGACCGACTGTGGGAACGCCCTTTCAGGACTGTTATTAGCTGGATGCTTGCTGAAGGAAAAGTGTTTCATATACATGCAGTTGAGGAACAATGAGCAATGGAGGCGGTTGGTGCTCCATAACCACGTGGCTCTGTGGGATGGTCTCCTTCTGTCTGAATAGAGGGAGAACCCTCACCAACTGGAGCACGTCATGGGAAGAGCAAACGTGTAATGGAGGGGCTGAGTGAGGTTTAGGAAAGCTGGGACATTAATGGATTGGCTCTGAGCAACCTTGGGTAGAAGCTTCAGGTGCAAATGGGAATGAAAGCGAAGAGGACACCCCTTTCTTGGGGTCTCCCAGTCCACTGGTCTGGGGTAATACCAGCCTAAGCTCCTCAAGAATGCAGAAGGCTGTTGCCAGTGCAGCTGGGAAGGGGAAAACATTGCAAACCAATAGCTGGTCATGTGAGACCCTAGAGATGATGCTATCAAAGGCATGGCTTGGGGAAAACCCAAACCAGACAGCAGACGCTCCTCAGCGGTGGGTTCAGCATTCTGCTCAAGGCCAACATCATCCTTTCTGTGGCGAGTATGTCTGTGGCCGATTATGAAATTATCTAAAAGAGGACTGCTGTCATGGGTACTTCCTCTTATATGCTCGAAACATGAAGTCCCAAAGGAAGCGGAATAGCTGTCAGCTGGAAGGAGCCTCCATCTCGCTTGCTTTTGAGAAGCTCTCTACTTGAAATGGGAGGTTGCACACTGTTGCCTGGTCTTGCCCCAGGGATTCCAGAGGACTGAAGCCCTGGTGAGCTCCTCATGGCCTTTGTGCATGACACAGTGGGAACTCATACAAGACCAGGCTGTACTGGGCAGGCAGCTGTGACAGTGCTCAGCTCCTCCAGGCACTTGTCTATGAAGCAAAAGAATGTGCCCTGATTTTAGGTCATGCTTTGAGAGATAAGCCACACAGTTTTCATCCTTCCTTTGAAGCTGGCTGATGACTCCAAGACACAGCCAAAGAGATTGGGTCCTTGGTGTCTTCTCTTGGCATGGGCAGGACTGGTCTGCTGCCTGGACCTCTCCTATGTGCTGTCACCCTGGGGAAAGCCTGACGTAAGACAGAAATTTGAACCTTTTTACAGTACCAGGTGTCTGCCGTCTGTTGTTTTTTTAAGTACTTGGATGGCTGCAGGTGCATGCCAGTTGGCTCCACAAGCCCCAACAGGCCATCGCTAATGGGTATAGTGGATTCACCAGGTCCAACACACACCCATGAGCTGAGGGTGGCGTAAGTAAATCAGCTGCCTGGAGAAAAAAGGATCAGGCAGTCAGGACTGGACGCTCTTCTGAGAGCAGACATTCCTCTCCAGCCTCCCCTGCCTCGAGATGCGTCTGAACTAACTTACCTCCTCCATGTGTACTGGGGGGAGCATGCTCACTAGGGCTGTGCAAAATTTCACCACCAGTTTTGTTTTGACACTGTTTCAGCCTGTTTCAAGGTTGAAACAGCAAAAGCAAACAAAATTGATATAGTTGAAACAGCCTCGAAACAAAACGAGGCAAGTCGAACCGGTTTGCCATTTCTATGTTTTGCCAATAGGCTATAATGGGGAAGATCAAAACAGCCTCTAACTTTGTCATTTCTGGCCAGATTTGGATAAAACTTGCAGAAATGGTAGCCCCTCTTGAGGTCATAAAGTGTGCCAAGTTTCAAGAAGATAGGTAATAGTCACAGTCTGGACACCCTAGTTATGGAGTAGTTCTTCCTAATGTTGAGCCTGAAATGAGTCTAAAATGATCTTCCAGGAGTTTGTGACCATTACTCCTAACTTTCCCCAAGGGTGCCCTGGGGAACAGTTGTTCACTATGCCCTAGATGCACACTTCTGATGTAGTGGGAAGCTGCTACCAAGTCCCTTCTCAGCCTTCTCTCTTTCAGGCCGAGTCCCAGGTCCCTCAGCCTTTCCTCATATGGCTTGCTGTGCAAGTCTCTGATCATACGAGTGCTCTAGACTCTCTCAAGCACTACCATGCCCTTGTTAAGGTGCGGAGCCCGGACGTAGTACTCCAGCTGCAGTCTCACCAGTGCTGCGTAGAGCAGGAGAATCACTTTGTTGCAATGGTTTTGCCGGAGATACATCAATTGATGCATGCCAGCGTATTGTTGGCCCCGCTAGCTAGGGCTGTGCAAGGCTTCGGACTGTGCTTTGGATCCGGAGAAATGTTGGCATCCAAAGCAGCACGTCCAGATCGAAGCGCTGGCTTTGTTAGGCTTTCCAAACTGCTCCAGAAAAGCTTCGGAGCTGCTTCGGAGATCTGACCATAGGTTATAACGGGGAATCAATAAAATGTTTATAACTTCGTTATTGTTTTGTCTGATTTGGATAAAACTTCAAGAAGTGGTAGCCTCTGCCGAGAGCATAAAACCTGCCAAGTTTCAAGAAGATCAGTGCAGGGATTTGGGGGGAATTGCACCTCAAGCTGCTGACAAGCAAAACTCATGACAGATGATCCTACGTGTGTTAAGCCGCAGCGGGATGAAAAGTGCAGGTGTGGTGGCCCCTGCTCAGGCCACAAAGCCTGCCAGCTATCAAGGAGATCAGTGCAGGGGGTGTCTGGGGCCCGGCCCCCCTAGCTGCTGACAGACAAAACTCATGCCATGGTGCTTGTGCAACTGACTGTCTGTCTTGGGGTAGTTGATTGTCTGTATTATTTCCTCTGCTTATTCTGTGTTAATCCATGCTCGTTAACTAGTTATGTAGTAGCTAGGTACTGTGTATTGAGCAGGTCCCTGAGTGAATCCTGGTTAATTGGTAACTGGTAACACAGTAGATTAGCAGCCAGGCCTGCAGTAGACACCCCCGCAATGCCCCGGGACAGGCACAGTTGCACAAACACCCGTCACGAGTTTTGCTTGTCCGCAATGTGAGGTGCAGTTCCCCCAAAACCCCTGCATCTGTCACCCTGAAACTTGGCAGCCTTGGTGGCCTCACCAGGGGCCACTACCACTGCAGTTTTGACCCCATTGTGGCTTAACACGTACACGTGACATGAGCTTTGCTTTCAAGAATTTGGGGTGCAATTCCCCCCAACCCCGTCCCAACCTTCTTGAAACTTGTCAGGCTTTGTGGCCCCAGCAGGGGCTAGCAAGCCTGCAGTTTTGACTCTACTATGTCTTAACACATACATGTGACACAAGTTTTGCTCTCAAGATTTTGGGGTGCAGTTTCTCCAAACCCCCTGCATCTATCTTCTTGAAACTTGGCACGCATCGTGCTCTCAGAAGGGGCTTCCATTCCTGCAAGTTTCATCCAAATCGGGCCAGAAATGACAAGGTATAGCCTGTTTTGACCTTCTCCATTATATCCTATGGGCGAAACATCAAAACCGGGTCAAAACGGCAAAACATTTTGACTCGAAACAAAAGTCAAAATGAAACACTGTTCTCTCAAAATGTCAAAACGCCGATCAAAACAGAACGCTTCCATTTTGCACAGCCCTAATGTTCACCAACTGGTACATGAGCTGTTAGACAAGGTCAAGGATGTGGCATGCTGTGCAGAAGAAGCAGGTTTCATCTGCTGGCCCCCAGTGATAAGGAGGGCCAGAGGAAGTGTTGGTAGGTCTGTTCTATGCCCTCAGGCGGGGGAGCACAAGGGTAGCTGGGGCACAGATGAAGCCCTGTCTTGTGCTTCTAGGACAGATGCATCCCCAGAAGGGGAAATCTACCTGGACAAGCTGTCAGTGCACCCAGAAAATGGCTTCAGATCTCAAGATCCCAGGCTGAGGTGTTGAACTGCATGTGCTTTCCCACCACAGCTATTCCCTGGGATTCTAGTGGTACATCGAATTCCCTGAGGAAGGCCATGAAGGGGCAGCATGGAAAGCCTAGCGGCCTGGCAATGCAAGGGATGTGGCTGTGTCCCTTCCCATCAGCTGCCCTGCAGATGTCAGGTGAAAGAAATCCTAGAGCCCCTAGTTTGGGCACTACTGAATGAACTGGGGCATTGAGTAACACGCCTTTCATTTACAATCCTGGGCCAACACCTGAGAAACCAAACCAACAATCACAAGAGCCAGTCTGACCTGCCTAATACAGCCCTTACGTCACCGAAGACGCTACGAAAGCAATTTCACAAGCCTGAGATACTTAAGTACTGAGCTGTCAGTGCTGACATGCCTGTATCATTAACGCACAAGTGACTCTTGCCTTACGTATTTCTCATTTCCTTTTCCTTACACCAGTAAAAAAAAAA
>JAGPOW010001736.1:78718-109802 GCA_030014935.1 Caiman crocodilus | reverse complement strand
GCACTTTGCACTTTCAGGACATCCTGTTCTTGGATCTGGGCCCAGGCCAAGCAGGCAACAGGCCCTTCTCTCCGCACTGTATATATGGGACATGGTCTAAGGCATGAGAAAAAAGAGAAGCTGGAAGAGGAGACCTGGAAACAAAGCAGGATACTTGCTCCAAAATGCAAGAACTCACAGGCAATGCAATGACTCCCGTCATGTGTCAGTAAGGTTTAGGGAGGGTGAGATTAGACCCCGCACCATGGAAAAAAAGGCAAGATTCCTGTGTGAAACACCAGCCTCTCCACTCCTGAACTGGCAAGAGGGCCAAAGAGTGCAGGTCCTTGGAAAGCAGGAACATGGAGTGAGCCCAGCAATAAGCTGGTAGCAAATCCGATACGGCAAAGAGAAGGAAAGTGCCTTGTGAATGCAACCGAGTTGCAGATGCAGCCCCTTTGACCCAATCTCCATCAGCCAGGAACAACTCCAGAGGAAAGGCTGAAAGAACCCAGGTTATTTAGTCTGGAGAAGAAAGTCTGGAAAGACTGAAGGGAGACTTGATTACATCCTTCAAATGCCTGAAGGGCGATAACAGAGAAGATAGAGATGAGCTTTTCTCTGTGGGCATAGGGGACAGGACTAGGAGCAATGACCTCGAAGTTCATCAGGGAGAACTGAGGTTGGAAATGAGGAACTTTCTGACTTAGCTTTGGAACAGGCACCTGGAGAGGTGGTGGAGTCTCCATCTCTGGGAATGCTCAGACCAGGTTGGACAGACACTGAGGCTGGGATGCTTTAGTCCTGTCCTAACCAGAGGACTGGACTATATGACCTCATGAGGTTCCCTCCAGCCCAATCTTTCTTTGATCTCCACTCCACCTGAGCACTATTGAAATTCAGGCCTGTAATATCACTGATGGTCAGACACCTTTGGGTCTGATCCCATCAAGCAGTCCCTGCACTGGAGGCAAAGAAGCCTATTTAACAGCTCTGCTTAAAGTGCATTCTGGATGCTGCCAGCCCAGCTCAGGAAGAACTCATTGATGCCATCCTGCCTGCAGTGAGCAGGAAGACAGCACAGGGTCAATCACCCCCTCGCTCTTCCCAAAGGCTCTGCAAGCAGGAGTGGAGGTGAGACACTACCTGCAACGGCAGGCAGATGTTCAAAGGTGCCCACATAGCACTGCATCAAGGCTGGGCAAAAAGGGAATGAGATCAGAAGGAGCCCAGGTTCAAGATGCAAAAATGCTCCAGGGACATGATTAAACCCTGCCAAGGAAAAATTGAGACGCAAAACCACCAATAGCTTCCAACTACTGAAACAAGGGGAAAAAAAGCATAGAAAGGAACACTGCTAATCGGCCTCTTCCTCAATCAGGGGCAGACAAGGACTCAGGATATTTTTCAGGGAAAGGTTGTTCTCTCACCTGAACTCTGCATGCCTTTCTCCAAGCACTAAAACCCTCATAGGATAAGACAAGCAAACTACCCCTTAGGGCTGCTCTTTTAAACCAGGTCGATGCTTTTGTGGTAGGATCAGACCAGCAGCCCATGCCAGCACAGGGTTACAAGAAGATACAGCTTGCACCAGCTGAACTGCACCGTTGCTGGGACGGCTGATTCCAGTCACTCCCTGAGCAAAACAAAACCATACCAGTAAAACCAGAGTCTTCTAGTACAACCGCATTCACAGGAGGGAGTTTTGCTGACAACACCTATGCTGGTCTCAGCTCCCCTCTGCACACACCTGCCTCCTACAATCAGGGATAGGATTATAGGGGCACTTGTACACATTACTGGGTTTGTGTACAAACCCTAGCTAAAGATATTCCCTGGGACACTGAGGTTTATAACAAACCAGGCAAACTTTTCCAGTCCTAAATTGACGACAGGGCTAACACAGGAAGAGTTTGCAGGGCAGATCTAGGCTTGGTCACTTATCTTTTCATCGTGAGAATATTTTTTTCGCCCCAGGGCGTAGATTCAAAGTGCCTGGGCACCTCTCTCCCACCCAGCCCAGCCCTGATGTAAGAGTTACACCCAATTTGCTCCATTCTTCCTGTGCCACTCAAGCTCTTTTTATAGTTTAACACATGGATGACTCCTTGAAACTCGCTGGAGCCCTGGCAGGGAACAATACATTCCATTCAAGCTATTTCAGGCTCTGGTTCCATAGATCAGATAAACCGTTTCCTTTGAGCAGACAATCAACAGACGTGCCGGCCCAAAAGGGCCTTTTCTTCAGCAACAAGGAATCTGGCCTTGCTGGGAACTGAACTCTTGGCACCAGAAGCAACAACAGAATCGCAAGCAAAAGAGAGCTTAAAAAGCAGCATAGCAATCATCCAGGCAACACAGGGCAAGCCCTGGTACATATTTTTCTTCTAGTATCAAGCCTTAAGTACACACACAAATGCTGGCATAGTACATGCTTGGCACCCGCCTAGAACAGTATGTCCCTGCCCAGGAGCAAAACGCACTGAAACCTGAACGCCTGCCCTGTTTTGGGAACCAACTGACTGATTTTTGAATCATTACA
The DNA here is from genome assembly GCA_030014935.1 of Caiman crocodilus. NCBI lineage: Eukaryota > Metazoa > Chordata > Crocodylia > Alligatoridae > Caiman > Caiman crocodilus. The sequence continues at coordinate 107,281 of JAGPOW010001736.1, read as the reverse complement.
GTCTCCCCTCACCCAATTAGAGAAATGCATGCATTCCTTCCCAGGCCCACTCGGCCATGTGTTTTGACACACCTATGAAACGGCCCTGTCCCAGCCTCTGTCGTTAATGCAGGGGGAAAGTGTTGGTAGCATGTTGTTGCTCAGTCTGGCATCCAGTTTCGGTCATGCTCAGATCCTCTTCAGCTAAAATCAACAGGAATTCTGCCAGTTGTTTGACTTTCCAAGGGTCTGGGTCAGTGCTCCCAGGAACACATGCATATAGTCATTAAATTAAACAAAGGAATACAAAACAATGATCTTAACACAGTAAGATCCGTGTTAAAAGGTGCCTCTCCCATGGTATATTAGCATGAACCTGCATTGCCATAAAATGGACCATAAACCCATCATGTTAGCCTGGCTTCAGCAAGCGATGTCAATCAATTGCTGTGCTGGGACTTACGGATAAGATCCACTCTCAAGGGGAAGGAAATAGTTATTAAGCCTTCCAAGCAAATCTGAGGGGGTTCATTGCAGCTGCAGGAGGTTTGTTTCCCAATCACGACCTCCATTGCATAAGTGCCATTTACTGGGTCAGCCCATAGGTCCATCTTGCCAGAGTCAGAAAGCAAATTCTGAAAGGGAGAGAGAAACCTGAGTATAACCAGAGTTTTCCCACCCCTGCACTGTTCCTCTCTCACTTGCAACCTCCAGCATTTAAGGTCTAGGAGCAGTTATTTCATTAAACACACTCAAAAAAGGGGGAAAAAAGTTAGATTCAGAGCAGCAGTGCTGTCAAACCACAGGGCACTACATGACTAGCTGGGACCTTGAGTCTCAAACGCTTGCATTCTTCCACGCCACAGCTCAGGAACCTCAGGGGAGGCCTAACTCACTGTCATCAGTCTGACCCATGGAAATTCTGGACGAGGCTTAGCTACTGCGAGTCGGAGATCTCGCTACCATCTCAAGCTATGCTGAAAGACGGCAGATGTGTCCTGATAGATCAGACACGAGGCTGGTTTCTCCAGCAATGACCAGAAGATCCATTAAATTGGCAAAGGAACAATGCCCAAACCCACGAAATTCCAGTGAGATGGCCTCTGTTCCTGTACCATCCTGTATTGAACCGATTTAGCACCAGTGGACAAGAGTAAAAGGCATACCCCTCCCCCCCATCCATTCCTCATTTATAGACACGCAGCCCAAATTTCAATTGTGCATAAATAAGAGACCGAGAAGCACTGCAATCTGCCTACTCAAGAGTGACACAGAGGGGAGACGGAAGAGACTGCAAATGCTGGCCCCGATGCTGCAGCTGGAACAGAGAAAAAGATGCTCATGTGATGCTACAGTTAGCAGAGCAAACAATACGCTGGCATGCATCAACCACTGCACCTCAAGCAAAACTTAAGAAAGTTATTCTCCCACTCTACTTGGCATTGGTGAGGCCATAGCTGGAGTACTGCATCCAGTTCTGGGCACTGCACTTCAAGGAGAATGTGGAGAAGTCTGAGAGAGTCCAGAGAAGAGCCACTTGGACAATTAGAGGCCTGCAGAGCAAGTCATATGAGGAAAGGCTGACAGATAAGGGACTGTTCAGCCTAGAAAAGAGAAGACTTCAGGGGGATTTGGTGGCATCTTGCAAATACATCAGGGGCTAGACAAAACTATTCACCAAAATGCCCCGGGGAAAACCAAGAACAAGTCATAAACGCCTAGGTTTCAGACTGGATATACAAGGAAAAACTTCTTCGTGGTTTGTGTGACCTGACTCTGGAATAGACTCCCAGTGCAGGCACCTGTCCCGGAGATCTTCAAAAAGGAGAGTGGATGCACACCTTGCTGGGGTTATTTGACAGCAGCCGCAGTCTTTCCTGCCCAGAGCAGGGAGGCTGGACCCAATGATCTCCAACCCTAAACTTCTGTGAATCTGCAAGATATGGCATTGGTATCTCATCCTCCACCCAGCACTTTACAAAAACTAGCTCACACAGGCTCCTTCCATGCCAAAGCCTGCTTCTGTGCCCTGCGCTAGGCTAAGCTCTGGAGTTCAAGCTCTGCTAGGGTTGCAGAGACAGTGCTATGTTCTGTCGGACCAAACCCTATGCAAAAACCCCCCAAAAAACAAAACCCAGTTCTCAACACTTCCTTGCAGAAAACTGTGCGTCCTCTGAAGAGGTGGAAATGACACTTGGGGTTATTTTTGTTATCCGGTTTCATGCAGAATTCAGGACTGCATGTTCCTTTTTTTCCAGCCCTGCACAAGGGGAAGAACCAGACTCAAGACAGGATGGCTGCAAAGGTTAATGAGAAAAATGCATTCCCAGTCAGGGGTTGGCTATTAAAAACTCTCGGCAAAAGGATTCTCTTTTAGTGCAGTTAATGGTCATGCTGGAAATAAGATGAATCGTTTGGTTGGAAGACTGCAGATGATTTCGGGAACATTTCTGTGGGTAACTGAACGCAAGGTTTTGTTTACAGCTGGATACGGCTAACATTGAAATGCCTCTTCTGCCCTCTGCTGCTCACAAGAAAAAGCAACCCCCTTCCATCACATTTCTCCATTTCACTGTTCCTGGCCCTTCTGGTACCTCTCTGTGGCAAGTCCCATCCATTCCCCTGCTCCATGCATTCTGCTAGTGCAAAATGCTACCAGAAAGGCTAGTGTCAAGACCATGCCTTCAGGTATCTCCATCTCTTGCTGCCTTTAAGAAAGCCTCACTGAGACACAGGCAAGTCCAAATTGTTTTAGGTCCTTTATTGTGTCCTGCCCACAACAAACCACGCTCCAAGTTCCTTGTCCCCATCCAAGAAAAGTATCTTGGCTCTGGTGGGGGGGTGGGCAGGATGAGGATGGTCTGCCATTTCCAACATGCCTGTAATAGATATTCCATCACAAACCATGACACAGCATCACCCTTTAAATATAGCAGCTTAGCTCAACAGGCTTTTGTTGCCACCACGAACAGCTGTTTTCAATGAAAAAAATAGAGGCTTCCTTGTGTTAAAAAAAAAAAAAAAAAGCACGACAGTGTCTTTTCTGTTGGCTCACCCAGTCACCAATCTTCAACATTTCAATTAGAAACATGCGCTGCTTCTTTATAGCCTGGGTAGGAGACTGCCAGCCATTTTAGGTAAGCTTCTCATGCCTCGCAACTTGGTATTGTGTACTTTATTTCTCCTTGGATGGCAACCAGTATACGTACAAACTTAAAGGCAAGTTTAATTTGAGTTCTCTCCCTTTTATACCTTGCTCCAGCACAGCTGAGCATAAGCAGTGATGTTAAAACCAGTGTTTAAGTGAACACCCTGGCCCCACAACCCGGAGAGCAGGACTGTGAAAACCCAGACCTAGCAAAGTCACCCGTGTCATGGATCTGGGCCACTGCTCCTCCATTACCGGAGATTCTGCTCAGCTATCACTGTACACAAGGCATTTACTATGTATTAGCTGCTCAGGTGGAAAGACCAGTCTGTAGATCATTTTGCTACCTCGCAACATCCTAGGAAATGAATGGGAACACTGCATTACTCACCAAGGCCATGCACAAAAGACTGGACAGACGCAAAACATTTAGTACTCGGATGCTAAAACCCACACACACATGCCCAACTCAATTTCCTCTCCCAAAGAAAAGGTTTCCAGCCCCATCTTGCTCATGAGGTGGGCAGGGACAATATACAGTACAAACATAATCATGCTTGTGTTCAACCCAGAGATCTGTTTCATCGTCAAGAAGGAAATTGTGGCAAGAGGCAGAACCTTTGCATCTAAAGCAGACTTACTGCTCCTGTCCAATGGAGGTTGCCGCCTCCCTCTATCTCCATATTTCAGACGGCAGAACAAGGAAGGCCTTTGACATCTGCAGCTCAGCAGAGGTGATCTGGAAGGAAGCCACCATAAAGTACACAATGCTCCCTTTTCTATCTTTCCCCACTGATCTGGTTTTGTGGCATCAAACAAAAAGGACTTCAGTTCACATTTGAGACAAGTTTCCTTTATTTCTTGGTAAAGTAACTGTTCTTGCTGTTTTTCACCCAGTATTGGAAAGATCACTGCTTCCTCTTGTCTGTATAAATGCACTTGGTATTTCCTGAATCCTGAGCAAGGGTGGTAGGGAAAGCAGGTCAATGCACATTCATCCCCTGTTCCCCTTGTTTATCATATTTGCCCACAATCAGCAGTGTGAAGGCTTATCAGAGCAGCTGACAGGCAGTCAGCAATGCAGTAGTGTCAGGTTTTTCTTTTTTCCCCTCCCCACTGCATAAAACAAAGCCTAAAACACTAGAAGATCAGAGAGATGAAGATGTAAAAAATTATATATTTTTATATATAGATATATAGATATATATATATATGATTCATATCTATTTACAATGCAGCTGGGACAAACAGCAGAACATTTGAGGAGATTATACAAGACACCATTAGCGTGCCCCCACCCCACTGTTCCCAGACTGCTTCAGAACCTGGATAGAAAGCATGAGACAGACTAAAAGCATGAAATTGCACGCTCACGAGATGGAAGGGGTCCCGCCATCTCCTTGTCACCCAAGATGAGGCTCCAGTCACCATGACAAGTGGTTCTCTACAGCCTCAGAAACGTGGTTGTATAAATCAGCAAGATATGTCCAGCTTGGTTACTGGGGTTAAGTCGCTGCTCTTGGGAACACCCTGCCTAAAGCAGAAGCAATATCATGTTTTTCTTCCCACTGACGGCTTAGCAGCAAAGTATCAGTTTACGCTGATCTCTGAACGGATCACTTGGCAATTCTCAGTCCTAAAAACTCAGAGCAGGAAACCTACAGTCTTTGCCAGATACAGAGCTGCAGATATTGCCACTGTTCACTGGGTTTTCCTCTGTAGTGAGATATCCCATAGCAGTGGGGGCCAGCCTTTTTGGCAGGCATGCCGCAAACTGAGCCCCACAGCCTCTCCAAGTGCCACTCTGGTCCCCTTCCTTGCCTGATCTGCTGCTCTGCTTCCTGCTCCCTGCCCCTCCCTGATCTGCTGCATGCTGCAGGTTGGCCACCCCTGTCCAACAGAATAGAGATGCACAAGATTCCCCTACACACAGTTTCCAAGTTAACCCAGAGATTTAGGCTCACTCTTGATCCAGCAAGCTGACCCTTGAGACTTTAGAGTCACTGGTTCCAACTACATGCCTTCTAAACCAACACAGTATTGCCTCTGTGACAAATATCCTTGGCTGAGATTACAAGCGCACTTTGATTCAGAGTCCCAGGTGAAACGCTGCTTTTCCTGTGTCGCGTGGAGACATACTGTACATGCATTATTGGCTGGGATCTTGCATTCCAAAGGCTGCAGCCATGGCCTCAACAGTTTTTTTCAGGCCTGAAATAAAAACAAAGGCAAAGAAAGGGGAAGGCAGGGGTGGAAAAAAAGGAAAAAAAATACAGAGCTGATGTGTCCTGCCATCGACTTGCAGTTTCTGTCCACTCCCATCCTCCATTCCCCATGGTGACTTTTAGCCCTGCACTCCTCTGTCCCTCTGCGGGTTCTGGAGAGCTGGAGCTGCTATTCATCTTTCTGAGCTACAATACAGGAACCCAACTCTCACATTTCCACCTCCCTAATCCTTTCCAACCGGCTCAGACCTTCATGGTGACACTGGGCTGCACCATTGAGCCAAATGTCCCACCACTGCATGGACTTGGAGATCCGAGTTCGATTCCCACAGACCTTCTGCATGGCCTTAAACTTCTCCATGCCTCAGTTTCCCCAACTGCATAATAGGGCTAATGCTACCTCCCTATTACAGGGGTGCTTGGAGGATTGATGCATTAAGAATTGTGAGAAGCTTTGATGCCATACCAATAAGGCTGGAACAAAAGGCAATTTAAGTGCAGGAGCCAGCTCTCATTTAAGCAAAGAGGATGGCATAACACACCAATGGTCAGGAAGCATGGTCTCCTCTGAAAGTCTGGAGGGAAGGAATACAAATGTCTTCTAATGACCCCTGCTGGATACGCTGGTAAGTGTGAGCATGAAACATTTTTCAAGGTGCTGACTTTTAAAAGCTATGATTCTGTCTTATTTCTTATTGCTTTCCAGAGCTTATTTATTAACCATTCAGGATCTCGACTGCTTCTTTAGCTCACAGATCCATAAACGTACCCCGTGAGCCTTGTCTGCCATCACTCTACTTCCAATTTCTTCTTCCACCACAGTTTCTAGATACAGAACCTCTTCATACCCTGGATTTAGCAGGACATCAGTCCCAGGCTGTTTAAGAGCTACAAACAGCAGGCCACTCCCTTGGGGAAGTTTTCTGCTTTTAGGAAAACTTCTTCCCTTTGCTAATGAGAAGGCAAAGTTCAAAGAGGTGGGCTGGTTTAGACAGGGCTCAGGAAGAACTAGATGCAACCAGCTGAGAGTCCTGCCAGCCCAACTTCTCAGATGCTAACTGCTTCTGCTAATGATGGCGCTTTAACTATATGCAAAGTAAGGCAGCAAACCAGCTTCACATGGAAGAGTCTAGTCAGCTCACTAAACCACTAGCCACACGTCCATGGAGATCTGCACATCTCACTTGCTTTTCTCTTTCTTTGTGCGTGTGATTACTGTGTTCAAATATTTAGGTTAACTCTGGTCACCCCAGCCCTATGATACAGTGAAGTTCAATCCATTTAACATCAACAAAAAAAATTAAAATAAAATAAACCATCAGGAGTGCAGGTTTACCCTGCTAGCTTGCTGGTTACAAGTGAGGACTTTCTCTGTGGGAGATCTTGAGGAGTTGGGATATGGTCTCCTGTCACCAGGTTCTTGTCTGGCCCCGTGCTTGGCAACTGCTTGTTCTTCATCTTTGCCTTGGCCATGTTGTAATCGCCAGAGTCAAAGTACTTTTGCTGAAAGAAGGACAGGGTTCAGGTTACTGCAAAGAGCCTTCAGGCAGCACGCAGCCTACACATTTAGCTGGAAGATGCAAAACCAACCAGCTACGAACATGCTCCCTTGATCCAACACCTCTAGAGTTAAGTCCTTGGCTCCTTTGCTGCTGCTATTTAGTTACTTATTACAAGGAAAGATCCCTCAGTTCTGCCTTTCAGAAATGTGGTGGAATAAATGGTGCCTTGTACTACATGCAAGGAAATACAGCACCTTACCCACAGGCAGAAGTTCAGGGCTTGTCATCGGGGCTGCTATTTCATTCCAGGTTTGTGAAGAACCTGTACAATGGGGTTCTGGCCCCATACAAGGCCTGCTTGGACAGTACAACTCTCCCCACCTGGGGCCTGACCCTAATCACACCTATGAGATGCCCAAGTGTGACTCTGTTCTCCCCACTCAAGTGCCTGAGAAAGCATTCAAGATGAAGGTGGTTGGGTCTGGTCCTCCTCCCAGCTTCTTGTGACTCAGCCCTGAAGCAAGATGGGACAAAAGCAGATGCAGTAAGAGGTTTTTGAGGACTCTAGCAACTGGGATGGGGAACACTTCTAGGTACCTAATAAGTGGATCTGGCCGTACACCTTCTATTGGTCTAACTAAGCCAGAGATTCTCAACCAGGGTGTTGCAAGATCCTATTAAGGGTGCCTGCACAATATCAGCACTGCGAATCACCTACACACAATTCACAAGATAAACCCAGAGATTTTCCATAGGATCCCACAAGGTTGAAAACATTTCTGCCCTGTAGGGGCTCTTCCAAGTCCCTGGCAGCAGCACAACTGCTGTCATTTTTCCATACTCAAGGAACAAGTGAAAGCGAGTCACTGGGATTTTCTGAGGCAGGAGAACAGCAGCTGATAAACCCTTAATACAAGCAGACAGCTCAGATGTGTTGATAACATTCCCAAAGGGGCTTTCAGAGCCCAGGCACTCGATCTGCTCTGTGCAGTTTCAACCCCAATGGGGAAAGAGACCTCAAGGGCCCAATTCTTATTAACCATGAAGTCTCTTAATACCACTCTGGCAACAAGGGTCCTTGACTCAGTATAAATATAATCTATGCCAGAGCAGCAGGAAGAAACTTGTGGCTGTATACAATGAATAAGCCTCCTACTCTTTTAAGGCCCCAATCCAGCTCTCACTCCTGTCAAACCAGCTTCCAGATACACAGGTTGAAAACAACTTCCCTCTCCTGCTTCAATGGTTCTTTCCATGTTTTAGCAGCTTTCTAAAAACAATATTCCCAGAGCAGCATCAATGCCAAGGGACCAAGCTGGCGCTCATGGGTGCTGGCAGGGCAATAGACTATTAAAAAAAAAAAAAAAAAAAAAAAGACAATTCCAAGCCCAGCAAAGCTGAGTAGACAGAAGGGGGAATCCAAACGTTCAGAACAAGGAGAGCAAAAATGGGGGCATCTCGCAGATCCAAGGTATTTATTATACCAGTGACCAAGGCACAGTGGAAGGGCCAGATGCTAGGGAGAAGGTGCTACCACACACAGGGCTTTGGATGGGGCCCGTAGAAAAATCACCAGTTCCAACAAATACCAGGCAAACCCACGAGCTGGTAGAAGTCCATGCTTAAGTACATTTAGTGCCCATGGAAAGGCCTTTCAATATACAGCAGCTCTATGATGTCCCATTTGTTTTAGTTGAGTTTCAATGAAGTAAATTACTTAATTCTTCCCAGATGCATCACAGAGCCTGGCACTTTGCTGTTTTGAACTTCTAGCCATTGCTTCTAGCAGGGCTGAGCAGCGATCTCAGTTTGAACCACTGGCATTCAAATGCCTTGTGTCAAAATAACTGCACAAGTTTCAAGACAATGGGGGGTAAAAAAAAGCAAAGTCCATGGCTCTGAGCACCACATCACTCAGGGCACTGGGAAGTTTCCTGACTGCTAGCTGCTAAGGATACAGTCCCCATAGGCAAGACCCTGGTACCACATGGGGTGGGGGCTTCAAGCACCAGCCTCATGTCTGGAGTCAAGATCCCCCCAACCCAGGTTCCCGGGCAGATGGATAGGGATGCTGGATGTAATAGTGATGAGGCCAAACCCACGCAGATGGCAATACCTGTTCTTAACAAGGCCAAGACTAGACCAGCATGGAAAGACTCCGTTTGGAAGCAAGGCACAGCAGAGATGTCAATAGCACACTGGGCATTGGTGGGGCCCATGGAAACCACCAGTTGACTCGGTAGAAATTCATGCTTAAGAGGGAATTTAGTAACCATACAAAGGAAAGGCACTCTCAGGTCCACACTATGCCATGATATTAAACTGTCTAGTCCTCTAAGCAGCTCTGCCTGGCCAGTGAAATATTTCCTTAAGGATAAAGTAGAAGGTAGTCAGGGAGGACTGCTCATGATTTGCTGGCATGCCAAAAGATACAGGTTCCCAGCCCAGTTTGGCCTGCAGGTAGATGCATGAATGCAGCTAAGCTTCCAATTCAGTCCCCTCACTGAGGGTATGAATTATCCTCACTGATCTCCTTGGAGGGTTTCAAAACCTGGCTAGACAAAGTCTTGGCTGGGATGATCCAGATAGGGATGGTCCTGCTTTGAGCAGGGAGTTGGACTTCATGTGACCTCTTGACATCCCTTCCCACCCTAACTTGCTATGATTTCTGACTAGTTTAAGGGGTCCTGCCTCTACCAAACTGCAATTTCCTTTACACCACCCAGTGTAGATACGTTGCTCCTAATACAAGAGCAATGAAGTACCCCTTTCTGTAGCCTCTTCATGAGGAAGTCCGACCCTCCAGGCTTCTGTCCTAAGTTGGGATATTTGGCCTTTAGCTTTGCTTCTTCTGCCCTCTCGGGGACAACAGCTTCCTTCTCCTGCGTGTCCTGAAAAACAAAGAGCCACATAAAAGCCATTCTGCCCAGCTGCCCTGTGTCTAATTAAGGTGTGGTTCTCTTCTCAGCTCAAACCTCCTTTGAGAGCACAGTGAACCCTTTCAAAGCTGACCATGAGGAGTGTCTCATACAATCTCTGCACATAAGGCAGGGAAACCCACGAGGTGACAAGCATAGACAAGAAATCATCAGCAAATAGGTCAGCAAGGAGTCAGTCCTGTCAACTCCCATTAGCTGAGCGTGGGAACATCCAACTTGAAATTTTTCATGCCATGGGGCCTGGGCTGACATCAACACACCTGGAAATTCAACACATTAGAAGCAACCCCACCAGGGGACTAATGGAGATCAAGCTCATCCAGCAGTTATTCCCAGCCCTGCTGCCTTGCACTGCTGGAATATAGTATAACTAGACCTCCCAATCAGCAAGTGTCAAGCATCTATGACACACTGTTACTCATGGACAGTTTAATAGATGCATGATGGATTTAAAGTGCCCCACACAAGAGATTTATTGTAAGAAGTGATCACAGGACAAAGGGCAAGTCAACACTGCCCGGCACAGGGAATTCCAGGAAGATAGAGCACAGTGCACAGACCAGAGGCCCACCCTACCCACACAGCCAGAGTGCCATTTGTGTTGGAGCCACCCCAGTGACATGCTGCAGAGGACAGCTTGGGGCAAGACACTATTTCACTGCCCCAGCCTCACTCCCCCTTTGCCCTGGTATAGAGTCAACATGGTTTCTGCTGTACAGACCCCCCCTCCCCATCTAAGACACTAGAGACCTTCCAGCTTTGAGCAATTATTGCTCGTTCAGCTACCAAACAAGGCTGTTTCAATTGAACTCCACTCCCACTAGCCTCCTTCCTCATGCGACCCAGTGCACGTCCTAATGAGTTTGTTCCATGGCCCCGTGCTGACAAAGTGGATTCCACTGATGCCAAGTCAGCCAGCATTATTATTAGGGGCAGGGCCATGTCCTCTCATTTACATGGCTAGAAACAGAGTTCTTGGCCAGCAGCAAGTTGGTACTCTTTAAAGGCACGAGGTCTGTTGCAGAGTGACATCAAGGGGCAACATTTCAGCATGGAAACCAGCAACATCAGAGTCTGAGATGTGACCAACAGGCTGGTAACTGCATGGGGTGGAAGGGTTTGGGGACAGAATTGGCCTGGTTTCCCTACACCCCAGAGGAACTGGGAAGCAGAAGTGGCAGGAGAGGGTCAGAGCCTACTGGCTGTTTTCAGATGGCATGAGCCCCCTTGCCAACGGCAGAGCTGGGTACATTTACACACAGCCCTGAGGTTCTGTTTGGAGCCCATCAATAATCAAAACAATCAAGTGGCCAAAGTCACAGGTGAGAGCAGTTTTTGATGCGTCCAATATTGATGCTCTTTGCAATGACCCATTTCACTGCACCATCATGAAGGCTGCTATTACTGTGTGAAAGGCCAGATCCTCATCACCCCCCACCAACAGCCCAGAAGCATCACTGGTCCTTCTTGCATAAAACAAAGTGCCTAACCCCCTCCTATTCCCCCCGCTTTGGACTTGTCTACATTACCAAGCCTCTGCCAAGACAGCAGTGCCACCAGAGGCCCCCAGCATAGATACAGCACATGCTGAAATCAGAGGAGCCAGCTACAAGGGACCCCCCAGAGGTCACGTCCAGACCAACCCCCGGTCTGAGGCAGGATCAGCCCTATACAAACCATCCCACACAAATCCACTGTCTAACCTGTTAGCAAAACTATGCAATCAACCCTGACACATGACAAGACATCATACCCAAAACTGCCACAGGTGAAGCAGGGGAATCACAGTAGCCAATGTCCTGATGCTGCAAAGCTTGTTAAAATATGCAGTGACACCACCTCCCTAAATGCTGTCAGCTCCGAGGTGCAATCCACCACCTCCACCCTGAACAGCACAGCATTGTAGCTTGCACTGAGCATTATTCTTGGGGTATATTTGTCCCCCAGCAGTTCTCTTCTGAACTGGCTTGCTGAAGAGTCCAGCAGACTCAGCAGATCCAACCACCATATCCCTGTCATTTCAGAACCTGTGAATAAGGCTTTGAACTTAGGGGTGCACAGCCTAAAATCCTGACAGTGAACATTACCGAATCCAGTGCTTCCCATCTTCTTAGGGCTTCATTGTTCATCAGACCTGAGGGTCAGTAAATAGCAGCCAGCCAGAAACAGAATGGTACAACCTGTCCCAAGAAATCTTGCCACTCCATTATTTGTGGCAATTCTGCTGTCTCAAAGGCCACTGACCCCATTGATCCAGGCCTCAAAGATTCAGAACAGGGACCTGTTTAGGGTCTGGACTGAGACTGCTTAGGTTCTGGATCAGGTTCTCTCTGCGTATGGGAATAAACCAAGCTGTGTCAGCCGTGACCCCTCCACCCACAGCACTGACTACAACCCACTGGTCACTCTCTCCACCAGCCACAGAAAAGCCAACCTGTGCCTTAAGGATTCTGGATAATGTGGGTATCCTCTGAGCATATCTGCCATCTTTACTGTCTGGTCTCCCAAGACCCGTGTTCTTCTTGATAACACCGAGAAGACATGACAGTGCTAGAAGCGTTGCTGGTTAATAGATGCGTCCATAATACAGAAACCCCATGATCAGGCTTCCATCGCTGGCTCTCTCACCAAGACAGCCAGAGCTGCTGAAATCATGCAGCTCCAAGTGTCATGCTAAGTCCAACACTGTTCGATGGAGGCAGCTCAATCTGCTCTCACCCCTGGCATGGTCAAGGGGGTGTCTTGGGCTCTGTAGTCCATGCCATGTGTAAGGAAAGGGGAAATCCCTCCCCACACTTTGACATCCATGAGGAGTCTGAACTGTGACACTAGACAGCTGCCTGGAGGTTCATTGTGGAGCTCTAGTCACTAGTGTCCATCCAGCCAGACATTTTACCCATCAGCACTGTGTCCAAGGGGGCTGGAAGAGCTATTTCTCATCTGGTCTTATCAGTGTGCTGTCATTCAGGGATAAAGATGGAGGGAGACTGATGCGACTCTGCTCTGGGACGAAACAGGAGTCTACTGGCAGACAGTCCGGGCGACAAGCCTGGTTTGAGAACAACTGTCATCCAGACCCCAACCTGATCCCACCTGCCGCCATCAGGCATTTCTAAGCCACATCTTAACATGCAGTTGTGACCCTGCTTTCCTTCCCTTACTCAGGCCCAAAACTAATGGCTTTGCTGAAGTTTCTGAAATAAGATCAAAGGCCAATGTTCCAGCTAGGATTATTAATACCACCAAGCACTTTGGGGTGGCACCACTATGGAGGAAAGCGGCTGCAAATGGACAGAGTAACCTCACTTGACAAAGCACAATGTAGCCTGCAATCCCTATTGGGTGGAGAATCAAGCTGCCAGTCCCCACAAGAAAGCTGCATCTTGTCCCAGAGCTGAGCTATATCTAGGGACTTGGAACCTCTGCCTTCATGCCAGAAGAGCTTAATTCCCATCTCTACAGTTTGTCCTAACCCATACGAAGGAGAATCAGGCCCAAGACTCCCTTTAAGTGAACAGCAAGGTGGATAAAAATCAACCATTTCAAAAAAGAAAGAAAAAAAAAATCAGTTTTAAAATTTAAATCAGATTTTTTTTATTTAATCTTTTTTTTTTTTTTTTTTACTTTTAAGATGCTTTTTAAAAAATAAAACCTATATAAGAATAGATTTAAGATATCTTTGAGCATTACTATCATGGAATAGGGATAATAACTTCTAACTATACTATTTTGAGACCATATATTTGTGTAACCCTTTTACAAAAGTTTTATAAATATATCATAACAGGCCATGGACTATATTAGGGGCCCCCCTCTTATGGGGTTCCCAGAGGCTCCTCTACAGATTATTAAAAATTAAAGAAAACCACTCTACCCAATGGAACTCAGTGCTCAGTCTAGAAGATCCCATTACGCATCTCTGTGATGCTTAGTGTCTGTTTTCAAACTGTGGATTTGTCTCTCCAGAGATCGTAGGAGGACCAGGTGCTTTGGGTACATGCGATATCTTTTATTAGACCAACTAAATAGTTGGAAAAAATGTTCTTTGTAAGCTTTCAAGCACAAATGCCCTTCTTTAGGCATAGGGAGTGTGTGTCCTCTCCAGAGATAACATCTTTGTTAACAGCTGTTTATGGAAGCGAGAGAACAGACCTGATTACCCATCCATCAGCCCTCTTGTCTCTCTGTGAGCTTGTGTGCATGCAGTCAAGCTCTTATCCCTCTCTCAAAGTGCAAAGTTTCAATAAGATAAACGAATAAAGGATATTAAACAAGAAAGCATTTTTGTAGAAAATGATGATTAAATTGAGGCTTCCCGACCAGTGATTTAAATCAATTTGATTTGAAATCAAATCCACCCTAGTGAGCAGGATGCACACAGCTTGGCACCGCCTCCACCCAACACCTTTAAATAAAGCCGGCCTTGGCAACACCCACAGCACATTTGTTCTCTGTTGCAGGCATATGGCCTGGTCGTTAATCCTTCACTGGCTTCGTCAGCGCACAGAATTAACAGCGCCAGGGCTGCCAGGCTTCCTGGGGGACCTGTATCACTCAACATTTGCACACAGGTGGCCATGACACTTCAGCTGCACCCATGTTCATTTGCAAACAAGGAGGCTTGGCAGATTGGCACTGAACCAGTAGTCCCCTCTGCTCCCACCCACACATACCCTGTTCAATCCCACAGCTTGTATCCAGCAGAGTCTCTTCAAGCATTAAAGCTAAACAGGCTTCTCACAATCTTCATCTGACACTCTCTTACTCCCCAGCTGTCAGGGCTGAGTGGGAGTTTGGATCTAGGTGCTACTTGGGGTCCTGAGACTCCTTTCAAGTAAGCTTTGTCAGCCTTCTTCCAGTCTTAGCTCGGAGGCTGTGGGAAGTGAGGGCTGTACTCCTCAGAACCGCCTGCAAACATGGCAAGGGGCAAAGATTGCTGGCATGATAAAAAGTCAGAAGCCCCAAACCCGTGATCTAGCAGCTGTCCTTCAAACTGCAATAACCAAAGGGAACAGTCTACTGGAGTGTCGCAATCAATGTAGCACGCAAAGACATCTGCTCTGGGCAGCACAACATGCAGGGAGAACGGGACAGCTTCCAGCAAGGACCCAAACAAGGAAGGATTCACAGCCCCCAAAGCTAAAAAGCATCTCCCACCAACCTGGCTGCAGCAAGGCTCAGGCCCAAGTTTAGGTTTCTGGATCAGAACAACACTCAGAAGCCACATGGGGCTATGCTACAAGCTGGGCTTTCATTTCATGCTGACCCCAATCTACTGTTCTAAAAAAAAGCAGCTACCCATGGAAGTTTTAGCAGTAAGGATTTTCCCCAGGTTAGAAGCTCTTGGTTTTTGCATTTTGCTGGTTGCCACATGGAACTAGGAAAGAATCCCACCCCCCTACCTCACAGTTGCTGAAGATGTCAGGGTGGTTTCTCCTCTTTCTTAGAAGCACTGAGTGTTGGTGGCAGCCCAGTCTGAGGACTGCAGTTGAGCTGTGCTGATGCACCTGGTGGGACTCAAACCTAGAGATTCCTGGCTAGAACGTCTTGCCCCTCTGCTCAGAGGCAGACCATTGCCACACTGGGGTCAGGAAGGAATTTTACCCTCTGGTCAGGCTGGTATGGATCAGGCAGGGGGTTGTCTTCCTTTACAGCAGGGAGCACAGCCTTCTTCCTGAATCACTAGAATGCATTTGACACCCCTTGTAGCAGCAGGATGGTGCCAGCCTTCATCTCCCAGATTTACCTGGGGCAGGTTCAGGGGCTCTGGGCCTTGTAAAAGGATTGCAGGGTTGATTATGTAGTCTTAGGACTAGGTTAAACAAGGACCTATCTGGGATGGGTTGGATAGGGATGATCCTTCCAGGAACACAGGCTCAAAGACCATGGAAGTCCCTTCCAGCTAGACCTTCCTAAAAGAAAAAAAAAAAATTTACTTAAAAACAAAAATTCTCCAGTACAATGTGGGCACTGCCACTAGACCAGATGGAAACACTAAGGCATTTCTGAAGAGAAGGTAGAATTCCCCTCTCCCTCTCTGCAGCTACCGCCTCTTCTCTCTCTCATCTCTTCTCTCTTGTTACCATGCACTTGGAGAACCACGAAGAAAAGAACAATGCGAAAGACAATGCCACTTTGATAAGCCCTGGTCTTTAAATAAAATAAGACTCTGCTCACGACACCACGGGCATCACTGTGAGAAAGCCGATGACTCAGGGAAGCTGCTAAGACATCCTAAACAAAAGGCAGAAGAATTGTGCAGGATAATTTTAACTCGGCACAGGGAGGCGGTGTCAGTACAACCCTCCTACCAAAGGTATAAAAGCTGCCTCTAAGCGCCTGCAGCCTTCTTTCAGCTCAGCCCCCTCAGTTCTGCTCAGATAAACTCAACAGCTTGCATGCCAAACTTTCCATGCCGCCCTTGCCGCCATGCTAACTTTGTCACCCAAAGGCCAATATGAGGGTGGCCGTTATTTTGCAAGCCTAGACTGGTCTTTTAGGACAAGTATGCCAGCCACAGAGAAGTCAAGTCATCAAACAGAGGGCAACTGACCTGACCTCTACTGAAGAAACTACGCCTGGCCCTTCCCTGCATTGTTAGTACTCCTCTTAACTCCAGCTGCATTGGGCAGCAAAAGGGAGAGGGGCGCTCATTACAAGGCATTTTGCATATATGCATATTGTGATTTTAATGATGATCCAAACCTCAGATTCAGGCAGGACATCATTTATGCTTTCACTTCCTTTCCAGAGTGGCAATGCCAGTCTTTAGCTTTCCAGCGAGCCAAGAAATGTAGCTTTTTAACACCTTCCAACAAGGATACACCCCTAGGAACTCCTAGGGTGTCCTGCTGTTTGTACCATCACTTATTCAATATTTGTTTAAACATCTGCTATTTACTTCAGGCCAGAACTTAGACATCTTTGGCTGTTTCTAAGTCTCCTCCTCCCCTCTCCAACGATCCAGGCTTGTTTTTCTTACCTAAGCAAATCTGTGGGAAAGATCATGCATGTCATCATAACTGACAGGCTATAATGACTAAACATTAATTTAGAATGAGAAGGTGCCAACTTGGTTGGCCTCTGGTAAACAGGTGGGGCATCGACACATGCTCTGTTCCCAAGCCAACAACAGCACCTTCTTCAGAAGCAACAAAATGCTGCAATGTTCCTGGCAAGTAAAGTCAGATTTCTTTATAGGACAGGCATGGGCAGGGCAAGCTTCTCACATGTGTTTCCAGCCCTGCCAACGTGCTCAAGCCTTCCCCTGAAAGAATCTGCTTCCAAGAGGAGGGGCGGTCCTGTTAAAGGCATTAGGCTCCTGAGCTGGGCAGGAGACAGACAAACAGAAGGGGATGAGAGAGGTCAAAGGATCTCTGGGCTGACCCTGGGGCTTTCTGCTACCTGGAAAAAGTGGGATTACAGGGACAGTACATAAAAAGCCACCCACCCATGAAGAAATGGACTGAACCAGCACTCGTTTCATGCACGCTAACAGACACCCATGTCATCAGCGCTCAGTTGCCTCCTGGCCTGTGGTCCAGAACTAGAAAACTTGCTGCTGCCGTCCACCACCGCAGCACAGCCTGAGGCTCCCCAGCTTGCTCCCCCATTTGAACCCGCTTCAGACCAGCAGAGGTCATCACCTTTTTTGGGGGAGAGCAACAGGAATTCCTCCCCCAGCTCTCAAATCACTTGTAACTTTCCCCATCCCAACCCCAGCAGCAGCTGTGGAAAACCACAGATATCCCACAATGCCCCGCCACAGTCCGCCTACCTCAGGGGTGGGCAAAATGCAGCCCGCGGGCTGGGTGTGGCCCACCAGACCACACTATCCAGCCCATGCACCCCCTAAAAAATTTAGAAAATTAATATTTATCTGCCCTGGCTGCCTGTCACACGGGCCTTGATGGCTTGCCAAAACTCAGTAAGCAGCCCACCGCCAGAAATAACTGCCCACCCCTGCCTGCCCTGGATTCTAGAGCCCCCCGCCGTCCCACAATCCCCCTCCCCGACTAGGTTTGTACCCAGGACACAGGGGTGTCCCTTCCCTTCCCCCCACTATCCCACAATCCCCCTCTCCTCCCAGGTCTGCACCCAGGCCACAGGGCTCCCACACCCTCACGATCCCACAATCCCCCCACCACGACCACCAAAGCCCCATCCACTCCACCAATAACCCCCGGAAGTTCCGCCCCGCTAGGCCGACAGCCAATGAACGAGCAGCATTACCAAGAACGAAGGGTCACTGACCAATCGGAGCGCAGCGCCCAGCGGAGCGACGGGCCGGCGGGCCAATGGAAGCCCAGCGCGGGCCCGCCTAGGTTTAGCACCTCACCTGTTTCTCATCGCCTGCGTCTCCGGAGGGGCACTCGGGGCCCAGCTTGTCCGACATAGCGGGCAGGCGGGGAGGGGACAGCAGCGCAGAAGGGCAAGCAGGGCTGGGCGCCGCTCCTCACTCTCTCCCCAGCGCCCGTCACTTTCACTGTGAAGCCAAAATGGCCGCCGTCGCCCCCCTAACGACTCCAGCTGGAGATGGACAAGCGGCGCGCCCAATGAAAACGCGCAGGATGCAAGGGTGACATCATATCTACCCAACCAGAGCCCTCCAGGGGCGGGGCACGAGGCGGGATGACAGAGGGGGAGGGCAAGGGGCCAATGGGAAGTGAGGCAGGCGCGTAGTGGGTAGAGCCGGGCTTGGCAGGTGACGGGCGTTTCCCGCAGCCAATAGAAAGCCGCAGGGCTCAATATGGCGGTGACCTAGAAGAGGAGGCGGTCGGCCTGGACTAGTCAGCGCCTCCTTTCGGGTGGAGGGGGCATGCCAGGGTGCAGAGGCAGAGGCAGAGGCAGAGGCAGAGGCAGAGGCAGAGGCAGGCGTGGGCTCGTGTCCTCCAGGGGTCCTGGCCGCCCCCAGGCCCCTGCTCTCAGGCCCAGCTAAGGCCAGGCTTCCTCCCCCAGGAAGCTCCCGGAGGGAGGGCCGGCCCTGTTTGCTGCGTTCGTGCAGCACCAGACACCAGGGCAGCTCCCCCAGACAGCTCTGCCAGGATGGATTCCCCCCCAGGAGGGTGTATCTTGAGCATCGGTGCTTCTTCGGAGCCTGGTGGATCTGCCCCGGGTCACTCGGCCTCTCCGCTGCCTGCGGGAGCTCCCAACTGGGGGACATGCTTTGAGGAGTCCCCACAAGACCTGGCTGCCCCATTAGAAGCCCAGTTTGAATCGGAAATGGGGGGACAAGAACTGGCCTGGGCTGAGCGCAGTCCGAACAGGGGCTGTGGATCCTCATCCCATTTCCTGGGTTAACTCTGGGGGCTCTTTCGTTCCAAGGGGTTTGCTGCTTGTTCGCTCATCTCTCCTAGCGCTTCCCCCCACAACCCCCTGCTTTTCTCTGCCTCCCACCCCCGTTGTGTTTTGTATTCTCATTTCTCTTCTCACGCTCTGCATTTGCATATTGTGGGAAAGTCAGGCTGAAAAGGACTTCAGGAGATCATCTAGTCCAGCCCCTGCTCAGGGCAGAATCGTCCTTTCAAAGATAGCATCCCACAAAACTGAGCTTCTGCTCACAAAAGCTTGTGCTGTACATTGTACACACACATACACACATGTACATACACACATATATGCATGCACATACATACATAAATACACATGTATATATATGCATACACACGCATACATGCACACGTATAGACATATATATACGCACATGTACATATATGCATACCTGCACATGTACACACACACCATCATCATCATCAAAATCATAGAGAAGTAAGGCTGGAAGAGACCTCAACAGATCATTTAGTCCAACCAGCGATCATATATATATATGTATATATATGTATGTATATATATGTATGTGTGTGTGCATACACACACACATATGTATTTATATGTATACACGTGTGTGTGTGTTTATACCTGCTTTGTTTTGTCTATAAAGTGCAAATCTATCTTGCCTTCCACTTAACTGCAGCCAGACCATCTCCTGGTTTAACGTGACATGCCGTGGCTCTAGATGGCAGCATTGGCATATGTTCCATGAGCTCTTCACTAGAATGGGGTTGCTTGCCCAGGGATCCTGTGGACACAAGGAGTTGTGCCCCAGTACACACGTGCCCCTGGCCAGGCTTTCCCCTCCCCTACAGGAGACTTGTGCAAACGGAAGACCCGCCCCCAGCAGTGCCATGACCTTTAAACCCTGGCTCCCACCAGCCTGGCAGCAGTGGCAAAGCTCCCAGGGCTGGATGTGAAGACACCTGTAAGATGGTGACAGTGGTGGGGGGATCCATGGAACTGATGCCACGCTCACACTGGTGCAAAGGTGTGAGCAGAGCCATGTGGTGAGACAGTGTGTGGGGGCTGGGAGAACTGGCCCCTTTCCGTACCCTTACCTTCACTGACTTCATCTTTGCATTGGCATCAACCTACTGCTGACCTCTCCGGAGGTCTTGTGAGCAACCACAGACCCCTGGAAAGGTGTGGCTGCCCTCGGGTGATGACAGATGCCCCAAGACCCTGTCCTTCCCCCCCCACCCCTCCAGCAAACACTTAACTACTGCCGAGGCGCTCAGTGGCACTCACCGCTGCAGGAGACCAGGAAGCCCAATGTAAGGCCTGGGCTTAAATCACTAGAGCTGGCATCACCCAGGGCCCAGAAGGAAACCTGACATCTTGTTTCAGGGCACTACCCTAATGTGCCCAACCACACAGTCCCCCCTCAGGCATTTTGGGATGGCTTTTACCTCATTGGAGGCCTCCAAGTCACCTAGTCACCACCATGTAGATACAAAAATCTCGCCGCTACAGACCTACGGGCCTCAGCTACTGAACTCAGGCATTAGGAGCCTCCCCCACCTCTATACATGGGGCCTTAGCTTCTGAACCTCCAAGGGACTCAGCCAAGCCCTGGGTTCAAATCCCAGAGAAGGGAATGCCCTGCAGCTCACGGTGTGACCCTTCCGTCAAGGAGATCCTAGAGTCTGGCTGGTGCTGCTTCCTGCTGGCATTTCTGCTCAGGGCAGGAGCCTGGCGTGGGTGGGCTGCTCCCCTTTGTAGCTTCCTAATGAGAAGCTCACCTGCATTTCCCAAGGACCCATTTCAATCTGGACAAGAGTTGGGGGAAACAAAAGAAATGCCCATTGTTGGCCCATGCAGGGAGCCACAGAGCTGGCTAAACAACTGTCCTCCTTTTGGATTATGAGGGGGGAAATATTATACACATGCACACATATGTACACCCTCAGTTTTCCCTCTCTGGCCAGGCTGTTTTGCCCCACCCCAGCAGCAGCTGCAGTCTTGCAGCACGGTGCAGAGAGCAGAGCAGAGCTGAGGGACCCAGTGCTTCGCTTCATCTAGCTCAACATGAATGATCAGCACCCAGCGTCTGCGGCTTCACCCAGAGATCATGTCATGTGAGCATAACAGACTCACCCATGCTCCCAGGCCCTCACGCCGCTCTCCAGGCATCATCTCCCCCATCCTGGCTTCATTTTGCCCCCTCGCCTGCCTTTGGTAGCATCTGATTTTTTCCGCCTGGAGGAAGGCAGCTCTTGCCCAGTCAAACCAGTACAGGCCCTTGGTGTGAAGTGTTGTTGGCCTAAAGCTGCTCTAAACCCATTGCAGAACCAGCCAGGCTGCTACAGGGCGCTTGACACTGCCTCCACGCCAGGAGCTGTACATGGAGCAGGAAGATTTCAGTTCAAAATCCCAGCCCAGGGATCCCAGCTCCGCGTACAGCTGGTTCCTGCTGCTCTCGGCATCCAGCCGGGCCCCATCGCCCACAGGGCACCTCCCTCCCGCCTCGTGGAAATGAACCCACAGAGCCAGGAGGTTTATGTCAATAAAGGACATTTACTTTGTGTGTAACATCACCACAACCAGGGACAGCATGAGGTATCCGAGAAAAACCTTTGGTATAAAATGGACACGTCTTTCCAATGCTTTTACAGGCCAAGAGACTTTGGTTGGGGGGCTGGGGCGGGGGGTAGCACAGTCACCAAACAAAGGAGGAACATTCAAGTAAAGAGGGAATAATGTACTGCCCGTCAAACAGGGTCTCAGAGCGCTGGGTTGGGCTGGGGGGACCAGGTTTTTTCCAGATCGGGAGCTACGGAGAGGTGGGGGAAAGGATTGATTTTGAATGATTTTGCTTGTGTTTCTCCCTGGGGATGGGGCCTATGGGTGGCTGGGGGCATTGTGCCGTCCAGAGGTGAGGAACAGTGCCAGGGGCTTGCAGGGAGCAGGAGGAGAAAGCAGCTGGGGCTGTGCCTGGAAAGCCAGAGATGGTGCCATGAAGCACTGGCAATCCTCCAGCCCACGGCACACAACAGCCATCGCTGCCTCAGAGGTCCAGGGAGCGGAGGACACTCCAGCCCTGTGCCCTCCGGCCCCTGCTCCACCCCACACCAGCTCCCTTCTCACCCCCAGGTCCCCACGGGGAGAAGGGAGGCCTCCCCTGTGCCAATGAAAGGGGCATCCAGCCCCTTCCCTGCAGTCAGCATCCTCCCCAGGCAGGGTGGAGAGGGCAGACGGCAGAGGGTGGGGTATCTCCCTCAGCCCTAGGCACAGGGCTGGGCAGATGGGACCACAGAGGGCCATGCTGGCAGCCTTGGGGACGGTATCTGGCAGGGAGATTGCAGAGAGCAGATGGACAGACCTCGGCTCTCCCTTCTTGCACCTGGGCACTGGGCACCCCAGCAGAGTCCAGCACCACCCATCAAACCTCCTGGACCTGATGAGGGTGCAATTGAGAAAGGATTATCTCCCCCGACACCCCTTCAAACCCCTGGGCTTGGCCCTCAGGCTGAGGTTGCAGCTGGCAGCCAGGAAAAGCAGCACCCCTTCCTCCCGCAGCTCCAGGGAAGGAAGAAACCAGCAGAAAATAAAAGCACTGAGCAAACAGCTCTTTTTTTTTTGTGTGTGGGCGGGGGGCAGTTTGCAAAACAGCCTCATAAATGGAGCTGCCAAGGGGTGGAGGCAAGAGACAGAGAGCAAGCCCGGCCGGAGTAGCTCTCAAAAAGAGCTGCTCTCCGGAGCAGAACGGCACTTAACCATCACGCGGCCTCTGCTTTGTCCCCGCCATGCTGGGACCCCAGTCTCTCGGCCAGTGGCTCCTTCCACTAAAGTGCATTATATTCTGGGCAGACACATCACAGGGCTGGGGTGGGCTGGGGTGGGGTGGGAGAGGTGGGGAAGGTCACCGAATCCTTGTCTCGGGGAGTACGGGGGACGCATTTAGGTCACTTCACTATTCCAGCAGGTGCAGGGAGGAGGCCGCGGCCCCATCCCCTGCCCCCCGGGAGCTCCACAGGATGCAGCACTTAAGAGACAGAGAGAGAAAGAGATACAAGCCATGCAAAAAATAGAGATCGATATCTAGGGAGGCAGATCCACGGACACGCACACGCACACGGAGACGCCTTGCAAAAATCTTTGGTATCTTTGGTGCAAGAGACAAAGTGAGGTAGAAGTTTCCCGCTGCCAGACAGAGTTAGAGACTGGGCGACAAGTAGCTATGGGGGGCGAGGGGCGGCGGGGGTGGAAAATGGGCTGTTTCTCTCCCCCGAGAGCAGTGGGGTTCAGCAGCAAGGGGAGCGCAGCATCGGATGGATCCAGGCAGGGGCTGAGTCTCTGCTGGGCAGGAGTCCCCGGGATACGGCACCCCTGGGGGGGTGACCCCCGAGATGCCCCGGCTTTTCCAAGGGGCAGATAGATGGTGGCTGGGTCCGAGCACAGGCTGTTATTTGTGGGTTGCTCTGATCTCCCGACGGGCTCAGTCTCCCTCCACGCCGCCCGGCCTGGCTACCCCCGGCACTGAGCCTGGCCTGGGGAGGGAAAGCCACAGCCAGCCTCAAAGCCTGGAGCTCCCGGAGGGCTCAGATGTGAGGACAGATGCGGTCTGAGGAGAAGCCCCGATCCTGAACCCGGGGGCCCTTGCTGGGTTGGGGAGGCTTGGCTGTTATCCCCCAAGGGAAGGGGGGCAGGTGGCTTACAAGGCCATGGCCAAGCCCGGGACAAAGATAAAGCCAAGGCCTGGTGAGTTTTGCAGAGAGCCTTTTGGAGTCCCAGATGGGGGCCACAGGAAAGGAGTTTGTCTTAATCTGGATTAAAGAAGGAGGCTGCTTAAAGCAGGGAGGGTACTGTTCTAGAGTCACCCCCCCATGCCAGCAAGCCCCCCCCCCCAGGTGTCCTGATTGGTGGACAGAAGTGCCCATTAGAGATGGGAGGGGCCTGTGAACTGCATAGTTACCCCTGAACCCGCCTTTGAAACCTCCACCCCGAGCCCCCACAGCAACATGGGGGGGGTCCAGACCCTCTGTCACCGTGCGAACGGCTCAAGCAGGCTCCTGCCCCTCCCAGGGGTGACTTGTAAAGCGCCTTAGCCCCATGCATTACAGGTGGGGAAACTGAGGCATGGGGCAGGGAAGGGCTATGCTCCAGGGTCCCTGCACCATGGAGGCTGCAAAGGAACAGGGTGGGGGGTGTAAGCCCTCACCGGGAGGACGCCCTGCTCTGCAAGGTGGACACAGCCCCAGGCAGAGGCAGGACCTGGGCGTCCGGGGCTCCCTGCCCATCGCTTTGCCCCTCAACCATGTTTCCCTTCTCAGAGCCCAGCGCCGAACCTACGAGTCCTGCCCCTGGACCCCCTCAGCCGTGACCACTAGGCCTCATGCCCAGCTCGAGGCAAGCGCTGAGCCCCGGCTCCAACCGCAGGATGACGCAGCCCCCCGCGCCCCTCCCCGGACGAGGGCACAACTCAGACGTCCGTCCGGGCTCTTCACCAGGCAGCACCTGTGGGATGGGGAAACACCTGGCTCTTGAAGGGTCACACCCCCCACTTTTTGCCCAGCTGGGCGCTGCGGCAGGGACCGAGCCACCCCGCTGGCACCAGCTCACTGCTGATTTACATCCTCCGAGGGGCCAAACCCTCAGCAGGCCTCACGGGGTATAAATCAGGCCCGGTGCCCAGGTGGAGGATGCATCCTGACCCCCTCCATACCCCCCAGCTCCAGCCCCTGTTTCCCATCATGCTTTGGTGCAGGCCACGGCGGTGCCGGGGGCGTGGGCGGGCGCAGCGGGGGTCCGGCCGTCCTCCATC
Organism: Caiman crocodilus; assembly: GCA_030014935.1. Lineage (NCBI taxonomy): Eukaryota > Metazoa > Chordata > Crocodylia > Alligatoridae > Caiman > Caiman crocodilus. Next base: position 82,391 of record JAGPOW010001736.1, on the reverse strand, counting down.
CACTTGTCCAGGCTGCGGCGCCGGGCGTTCATGAAGAAGTTGCTGACGGTGGAGAGCTCGAGGCCCAGCTGCTGGGCGATGGTGAGCTGCAGTTCCTTGGAGGGGCGCTGGTTCTCGTGGAAGATGGCGTGCAGCGTGCGGCGCTGGATGTCCGTGAAGACCAGGCGGTGTCGCTTAGGCGCGTGGCTTCGCTCGGCCTTGCTTTGCTCTTGCTCTTTCCGCTTGCAGGCTGTGGGGTTGGGGGCAGAGCAAGGGGGGTCAGACATGCAGGGGGCTGGGGAGCAGAGGGGCACAAACCCCCTGCCCTGGGGAATCTGCCCCCTCCTGGGGTCCGCTCTTGTCTCATAGCCCCCCCCAAACCCTCTGGATGGGACCAGCCAGGTTGCATCAGGTCCCATCCTGCCCCCCCAAGGAGGGAGGTGCCCCCCAGCAGCATCCCCTTTGCTTTTCCCACCGCTGTCTCAGGTGCCATCACCCCATGCCAGGCCCCAGGGACAGCATGGACCCCTCCCCACTTCCCACCCTGGGGTACACAGTGGGGCACAGAGCTCTCCACCTGGGGACAGTGGGAGGGGAAACTGGGTTGTGGGGGAAGAGAATAAGGCCAAGGTTTCCTGGCAGGGTGGTTGCAGAGCTGGGTCTGCTGAGTGCCGGGCAGGGGGTGGGCAATGAAACCCAGGAGTCCTGGCTCTCCCCCCACCCCCTCCAGACTAGAGTAGGACCCAGGTATCCTGCCCCCCAGCCATAACCACTACACCGCACCCCCTTCCCCGAGCAAGGGGCTTCAAGTCTCTGGCCTCCCTGCTCTACCCATTGCACCCTGCTGCAGGGGGGGCATTGCTGACACCACCCGTTGACCAGGCGACAGCTGACCACAGCCGCAAGCTCCCAGCATCCTCCCATATCACCACATTGGTGCAGGCAGCCAGGAAATGCACTTGGCCACAGAGCTGGGCTGCAGCATGGACACCTGGGGTCTCTTGCTGGTGGGGTAGGGTGCGGGGGGGAGAAGCAGGACACCTGGGTGCTATTCTCCAACACACGGTGCGGGCCTAGGCAAGGCTCTCAGGGGGATTCCCTGTGGAGCTCCCAGGAAGGCACCTTGGAGGTGGATGGGAAAGCAGTTGCCTATATCCCCTAGATTTAACCCTTTAACTCTACACTGCACTCCAGGGCAGCAAGTCGGCTTCAAGATGCAGGGGCCACAAGATAGGAGGCGAGATCAGGCACCTGACTCCCCGGAGATGCATCTCTCCTGCCCCAGGAGCCTGCCCAGGGGTGAGGGGATTCAAAGCCAAGCCCCATTCACACTGCCAGACTCCTGGGTCCCAGTCCCATGTGGCCTCCCACTCACTATGGGCTCAGCACCCCCAGGCACACATCTCTCTGGAGATGACTAAACCCCCTGGGCTCCCCCCAACCCGGCCAGAGACCCTAGTTTCCTCATATGCTTTTTCCCACAGGTTGCATAACTGCAAATAACAGCAGTATTCCCCCACCCCATGCGAGCTGCTAGAAGCTGCCTAAACCTTAGGCCCTGGGCTTCCATCACCGCCGAGACGTACAGCTCCTGGCATGGGCCATGCTGGTACCGGGGGACCTGCCCCAAGGGGAAGCACTGGGAAGCACCTGCCCCCGCCAGGCACCACGAGAACAACCCCCTGTCCAGACGTGGCACTGCTTTTTATCACTGTGATCTATGGGTCTGTCTTGGTGCGGAGACAGGAGTGCCCGGCCTGCCCCCTCCCCATCCTCCCGCCCCGCGCTGCGCCTGATAGAAAATATTGATCAGAGCTGAGTGCAGCCGGCAACAGCAGCCGGTTTTGTGTTAACCCTTGCCAGGCTGGGCCGAAGGAGATGTGGGAGGGAGAGAGAAGGGGCACAGGCTGTGGCTATAACCCAGGCCCTGAGCTGGACACCCCTGGCTAATATACAGCAGCTCCAGCCCCTGATTAGCCCCGCCCCTGCCCTCTGGCTCCACCCCCTTTCCCCAAGGTGGCAGCGGGATTGGCTGGAGAGCAAGGGTTTCAGGCTCTCTGCACACTCAGGCAGGCACCAGGCCATCCTTTGCCCAGACACCAGCTTCTGCTGGGGATTCAGCTCCTGGGCTGGATTTCAGCTGCATTCAGCCCAATCTGCAGCCGCAGCCCTCAGGGACCCCCACTGTCCTGTCACAGGGCCCTCAGCGATCCTGGGGGTGGCAGTGGTGCCAGGGCAGGGGTTATCCAAATAGTCCCAGGGGGCACCCACAGGTCTCTGGGGTTTGTTTAGAGTCAGATGTCCTGGTCTCAGCCTGGCGCAGGTGGTGCCAGGGCCCTTTTGACATCAGTGGGTCCCTGCCCATTACCGGGGCATTCAGAGCTGTGATTTCAGACAGGCAGCCCAAGGGATTTAGGTGCCTGGATCCCTCCCACAGCTGCTTCCCTGGGATCCCAGGCCTAGAGCTGCAGGCTGGAAGCCCAGTGGAAGTCGGCTACATCGCTGCCACTGCCATGGCAGGTGACATCACGGCCAGCCCGGGGGTTGCCACAGCGATGCCACCAGTGCTGGGGGGGAGTGGGTGGAGGGGCATGAGACCACCCAGTCTTCCTTTTGGACCTGAGGGTGGGGGTTGCCCCTTTAAGGTTGCTAGGAGGCCAGATGACAGGTGACATCACCGTGGGCCTGATTCTCCCGGATCCCCCACGCGGTACAAGGATCCCAGCCCCGCGTCGAGGCGCCAGCACAGAGTGAAGGGGCCTAACGCCCGCTGCAGACTTGGCCCTGGCTTGGCCTAGATGACACAGGGTGGGGGGAGCAGGAAGAGCAGCTAATTTTGGCAAATCCAAAATCGATGTTTCCCGGGCAGAAAAGCCCCTGGGGCCAGGGGTGCAGGGGATTGTGGGTAGTTTGCTACCAGCCTGCGACTGTCGCTGCCCATGCAGGGGAGGAGGAGGGGGAAGAAATCGATGGCTTCTCTTAAACGAAGCACCCCGGGATAGCAGGGGGCACATTGAGAGGTCACCCCCGCCCCCACCGCCTGCCTCCAGCATGGGGCTCTGACAGCCGTCGCCCCCTCCCGCAGCCCCCCGGCTGGGGCGGAGCCCGGGGGTCCGGGCTGGCAGGCCCAGGCACCTCCCCAGAGCACCCCCCTGGCAGGGACCTAAGCATTGGGCCACGTGCACTTCTTGCCGCAAAGAAGGAGCACCCAGGAGTCCAGTTCACATCACACAGTCAACATCCTCCCTGGACCAGGATCCATCCTCAGCTCCAGTTGTTCCTGTGTGTCCAGCCACAAACACCCATGCAACCCCACCAAGGCATCTGGCTGGTAGCTGTAGAGAGATGGCTCAGGGACTGTCCAAGCCCCTAAAGCCTTTGGGTGCTGATAGACATCCCAGCCTGAAATTGTAGGGCCGAGGCACCCCATGTGGTGTCCTGCCTCCCGGTCACCCCTGTTCCAAGCACTAAAGCACGGGCCCCTCCCAGAGCTGGGCACAGCACCCGGGAGTCCTGGTGCCCCAGTCCCGATACAGTCACCTTGCCTTTGCAAAACCCAGGAGTCCCTCCTGCTGTAGCCAGTGCTCCCTGCAGCCTTGTGTCCCCACAGCAGTTTGTGTTGTGGGGGAAGGTGATTCCCATAGATCTCCCCATCGCTCTACCTCCTGCAAAGGGCCTTGAGCAGGCGGGGGGG
>JAGPOW010001736.1:48912-61247 GCA_030014935.1 Caiman crocodilus | reverse complement strand
CACACACACACACACACACACACACACTCCCCCCCCACTCCCATCAGCTAATGAAAACAAATCATTATTGCAGGTTAATTTGACAAGCCAATTTAATTAGCCCCAAACCAGAGCTGAGCCTTTCCAGGTCCAGCTAGAAGGAGATGTCTTTGATGGCATGTTGCAGAGAGATGCTTCTCACCCCCCTTGCTCCACTCCTCAGGGCTGGCTTTGATGTCTGCAGTCAGTGCCCCTTTTTGCAGGCTGGGGGCCAGCTGGAAAACAGCGGGGTTAATTTTTTTTTGTGGGTGTTGCATTCAGGTGCTCAGATGTGTGCACATTCACACTCAGGTCATGACAACCTACAGAGCAAGGAGCAGGAACCTGGATCCCCTTTGATTTCTTCTCCCCCACCTCCCTCCATAGGTTTCCTGCCTGGAGTTTATTCTCCTGGCATCCAAGGGATAAGGTCATATGGAAACGCAGAGAAATCTCAGACTAGTTCAAAAGAAAAAGGGGGAAAGGCAGCTGGTGAGAGGAGCAGCCATGGAAGAGATCCTTCTCCCCTCCGCTCAGATCACTGCCCCTTAGCTGTCACCCCCACAGAAGAGAAGTGATGGAGAAGATGGGGATGATTTGGAGCACTGTACAGGATCGGTGAAGGTGGGCACTGGCACAGGGCAGTGCTCAGTACTACAGGGCCCAGTTGTGGGCTGCCCTGATTGAAACAATCCGTTACAAGCAGCATTGGCACAATTTCCCTTGCTTTTCACCCAAGAAAAAAATATAACAGGTGGGGGGGAGGGATATTCTGTGCAGTTGAATTTTGCTCAGCTGTCAGATAAAGCACTGTGGAAAAATAAACCTTAGCAGCATCATGACAAGCCAGAGCAGGGTAGAGCTGCCAGCTCCCGGCGGCGAAGCAGAGGAAAGGAGGGGCATTTGCACTCACATGGAAGAGGAGGCACCCATTCCCAAGGCCCACTGGAAATCCATGCAGATCAGCTTCTGCTTCCAATGTCAGATGCAGAGGCCCAAATGATTTCCTGACCCAGATTTAGTCTGTGGAGACTTTCAACCTGAAGCAAATTATTTCCAGCTGGAAGTGCTGAGCTTTAGACTTATTCTAGGGGAAACTGAGGAAGCCCTCCAGGGATGAGAGCCCTCCCAGGGACCCAGGAGACCTGGCTTGATATCCCTAGCTCAGCTCCCAACTTCTGGTAGCATTTTAGGTGAGCCCCTTTTCCTCCCTGCCTCTGCTACTGTGTTCACTGTGCGGCCTGGGTCCCCCACAGCAGGCACTGGCTGTCACAGATTTCAATTCAAGGTTGCCTTCCCCTTGAAGACCGGCCTCAGCACCAAGGGAGATGGGCTTTGACTACTGCATGCAACCTGGCCTGTAGCAGCAGGATAAAGCTGGTCAGACCAGCAGGCTCGCCGTGAGCCACTAAGTCAACACAAGCCACTGAGCTAACCACTGAGTTAGCCATGAGCCACTAAGTTAATTGAAAGGGAGGTTTGCCAGGGGTAGCAACTTTGAGACATAGCATCCCAGAGCAGTGGTGCTGGGAGGGAGCTCCAGAGGTCACATCGAGCCCAGTCCCTGCCTGAGGCGGGATCAGCCCCATCCAATGCATCCCAGACAAACCCACTGTCTAAACTCTTAGTAAAACTATGGTCAGCCTGGTTGCAGCCAGCAACCAATGCTTCTCAAAATGGCTTAAGAAAACCCCAGACGCATGTAGCATCAGGAAAGGGAAATAAATTCCTTGCCAGCCCCATGGGGCAACCAGTCAGTTAGGCCCACCCTGTGCTAGAAACACTGGGAAGCATTAATAACAGCAGGAGGAACACAGGGCATGGGACTGGAAGAAGCCCTTAGAGATACCCAGTACAGTCCACTATTATTGCAGCCTTCCCATACCGCATTAGCCTAATCATCTGCTCGCCAAGATCCATCTTAAAATCACTTGGGATGGGGTTTTTTGCCTCCCCTTCAGAGGCCTAGAAACCTCTATTGCTTCGAGGCTGCCTTTCCAGCCTAAATTATGGGAAATATTTCCCCCATCTTAAAATAGAATAATCTTTGTTTGAACAGGTCCCTGCATGGCTGAGAAGTGTTTCTTGCTGGCACCCACCTTCCCTGCTATCCTCTCCATCAGCACTACCTTTCACGGGGCCCTGGCGCAGAAATGGACTGGATCAGGTCTGTGCAATCAGTGTGGGTAACCTCCCTGCCCAAGAAAGAGCCGACATGCCAATTCCCTGACAGAAGCATCATCCCATCTCAATAAGCCAACATTAAAACCAAGACTCCTCCTCTCCTGGTTTGCCAGTCACCCTTATTCTAACCAGGGTTATTAGCTCTGCTTTCATCCCAGACCTCATTTCTGGTCCTTGAGAGAGTCCCAGGGAATCCCCCTGCATGAGCAGAGGGGTCAGGGAGGAGACACGAACATCCTTGGATTCAGTCCATCTATCCAGAGGAGCGGAGCTAATTGATGGAGGTGTCGAATCCCCAGTGGAAATTAACAGGCGCTTAACTGTTTGAGAGCTCTGCCGAATCCAGGCGACGTGGTCTATTCCCAGAGACGATGCCCCGGTGATAAAGAGAGTGGAGCCAGGGGGCTCTGAAGTCTACTGTCATGTTCTCGTCCCCAGAGGGAAGGGACGGGCTGTTCAGAGATGCTCAATACCTCCCATTCCCACTAACTTCTATAAGTCTCTCTGGATTTTTAGTGGGGTTAAAAATCTGGGGGCAATAATCCCCCAAAGAGACCTGGTGGAGGTAAAGGCACCCAGCCCCAAGCAGGACAAGGTCCTGAAGATGAAACCCTGTGATTAGTCAATGTTTCCCAGGCAATCTTCGTTCTCCCTGGGCACCACTCTGGGCACCCATCAACAGGGCTGGCATTGCTTTTTCTCAGTCCGCCCCTAACACATGCCCCATTCCTATAGCACCAGGGTACCTCACAGTCACGAGGGGAGCCTGAATGCTTCTGGGACCCCTCCCTGCAGCAGCAAGGCAGGACTAGACCCCAAGGGTCCTGGAGATTAACCCTGGAAAAGCCCTTGAAAAATGCTCCCAGGGCCAAGCCAAGGCCCTCGTGCACAGGATCTTGATGAGAGCTAATGTTCAGGTGGTTCTCAGGGGCCTCACGGCTCCTTCGGGTGATGCTCATACTGAGACAGTCAGGATCTAGGGCATGTCAGCCTGGGTCCCGATCCAGGGGCGAGACCTGTAAATGCCTCCCCTGAATGCCAGTTGGGGTCCCGAGCGCTGTGGGGAGATAGGAGGGAACAGCAGAGGCCTTCATCAGAAATCAAAGCCCAGGGACCCACACAGCTGCGGCTGGCGCCGGGGGCAGAGTCACGGGCAGGGGTTTCCACTGCATCGCTCCAGCCGCACTGGTGCCATCACCTCATCGCGGAGGCCTTGTCTACACCATCCCCAGGCTGTGCCGGGGTAGTCATGGCGCGCACTACTCCCACCCCCACTGCTCTGTGCGTACCGGAGCTGGGAAGATGAGGCGATGGAGCTGCTCGGTGCCACCCAGGGCTTGTACCCAGATCCCCGAGGCCTCAGCGCTCCCATCCAGCTCAGCTCAGATGCCTGCCAATGACTAGCCACTGACAGCGCTCTCCCTTGGCCTGTCTGCCGAGATCTCCAAAAGCTTTGCCAAAGACAGCCGCACCACCGGCCCCATAACATAGATGTGGAAACTGAGGCATGACAATGTCACTGAATGCTCCGAGTCATTTTGCAGAGCTGAGATGTCATGCGGGCAGAGCTTAGCACATGGGCGGCACTTACCAATACCCTCTCTCTCTGCTTCCTCCATCCCCCTCAAGACTCACATCCACTGGGAACCCAAAACCCCAAGCAGCCCCCACCTGGGAGCTTCACAGAGCAGCCCCCGGGGAAACCCCTCCCAGCTTTGCCCCAGCCCAATGCAAAGAAACCAAGCCCAGGTTGCAGGGACCTGGAGGGGGCAAGATCCACTGCACATCCACCCCCTACCCCTTTGCCACAGATCCCAGGATCATGGCCCTGTCTCCCTGGGGACACATTGGACCCTGGCTTACCAGTCAAATGAGCCGTTGTAGTTTGGGACAGGAAGTGAATCCAGTGGGACCAAATGCCGCTGCCCCCAGTGGTGGCCTGGAAAACATCCCGGGGTCTTGGGCTGTCACCGGCTAGGCCCCAGGCCTGGTGCGGTGAGCAGGGATCCCTTGGGCCAAGACCCTCATGTCCTCCGGCCACGCTGCTGCAGCGCACAGGGATTTAGCAGAGTCACCGTGCAAGGAGGGACCTGCCTGCCGGCGGCAAAGCATTACTGGAAATCGCAGCTCAGCGCAGTTGGCAGCTGGAGCCGGAAAGAAGCCGCCAAGTGCTGGAGGTGCAGAGGCAAGCGGCTGCCAGCTCTCCCGGCTCCATCACACTCTCTCTCTCTCTCTCTGGCAAGCCCCAGAGTCCAGAGAGGCCCTCAGCTTGCTATTGAAGCAGAGCCTGAGCCCCCAGGCAGGCAGGGATCCTACCAGCAGGGACCCTTGGGCCAAAGCTGATCTCAAGGAATTAGGGGCAGGATCCCCCCATCTCTTTCCTGGTGCTGTCCTAGCAAGTAAGGTCGGGCACCAGACACCTCCTTCCTGGTGCTGCCTTGGCTGGGAAACAGTTTGCTCTGGGCCCACATTTTGCAAGGGCCTCTCAGGCTGGGGTTTCGGAGGAGGGCGGGCAGGGAACCCAGGTATCTTGCATCATAGGCCAGTGCCTCGCCATTCACTGGCGCGTGGCCTGGGGACGGGCAGAGCCATGCAGCCACGGCTAGGCACTGCTCAGCATTGGCTCCTCTCTCTTCTCCCCAGAGGCTGAGCTGAAGTTTCCAGGCAACACCCAGCGGGTGGTGGGAAGACAGACCTGGGTCCAGATTTCTGCTGGGGTCCCCCACCTGCAGCCGGGGGGGCACCCCCACACTCCACCCTCCAGCCTAGCCTCAGGCCCAGCCCTGGTCTGTTCAAAACCCCTTCCTCAGCCCCGGCTGAGGTGACCTCTGTCCTCCCAGCTGCTTCCCCCATCTCCTAGCCCCCTCCCCACACACCCCTGTGGTCGATGCCGGAGTCTCTTAGCAACTGCATCTGACCCGGCATCTCGGCGAGCAGCCTATCGATTGGGCAGATAATAGATGGGCCGTGGCCACGCGTCGGTCCCCAGCTGGCCAGACTCTTCCGCCTGGGTCCTGAATGGATCCCTGCTCCCAGCCTCCGGGAAGGGGACGGGGTTAAATCTTTGGGCGCTGGGGTAGAGGTCGCCTGGGTGTGACAGGTCACTGGACCCGGAGGGGCCTTTTCGCTCCCTGGGTGTAAATCAGCAGCATCGTCACACAGGGCAGCAGGGCCTGACCTTCAGCATCGCGGCACCAGCTCCAGGCAGTCCCTGTAGAGGCCAGGAGTGATGTGGCCCTTGCTGACGGTCACCTGGGGGAGCTTGTAAGGGGAGGAAGGGCTTCTACCAGCCCTTCACAGGCATGGTTTGGACAGGGCTGATCCTGCCTCCAGCCAGGGTGGGACCATGTGACCCCTGCAGGTCCCTTCCAGCCCCACTGCTCTGTGATTGCTATGATGATTCTCCATGCGGAGAGAGTCCAGCAGCCGGTGACCCCTTGGCCAGGCCAGGCGGGTCTGGCACCAAGCTCCCGCAGCGTGGCAGCGGAGTGAGCGGGGGTGCTCTGGGCTGGGGACACATCCCCAGGCTCTGCTGGGCTCTGGGGAACTGAGCCAGCATCAGCACGGCCCTCTCTGTCCCCAGAGGTGCCCAGTCCGGGCTCCAGTCACAGAGTCACAGAGCAGCAGGGCTGGAAGGGACCTTGCGGAGGTCACATCTAGTACAACCCCTGCCTGAAGCAGGATCAAACCGCCCCAGACAAACCCATCGTCTAACCCCTTAGTAAGACTACCCTCAACCCTGACATAACACAGGCATCACACCCGCAGGGAAAGAGGGGGCCCGTGGCAGCTGACATCCTGCATGAGAAAGGTTGTTACTACACACTCAAGAGACCCCAGGCAGAGGCCATGACCCCACTGCAGAGGGGGACATGCCCTCCACCCCCAAGTCTGCACCTATCTGATCAGGGGGCAAAAATTTATTTCTGATCTTAAACAGGCATCGGTCTGACCCTGAGCAGAGGGGGCAAGGTGCTCTAGCCAGGGACAAACCAGCCTCTGCTCCTGGCACAGGCAGACAGTGTTGCCCTGATCCCTGCTGTGTGCTCCAGACTCCTGCCTCCCCCCTGGTCCTGCCCGACCTTGCCAGGCCTCCCCTTTTGCCCGCACGGAGCTGCCCCAGCCCTGCCTGGGAAGGGGATAAGGAAACCCGTGCCAACAGTCTAAAACTGGGGGAAGAAGCCACAGATTCAGTTCAAGGACATTCTTTCCAGACAAATGGTAGGAGAGAGTGGGTCCAGCCCCGCAGGAGTTTCACCGTCTAATCTCTCTTGTGTGCATGCAGTAGAAACCAAAAGCTTCAGTCCATCAGGAATGGGAAAAACACCCCTTCCCCCATTCTCTGATGCTCCAGCAGGCCCAGAGGCATTGGCGTCCGGACTGAAGATGTCACAGGTGGAAGGAAATGTGTTGAGACCGTGCCAAGTTTTTTAAAAGCCTTTCTGCTTACGGCCCAGCAGACCCATGCACCCACCCAGTAAGAGTTTGAGCTGTGTGGACTTGATCTCCACTGTCCTTTCACATGCAGCGCAGCATCCGGCCACTAGATGGCTCGGTGTGCTGTGTCTGGTAAACAAGGGGCACCAGGCTGGAGCGCGAGCTGGGTGCAAACCCAGGCTTACTTTTAGCACTTGTTTTCTGTAACAAACCTCCCCACTTAGGAGACAGGGGAAGCTTCAACCTGCGCATAGGCGAAGAAGGAGCCTGCGGCTCGGCCACTCACAATACCAAGCTCAGGGCAAGCAAACCTGGACGCCACGTGGCACAACCCCATCATGGAGACTCTGCCTGCTGCTGCCTCTCCCCAACCTGCCCTGCCCTGCCGCAGCCTGTGCCCACGACACTGATGGCAGAGGAGAGTTTCTTAAAAAGAGGAGCCTTCCCCCCATCCTGTTTCCATGGCTACCCCTGATGTATCGGGCTATTGATCACAACGTAGGCTGTCCATGCTGGCTTTGCTGTGCTGGCACAATTTTCTTCCTAACCATAGGCCGAAATCAATAGCAGACACTGTTTATTCCTGATGACTCTCCCCCCGCCAACCCCTTCATGCTCCTGACAGCTGCATCGGCTTCTCCAGAGGCAAAACACTCACGCCAGGGAGCTTTCGGATCCTGGCTGCCTGCGGGGGTCTGCCCTGATCCTGCCCCCGCCTGATCTTCCAGGGCTTGAGGCTGCATTGCGCTGGGATTTGGTATGGATGAGAGCCAAGATGCTCCCAGTCTGCGGGCAGAGGAGGGTTGCCACCACCTCTGTGTGTCAGAATGGCCTGGGAATGCAGCCGCTTCTGGGGGGGCAGCACCACGGTACCCCCACCTCCCAGGGAAGCCCGGGCTCCATACTGACATGCGTCCACCTCTGGGGTGGGAACGCAGCTCCTGTCTCAACTGTGCAATGAGAGGCAGCGAAAGGCAGGGGATTGCTGGGGGTGACAGGAAAGAATTGCCCCCAGCCTGAGCTCGGCACGCCTCTACCTAATGCAGGGGACACAGGGGCATCGCCTGGCACCCCAGGGGGATGAGCTAACACCATCCTGCTGACACCAGCAGCTGTGGCCCACGGGCCCAGGGCCCCCCAAGCATGCCCACAGCAACCTCTCAGCCCTCCGTCAGCCCCTGGCCCCTGGCTCACCTGCCTCTGGCCGCCACGGCCTGCACGGTGCCGGGGCCACGCAGCTCCCGCGCAGGGGAGAAACAGGATCACCCACATGGAACAGCCCCCGCCTGGCTCCTCTGCTCGGCTCCAGCAGCTCCTGCTGCCCCCAGCCCCAGCCCCGGCTCCGCGAGATTCCCTCCCGCCCAGCGTGCGCCAGTGAATCCGCCAGCCCCAGAAACATATTGCACAGTGACATTGATTTTCCGCTCCCCCCACCCCCCCGCCCTGCTCCTCTTCCCCTCCCCCCGGCCCCTCATCTTCCAGCGGATCAATGCAGCCCCAATCAATATGCCGAGAGGGAGATTCACCCAGGTGGCGTGTGCAGGCGTGTGTGCATGTGTGCATGTAGGGCCAGGGCTGGGAGCTACCAGTGGGGCTCAGGGGGCATTATACACACATGTATGCGCACACACGCGTGCACACACTCACGCACTTGCATGCACACACGCACACCCTGGCCCAGCCTGTGGTTCTCCAACCCCCTGCAGCTACTCCCGACAGGCAGCTCTTCCAAAGTATTTGTAGGAGCCAGGGGGTGGGGAAGGCCGAGCCACCAGCCCCATTGTACAGATGGGAAAACTGAGGCTGCAGGGCAGTGGTGTGGGTCCACCCACCTTGCCCCAGCCCTGCCTGCAGAAACCAGGTGACATGCTTGAGGCTGCATAGGCCAGGAGCAGATACAACCAGCTCTCAGCGGCTGCTGCGCCCATTTCCCAGACCCCAATGCTACACCAAGCCCTGTCCACAGACCTGCCTCCGGCCTCCAGACTTGCCCCATGGCAGGCTCTGTGGTCCAAGGGGCCATAGCCGGGGCCTCACGTGGCCTCCGGGCACCCCTTTCTCCTGCCCCCGTCTGGCCTTCCCGGAGCAGGGCCCCATCCCCAACATCCCAGCAGCAGAGAAGGCCCGTGTGCCCCTTCCCAGTTGCCATGGCGCCGGCACAGCTCCATGGTATCGACGGGCGCATTGATCGGCTGCTGCTGCCATTGTTCTCCCCGCGCCGACAGACACTGGTCGATACTGCACCGGCCGCACTGCACAGGGATGCGGGGCCTGGCTGCCCCGACGGCCTCATGCCTCCCGGCCCCTTCCCTGCCCGTCCTCTTTCTGCCTGCTTGCTTCTCCCCTTGCTTCACCCACCCTGACACAGCAAAGTAACCTGTGCCCCCATGCAGGAGAGCTGGAAGCGTGTGTGAGCATGTGTACCCTCCACATGTGCGTGTTAAACACCTGCATGTGCATATTACCCCTCTGCGTTTGTGCGTGATCCCTTTGTGTGTGTTAACTGTGTGTACGTGTTAACTGCATATGCATGTAGGTGTGTGTGTTAACCGTGTGTGTGCATGTGTGTTAACCCAGGCCAAACTGCTGGGTTTAGGACCAAGGCCCCTTTGCTTCCAGAGGGAGCGAGGTTTGTACAGCACCGTGCACCGGAAGAGCTGCCGGAGAGACAGCCTTGCCGCAGGATGTGACCCCCAGCTCCACAATAGACCCCCCTGGGGAACCCCAGCCAAGCCCCTTCTGCCCTCTAAGCCTCAGTGTCCCCACCTGTGAAATGGGAACCCCTCCAGTGCTCCCCTCTCTCACGTACAGCACAGGCCACCTCTAGTCATGGGGCCAAAATTCCTACAGGGATAACCAATGGAAGAAGGACTGGGATCCCCAGCATTTAACCCCTGCTTCTCCAGACCATGCATCATGCTTCCCAAATCCTGCAGGCCTCCCCCTCACTTATGAGCTACTCAGCACCTGTGGGGTCCTGTGTGAAGCCACAGGGTTAGTCCAAAGCAATTCCACTGGGCCGGCCTCCTCTCCCGGAAACGCCAGAATCACACCCACGGGGCCCGATCCTGCATCGGCGAGGCGCTGAGCTGCTGGCTGCAGCCACCAGCCCCTCTGGACGTCTGCTGCAGGGGCAGAACCCAGGCATCTGGCTCCCAGCCCCACAAACCCAGCCAGGCTCTGCTTCCTGCTCAGCCCCACAGATGTCTCCAGGGATGTTCACGCCCCACCCAAAGCCCCTGGAGCCAAGGTCAGGAGGGGCTTTTTCCACAACCACCCTTGGACTCTGGATCAGGCCTGTAGCAAGGGACCATGACAGACAAGCAAGGAGCAGCATGGGGCTCCCAGCTGCCAGCTGGCCTGTCCAGCCCAGCCAATCAGGACAGCTCCCTGGGGGAGATTTGCATTTTGCATCCCAATTCCAGCTGTGCTCTTCTGTCTCCCCCAAAGTGCAGTGAAGCCTGAGTGTGCTGAGAGCCTGAACTGGCAGCGCCCCACAACTGTCCTGCCCTCCACCAGCAGGCTGCATTTTATTCACTCCTGGTCTATGGGGTCAGAGTGATGCCATAGCTGTGATGGGTCAGGAATTGTGACAGGGTTTCCCTACTGGCATCACGTGGCTGATTTCTACCGGTTCTTACTGGCTTACACAGAAAGAGCTGAGTCTTCTCTGCCTCAGGGTGATGGCAAATCCAGATGTTTGCTGTCACAGCACCCGGCCACTAGGAGGCAGCAGAGCCCCTGGCATGGAGCAAAGGGCTCCTCCAGGGACCAGTGCAAAGTGTGTGTGGGGGGGTATTTTCTTGCATACAACACGCTGCCAGATGCAAGCTGCACCTTGTTTTCGGCAGGAAGAAAGAAGAAAAGATGGCTCCTCAGTCACTTTCAGTGATCGCGTAGCAGGAGCTTCTGCTGGGGGGGTAAAGAGAAGAGGGAAAAGGCAAGTATTAGGGTGCCCTACATAGCACACTGTATCTTCACCCCTGCAGAGGGAGATGCTGCTAATACCAAGTTTCCACACTTCACACCCCGATTGCTGCAGCTAAAATGTAAAAGGACGGTGTTGTGTGCATTAGAAGATACAGTAGCTTTCCTTGAAGGGGGGCAGCTCAGAGCAGGGTGAAGCAGTGCACGATTCCTCCCCTCCACTTTTATCCTACAGTAAAGTCAAGTGACGCTGTAACAATCACACCGCAGGGCCCCGGCTGGGTGCATTCATTTTGCCGTGCCCTGGGGAGACAGAACAGCACAGTGACCCACATGCTGCTACGGAGGAAGGAACCGCAGCAGGACAAGAGGCTTGCCCAAGGCTGTGTGAAGAGGCTATGGCAAAGGGGGCATGAGGCCATGGTCCAGGCTGGTGCCATCATCACCGCGCCACTCTTCCTCTTTCCAGCATGACAGAGAGATGCCAGGACCCAAGCCCTTGGAGCTCTGTGGGTGAAGAGGTGGCTGCCTAGAGCCAGGCCACTAATTAACAGTATTAATTAATGAAGACAAAGGAATGCATGCAATATGACCCACCTGGCTGTCTCTGCCACCCCCCTACCCTTGACCAGCAGGTCCCCCTATGACAAGCCACTGGGTCCTTCTGCTGGCAGAGGCAAGGGGAGCAGGCTTCAGGATGCCTGGGTGCTATGCCCCCCATTTTGGTACCAGTGTGCAGGTTGCTGCCTGGCTCTATGCCTCAGTTTCCCCACCTATGCATCACAAATGATGCAGAGCTCTGCCCAGGACCCCAGGAGATGCATTTCCTTGCAGCTGCTCAGCTTGATAGGAGGGATAGGGCTGAGACCAAACAGATGCATCATACAAAGCATAAGCAGGAGCTGGTGCCAAAGCGACGCTGCCCCAGCTCTACTGGGGGAGACAAGAGCGACAAAGAGCACAAGACAGCACCTGAAGGGGATTTTATTAGAAAGGGCAGTTTAAAAATCAACAGCCAGTCCCCTTAGAGCCGTGGGGCTCCGCGCTGGGCAGAGATGTGTGGCCACAAGTCAGAGGGGAACAAGATGGCATGGAGGCTCCTCTGCAAGTGACCACCACCAGAGCAAGTTGGCTATGAACTGGGTGGAGGGAAACAGGCCTCCCTATTTCTGCCCTGGTCCAGAACTGGGACCCTCCAGCTGTGGGCAACATTCAGGCCCAGCGTGTTGCAGCCGAGGGTAGAGGTGACAGAGGGTGGCAGGTAGATTCAGAGAACGGCCACGAATCTGGCTTGTTCACCCATGTCAGGCCAGGTCCTCAAATCCCCAAACGCAGCCCAGAGCTCTTGCACAGCTCACTTGTCTTGTCACTAGACCTAGAGGCTGTGGGCAGCAGGGGCCACAGCTCTATTTGGTGTCCATTTGATGCACAGGACAGCAGCCAGGGGCTTGGGCAAATAAATGAATGATTTCCAGCGCATGGTGCTAACTGCCAGTATGCACACCCTGGCCTCTACAGTGAATGAAGAGCAGTTTGCCACAGTTCCTGGGGGCAAGAGCGGGCACACAGAGCAGGCAGAACCTTGTAGCCAGCTCCTGCCCTTTCCTGCTGTCAGAGGCAGCTGAGAAGGAAGCTCCCTATTTTCTCCCCTCCAAGAGCCCTGTTAACAAGGGGGCTCTGACTGCTCTCTCCTCCCGGGGGTGATACATGGCATGAGGGATGCCACTGGGGGGGGGGGGGGGGGGGCCGATTATTGTGGGGGGGGAAAA